>NC_069447.1:18914693-19132913 GCF_026875155.1 Cherax quadricarinatus | reverse complement strand
TATATATATATATTTTTTTTTATATATTTATATTTTTAATATTATTTATTATTTTTTTTTAATCACACTGCCGTTCCACAAAGGCAGGGTGGCCCGAAAAAGAAAAACTTTCACCATCATTCACTCCATCACTGTCTTGCCAGAAGGGTGCTTTACACTACAGTTTTTAAACTGCAACATATATATATATATATATATATATATATATATATATATATATATATATATATATTTATATATATATACATATATATAATGTGTGTGTGTGTGTATTTTGTCTTTAAATAAAATATATATAAAATATAGGGGGTGGTAGGAGAAAATTCTCAAACAGCTTCAGGGAGAACCTTGAGTTTTCCCTGAAGCAAGTTTATTCTTTTCTCTGAGGATGAGGGTCCCTATAACAGTGCTCTATATATATATATATATATATAATATATATATATATATATATATATATTTATATATATATATTATATATATATATATATTATATGTATATTATATATATATATATTGTTAATGTCGTACCAAATAGGTAAAACTTACGATTTTGGCATAAATAGCAACGCTCTTCTTGCTGAATAAGGCAAGTGAAAATTTGTGTATGCAATAATTAGGCAAAAATCTTTCTGAACCTAACGAGAAAAATATATTTCATTGTGTTTGTTTACTATTAAATTATTGTAAACTTATCTAAAATATATTTAGTTGGATTAGGCTAAATTAAAATGCGCTTTTTATAATAAGGTTGAGTAAGTTTTTCCGAGGTTCTTTTGATACAAAATTATTAATTTTTACTTTAACATAAATGAAAAAAATCTCTCTAAACGTATAAGAGAAAATTTTAGAAAAGACTTAATTTTAAATGAGTCCTTACTAATTGAACAGTTTTACCTATTCGGACCATGTCGATCCAAGTCGGACCGAAACGTCGTCGTAAGCTTTTCTCTCCTATGTGCAGGTTATTTGTAAGTTGTTTCAGTCACGGTATTGTGTCTTTTTGTTATTGACTGTGTAGTGTTAATTAGCCTTTGGCTTTACACTCAAGCATCGTATCACAAAGTTGTTCAGTCTTTTCATTACTTTGTTAATTTAGTATGAATGTTTCCAAAAGTAGAGAAGACGGACTCGAGTGAAGTAGAGCTGCTGGAAGGACCTGCTTCAAGTATGAAAGAACAAAATTCATTTAAAGCCAAAGTGCTGGATTTTTCAGCTATTGTTTCTGAGTTTCCGCCACTTGTCCGGGAAGAAAGTTTCAATTATTTTTGGCGTCAGCCTTGATTTAGGGTACATATCCTCATCACTAGTGGAGAAAGCAAGAAGAGACGGTAAAAATGTCTTTTTTTGATGTGTCAGTCATTCAGCAGCTTCTTCCTTTCACTCCCTAGTCAGTTTACTGCCTTTGTGCTTGGGATGTGCTTGATATGCCGCTAGGTGCGCAGGTGTCATACACTGCTTAAATCTTTTGTCAGTGATTTCTTTATAATTATGTAGCACAGGTGTATCTCTTAGGTCTAGTCACACTTGCACGCAGTCACTCATCAGACATCAGTTTCAGTTGCTGGCTCATGTACATGGCCTCCATTGGAATGTATGCATTATGTATAATATATATTTTTTTCTAAATTTTATCATGGTGTTCCAAATAGATCTCTAGGTATTTCTGATAATATTTGAGAAATGTTTCTATGCGTGCTCCTTGGCTATTCCAGCGTCTGTCATTTGCTGTGCCAGTCCCTCCTCGTCCTCTCTCTACCAAGCTTGAGGAAGCTGATGGTCGGTGAAGTAATTTGCACGTCAACAGTATGACGTAGCTCTGTGGTGGGAGATATTTCCTCTTCAACAAAATTTAAGTTATGTGCTACACATGCATACACAAACAGGTGATGCCTTCCTGCAGTACCTTCCACCTTCCATTTTTCAAATTCATCCCTTAGCTTATTTCTTACACCCACCATCTTCTCACTGTCTGAACCAAGTGTAATAGCCTGAAAAAAAAAACAAAAATAAAAGGATGTGAAACTTTAGGAATCTATAACCAAGTTTTGAATAGTGAAATATGTTCTGCTATTGGTATAGAAACAAAGTACTGAGTAAATACTAAACACTGTACAGTACTGTCGAACATACTTTACAGTATTGTTCAGTGGCAGTAATATTTCTCTGTATTACTGTAATTGTAAATCTGATGCTATATAATACATCGCAGTGGGCTGGTATTATGAAAATATGTAATGCAGACTGACAGTATATTATTATTGGCACCACATCACTTTCTTTTAATGCTATTATTTATAACAGTCAAAACAAGTGCAGCAGTGTACCGAGTCATGTACAGTACTACGCACAATGACACAGCAGTATTAAACAATCATATGCTTCCAAAAGTTGTGTGGTTTAGATCTCAATACACCAGCAATCAGATAAAGAAAAAAACCTTGCATTTCCCTTGAACGTGAGTGGTGGTGAAGGTGCGCTTTAGAAGTCCCTGATACGCTGCTTCCACTGGGTACATGTATTGTATTATCTGCATCTTCCTCAAGGCGCTGATTATCCGAGTAGGTTTTATTTGCAAATTCATTATATTTTTTCAAGTATATTCCGGTTCTTTCAGTTTTTCAGCTGATTTTTCCACTGCAGTGTCTGCACTTGTTTATCTCCCTTGTCATCTTCTCTTTCCTCAAACTCCATCCAGTCTGTAGCTTTATATTCGTCTTTACTTGTCATCTTGATCATGTATTGACATCTTTACTACCAAAAACACATTGCCTGTTCTCTTCTCAATAGAATATTTAAGTTTTATTGATGTAACAAGTCTCAATATGAATGCCTCTACTTTGGATTTCATTATCTTCTAAGAAGGTCTCAGCATTGTACAATAAGGTTGTTAACATGTATGGATTCACACGGAATCTTAACTTACACGCGCACTACACAAGATGCTTATTTTCGTAGCCTATTGTTCGCCTGCTGCATCCGAGTCATTCCACTTTTCAAACAATCATCTGTGTCTTCGGCTTCCACCTGTTTCTACTTGATCCTGGTCCTCTTAATTCAAACAGTCTGTCCTCTCTCAGAACTATCAATTCCTCTTCAGTTTTCATACATTGTAATCATGTACCCCCTTGTCCTTCTCTCCTCTATAGTAAAGTTCAGTTCTTTCAGCCTCTCATAGGGCATTTCTGTCAGTTCTGGTACTAGCCTGGTTGCAAAACTTTGGACCTTTTCCAGTTTCTTTACTTGCTTGACTAGGTGTGGGCTCCATACTGGGGCCGCATATTCAAGGATTGGCTTAACATATGTCGTGTATAAGGTTTTGAAGGATTCTTTGAGCTCCTCATTGCCACTACCGTTATACGGTTTACATGCATTTCTGACGATATGCTCGTTTGTTATATTCTCCGGTTCTTTTTCACTACCTGATATTCGCCTATTTAGTATTGTCCGGTCTACCTTCACGTCTGATTCTCATTGGTTTGCGTTTGTTTATATTCAGCTTTAGAAGCCACTTATTTGACTACGGTTTCAGCTTTTTTGAGGTCTTGCAGGGGTCGAGTGACAGCTCCTGGCCCCGCCTCTTCACTGGGCGCTCCATGAGCTTAAAGCTCTGTATGGATCCTGCCTCCACTACTTCACTTCCAAGACTGTTCCGCTTCCTGACAACTCTGTGACTGAAGTGCTTCCTAACATCCCTGTGATTCATCTGAGTCTTCAACTTCCAACTGTGACCCCTTGTTGCTGTGTCCCATCTCTGGAACATCCTGTCCCTGTCCACCTTGTCAGTTCCTCTCAGTATTTTATGTTATATCATCCCCTATCTCTCCTGTCCTCCATTGTCGTCAGGTCGATTTCCCTTAACCTCTCTTCGTAGGACATGCCCTTAGCTCCGGTACTAGTCTTGTTGTAAGCCTTTGCACTTTCTCTAATTTTCTTATGTGCTTGGCTAGGTGTGGGGTTCCAAACTGGTGCTGCATATTCCAATATAAGCCTGACATAGACGGTGTACAGGGTCCTGAATGATTCCTTACCGAAATGTCGGAATGCTATTTGTAGGTTTGCTAGGCGCCCATGTGCTACAGCAGTTATTTGGTTGGTGTTCATCTCAGGAGATATGCCTGGTGTTATACTCGTCCCAAGATCCTTTTCCTTGAGTGAGGTTTGTAGTCTCTGGTTCCTTAGACTGTACTCCGTCTACAGTTTTCTTTGCCCTTCCCCAATTTTCATGACTGCACTTGGTGAGGTTGAACTCCAGGAGCCAGTTTCTGGACTAGGCTTGTAGCCTGTCCAGATCTCTTTGTAGTTCTGCCTGGTCCTCGTCCGATTGAATTATTCTCATCCGCTTCACATTATCTGCAAACAGGGACACTTCTAAGTCTATTTCTTCCGTCATGTCGTTCACATATACCAGAAACAGCACCGGTTGTAGGACTGACCCCTGTGGAACCCCGCTCGTCACAGGCGCCCACTCTGACACCTCGTCACGTACCATCACACGCTGTCTTCTCGACATATATTCCCTGCTCCATTGCAGTGCCTTCCCTGTTATACCTGTCTGGTCCTCCAGCTTATGCTTTAATCTCTTGTGTGGAACTGTGTTCAGACGCCTTTCTCCCAGTCCAAGAAAATGCAATCTACCCACCCCTCTCTCTCTTGTCTTACTGCTGTCACTCTGTCATAGAACTCCAGTAGGTTTGTGACACAGGATTTCCCTTCCCTGAAACCATGCCGGTTGTCGTTGATAAGCACATTCCTTTCTAGGTGCTCCATCACTCTTCTGATAATCTTCTCCATGACTTTGCATACTATACATGTCATTGACACTGGTCTGTAGTCTAATGCTTCGTCTCTGTCTCCTTTTTTAAAAATTGGGACTACATTTGCTGTGTTCCATACCTCAGGTAGTCGCCCTGTTTCGATAGATGTGTTGAAGATTCTTGTTAGTGGCACACATAGCACATCTGCTTCCTCTCTCAGGATCCATTTAGAGATGTTATCAGGCCCCATCACCTTTGAGGTATCTAGCTTGCATAGCAGCCTCTTCACATCTTTCTCGGTTGTATGTATTGTGTCCAACACTTTATGGTGTGCCCCACATCTCTGTCTTTCTGGAGTCCCTTCTGTCTCGTCTGTGAACACTTTTTTTGAATCTCGTTTTGAGCTTCTCGAATATTCCTCGGTCGTTTCTTGTGATCTCCCCTCCTTCCTCAATCTGATTACCTGATCCTTGACTCTTGTTTTCCTCCTGATGTGGCTGTACAACAGTTTCCGGTCAGATTTGGCTTTCACTGCTATGTCATTTTCGTATTGTTGTTGGGCCTCCCTTTTTACCTGTGCATTTTCATTTCTGGCTCTGCAACTGCTCTCCTTATTCTCCATTCTCTAGCATTCTCTGCACCTTTGAGTGAACCAAGGGCTCATCCTGGCCTTCTCGTTATTTTTGTTACCCTTGGGTACAAACCTCTCCTCAGCTTCCTTGCATATTGTTGTCACATATTCCATCATTTCATTTACTGACTTCCCTGCCAGTGCTCTGGCCAACTGAACCTCACACAGGAAATTCTTCATGCCTGTGTAGTCCCCTCTCTTGTCCTACTCTTCCTGCTTTCCTTTCCACTTGTAACCCTACTATGCATTCGAAGCTCAGAACCACGTGGTCACTGGACCCGAGGGGTCTTTCATATGTAATGTCCTCAATATCTGCACTATTCAAGGTGAATACTAGGTCCATTCTTGCTGGTTCATCCTCTCTCTCTTAGGTGGTATCTCTTATGTGTTGGTACACGAGGTTTTCCAGTACCACCTCCATCATCTTAGCCCTCCACGTTTCTGGGCCCCATTGACTCCTGGTTCTTTGAGTCAGTTTCTTTGTGATTGAAGTCACCCACGATCAGTAGCTTTGCCCTGCTCACGTGAGCTCTTCTAGCCACTTCAGCCAGTGTGTCAACCATCGCTCTGTTACTCTCATCATATTTCTGCCTTGGCCTCCTGCTACCATACCTTCAGTTTCATCTCCAGTACTGCATTCTGGGGGCTCAGTGGAAGTGGGGAACCTGGCAGTGTGCTGTGGAATTCTACAGCATAGTGTGGGATGAGGGCTGTAAGTGTGGATTGTGGCTTGTGTTGGGATAGTGTGTTGGCTGTGGGGTTCTGAGGGTGGTTCTGTGTGTGCTTGCAGTTGTTGCTCTGCCCGACTCTGGTTGTCCTCTGCTGACTCTGTCCTTGTCTCTCTTCCTAGCCCCTTTCGTTTTTGTGTCTTCTCCCTCAGCTGTTGTTGTTCTGGTCTTGTTCTATCACGGTCTAAGAACACCTTCTGTTATGTTGATGATTCCTCAGCCATGTTTTCTCTTGCAGGATCCTGTTCTGCACCATTTCTGTGTGTGTGTTTGTTACCATTTTATCCTAGGCACATGTCGATTAGACACGAGACCTGTTGTATATGCATGCGGGTATGTGTGTGTGTGTGTGTGTGTGTGTTAGGATCTAGGAAGGAATGACAAGTTCATCTTAAAATATACCCGTTGTGGTCAGATTCAAACTTGTGCTATACTTCACGTCGTGTGTTTGGCAGATGTAACTAGGTGGGGTGTCCAAGACCACTGTAAGTTAGACTTTATGCATAAGCTTCTTTCTCAGCCTCACTAAGTTACTGATGTGTGAGTTGTCTACTGCCATGTGTTTGAGCGGGTTACAAAATATTAGACTTGTATTATTTGACTCCATAAATGTTTATTTTGCGGCTGTTGCAAATTTTGACGCTGTGTTCTATATTTTTATATAGTGAATACTAGACCATAGTCTACTTACAGTGGATAGTGAGAACATTCAAGACAAGAGATGCTAAGCCAATAATCCTTTTTAAATCGTTTGTTCTCTCTAGACTGGAATACTGCTGTACATTAACATCCCCAGTCAATGCATGTGAAATTTCAGATTTAGAGAATGTACAGAGAACCTTTACTGCACATATAAGTTCCATCAGACACCTTAACTACTGGGAACGCCTCCAAGCACTTGTACTCACTGGAGTGCAGGCGATAGAGATGCATCATGATCTATAACTGGAAGATCCTGGAGGGACTTGTCCCTCATCTGCACACAGAAATCACTCGCTACGAAAGCAAAAGACCTGGCAGGCGATGCAACATACCCCCAGTGAAAAGTAGGAGCGCCATTGATACACTAAGAGAAAATACAATAAGTGTCCGGGGCCCAAGACTGTTCAACAGCCTCCCACCAGCCATAAGGAGCATTATCAATAGACCCCTGGTTGTCTTCAAGAGGGAGCTGGACAGATACCTAAAGTCAGTGCCGGATCATCCGGGGTGTGGTTCGTACGTTGAACTATGTGCGGCCAGCAGTAACAGCCTCGTTGATCAGGCCTTGATCCACCAGGAGGCCTGGTCATGGACCGGGCCGTAGGGACGTTGATCCCCGTAATACCCTCCAGGTAGGTAGACAATAGAATTGGTGATTATCACCCCCCACTTCCTGGTCCCAGACCTGGCTTACTGGTTAATGTCTTATTCACACTGTTGGTGCTAGCAGCAGGTGGTCCTACATAGGCACTACAGCCCAGCTGCCCAGGAGCTGACTGACGTAAGAACTTATCATTCTTTCTTTAAGACATTTAGGGCGACACAAAAAAGGTTGCTGGCCCACAAAGTTCTCTTGATGAGGTGTTATATATTCACAAAAATATTTATTTGACTGTACTATATTCGTAAGAGGTAATGGCCGCCACACTAACTCTTGAAGCAACAGTTACCAGTTGTGTCACATATTTCACTTCGTGTTGGAAATCAAGTTCGTGATTTTATATAGCTTGAAGAAAGTATTAGAATTAGATGCTTAATAAAGGTCTGTGCCCATCTAATGCATTTCTTGTTCATACTAAAATAAAATTGCTGACGTCAGACAGCAAAAACCAATCAAAGAGCTTTTCCTTCCTAGTCATACATAAATTAGAGATCGTCAGTAGGGCGGGAGGAAAACAGGGAGTGTCGCCGGCTTGAGGGAGGGAGGGAGGGAAGAAGGGAAGGCAGGTGGGAGGGATGGACGTTGTTTGGGTTTGATAGTAGGGGAGAGGTAGGAGGATCACTGCTTGTATAGTTAATTTAACATTAATGCTGAAGGTATAAAAGTGGTTGTAAGCAACAATATAAGCCATATTTATTATATGTTGATAGTTTGTGGTGGAAGTGTTGGCTGTAGGTAGTCATAACAAGACACCACAAGCCGCTCATCACCAGGTGTTTGATCAGACTTAACAAGTTTCCTCTTAAATTCCCCATATATTTGAATAGAGAATTTGGACAGTCATTAGCTACACAACTCAGTAGTAGTATTACGTAGTAATGTTTAGAATAGTACCTAGTAATAGTACAAAATAAGTATTGTTAGTACATTGTAAATAGTTCGTAGCAAGAAGAACTTTATGGAACTATGACGAGAGTGATCTTGATAAAATATTTACAAGTAAAAATACTCCAGACTTCAACCTAACCTCATTTTGCTGCTTCGGTCTCCTGATTCCCAGCGTTGCTTTCCTAATATTTCCTGCAGTTTTTCAAATTCCGTTTATTTTTGGTTAGGTCAAATAATCTTATAAAATGTATATTTAACCACAAATAAGCAAAATAACTAACGTAACGAGGTGACCGAAGACAACCAGGGAACGTTCTAATGTGAACTATTATCATTCGTGGTGTGAGAACAGGCAGAAAGGTCTGTTCACTAACAACTGTAATAATCTACACGAGTGAGAGATACGAGAGGAATTGAAAATATTTTGTGGACTGTCTGATGGGACGGAGTATACTACAAGCTCTAACACACAGTAGAGCGAAAAAATAGTGTGGAGGACTGGGGTATGTTAATGTCAGAGGATCTCACCTTCAAGGATCACAAAAGTGTTACTTTCACATCTGCAAGGAAAAATGATAGGTTGGATTATAAGGACTTTCAAAACAATGGATGTCATGCCAGTGATGATCGTTTTATATCACTTGTTCTCTCTAGGTTGGAATACTGCTGTACACCATATGTTCCATTCAAGGCAGGTGAAATCGCAGATCTAGAGAATGTAGAGAGAAGCTTTACTGCACATATAAGTTCAGTCAAGCACCTTAATAATTATACACAAGCAGGGATGTCATTGGCACAAGAAAACACTTAACATCTGAACTCACTTTACGTTATTATCTAGCGATCCATTTTTATTTATAAATGGCTAGTTGAATCTAGGTGAGGTAGGCCAGCGGATGCTTATCTACTTAATGGGTTATTAACTGATAGAGATCCTTGTCAAAAGATACTTTCCTGTTCGCAAGGATCAAAACACCACCTCCATAATAGTTATCTCAGTTCACTGTTCTACCCTTGGCTGTTCATTCCAGACATCTCCTGCAGGCTCTCGTAGGTAGGCTACACACCGCGGCTCATTACGTACTGTTTAGAGGAACCCGTTCTGCTCTTCGTGAAGATAGTGGACTATTGGTTACTCTATAATTGAAAAATGTGATGTAAAGCCTGGGATCCATTGTACATGTTATCTCCTGGTGTATGCTGCTCCCATATTTTTCTTTCGGGGCATGTAAGGGCAACGTAAGGGCAGTACATGTTGGGGAAGTCGTCTTTTGACTTTTAGGAAAACATAAATAAGAAATTAGATAAAAAGGTAGGTAGATTTAATGGTCAAAATTAGTATCTTTATTAATTAAAATTAAAAGTAAAATATGGCCATATACAGGGACCTAAGAAAAGAGTGATAACTTAATATGCTATATAACAGTGAAAAGTGGTAATATTCTAAGCGATTTCTTGATCTCTGACATTATCTCAAATTATTCATTTATAACGTGAGAGAGCACGAGAGCATTTGGAATATAGCTAATTTTTACTCATCCTAATATACATTTGGCGAGTTTTGAGAGTTTTCATCCTTCAGCCTGACCCTGGGCTCACACGAGTATTAATTTCAATGTACAGATATGAAACCAGGCCATATAAGATGACTTTAGTTGTATTAATGTTATAACCCGGAAACGCAGTAACTCAAAATAACTTAATAAGCCTATGTGGCTTATTTCCGTTTGAGTCTTTGGTCCTCTTACCCAGAAGGTGACTCACTACAGTCGTCTAACAACCAGGTACTTGTATACTACTAGATGAACAAGGGCGGTGGGTGTGTTGCCACAGGTTTGAGTTGGGAATTTTGCGAGTCAATCACGTTGCCACTGAGCCACCAATAAGTAGGGTGAGGTCTGGACTGAAAAACGGCATTGCCAGCCAACATAGTTTAATAGACGGGCCCAGCAAACTCTCTCTTAAAAACAAAATCTAGTCCTCCTTGTATATTAAGATCTCATTAATGTTTTTCTAGGTGTCTAGTAGTTGTCTTGTTTCTTTCGACTTTTATATCTTTCTCGCAGTGCCTGTTGTTACCTGTAATCGATTCCTCGAATCACTTCCCTGCGGCCTGGTCCCAGAGGAGGCCGCCTCCTTGATAGCTTCATCAATAAGACTGTTGGTGCTAGTGTAAGCACCACAGCCCGGCTGATCACGAGCCTAGAGGGTGATATCCAGGCAGTATTAGGCATTGTCAGTGTATCTGACCTTAACATATTTAAAGAAATTAGCTTAAAAATTGTGCAATATTGCACCTCTCCACCTTTGCTTCGCTCCATCCCCATAGGCATCAGAAGTTGAAACGTAGGAGTATGTTGTCTTTGGCACCTCGTGTGGGTGTTTGTGTGTGATGATGAGTTTGCTATTATGGTATCTTACTCAGGTCGTTCTACTAGAATAGAAAAATAACGAAAACTAAAACTAGTATGTAACAGGTATGGATGTAGATATATCCGCTTTCTGCATGGCTGTATGTATGTTATGTTGTTGATGTTATATCGACAAGTTGGTGAATAAACCATATATGTGCATCAATTAAGTATCTTTATTGCCGAAACGTTTCGCCTACACAACAGGCGAAATGAAGGCTATTTTAAAAGACTAAGAGACTGAACACTTATTATTCCCTCTCCAATTCTTCCTGTCTCCAGTACTAAAATCGCCTCTGCATTTGACTGAAGAAGTCTGCTGTGCAGGCTAAGCGTTTGAAGCAGTGAAGTTACCAAAATGTTGCACATCACTTGTCTTATTCATTACACCTGTTTGTGTTGAAGGGAGAGTTGAGGGGGGTTGACAAACTCCACCAGCATTACATCAAGTGATGCTACTTAGTTGACTATTCAGCAGAGCTACCATATTAAACAGCTTCCCTGGCTGGCTCTCCGGGAGACTAGTAAGTGTTTACATAAATATTTGGAGACTGGCTACAAGAAGAAGCGAGCAGCCACTTCTTGCTTGCTGGAAGCAGCAGCGGCAGCGGTTACCTTATGTCGGAAGGAGTTAACCGGCGGAGGAAAAAGAGCTAGTGGATTAGTTTTTCATTCTCTCTCTCTCTCTCTCTCTCTCTCTCTCTCTCTCTCTCTCTCTCTCACTCTCTCTCTCTCTCTCTCTCTCTCTCTCCTCTCTCCTCTCTCTCCTCCCTTCTCTCTCTCCCTCCCTCCCCTCCCTCCCTCCCTCCCTCTCCTCCCTCCCTCCCCCTCCCTCTCCCCCTTTTTCTTACTCCTGTCTTTTGTCGTCAGTTTTTTTTTTCTTACTGCTCTTCATTCTCTTTGCACTCTTTCCTGGGACATTTTTTTTAATTCATTCGTGCTTCATTACCTGAGACGGCATAGTAATGGAAACTCCATTTGTATGTTGGTAATGTGATAATGTAGACGACACTTGGTGAGGGGCCAACCTGGTGCCACTTGTTATCTAACGAAAATGCGTGAGTGTGGAATAAGTTAATGTGTAAACCAAAATGCTTAGTGGTACTAGAGACCCGAGATTTACAGTAAGTGAGAGTAGCGTGAATATTGAGAAAGTTGTCGATTGAAACAGGCATTGTATGTAGTTTTGGAAAACTTATAATTTCATGCAAAAAAAAAAAAACATACACAACACGCACGCACACATGCGCGATGTATATATACCCATTCATTGGTATGCGTACGTATGTTGTTATAAGATGTTATTGGAGTGAGTAGTACTAGAGAGGAAGTGGAGTGTGGTGGTGACTACCAGGCATGGGTCTGAGCGATGCCAGCGGCTCCCTGAACGAAGGCCTCTGCCACGCTGCGTCTCCAGCTAATCCCAACGGCCGCTCATGTATGGCGGCGGAAAATTTGGTCGGAAAACAAGGCGACCTCACACGACCGGAAAATTGCCCCCGGCGCCCTGCTATCACGGAAAGATTTGTCTTAGGCTCCGAGTCGACGCCACTGCCACTGACGTCTACTCATGGTCCCCTGCAACCCCTGCCCCTCCACTACATGGTCCCCTGCAACCCTGCCCCTCCACTCCATGGTTCCCTGCAACCCTGCTATCCCTGCCCCTCCACTACATGGTTCCTGCAACCCTGCTACCCCTGCCCCTCCACTCCATGGTCCCCTGCAACCCCTGACCCTCCACTCCACTCATGGTCCCCTGCCACCCCTGCCCCTCCACTCCACTCATGGTCCCCTATAACCCTGACACCCCTGCCCCTCCACACTGGCAACCCCGCCACCCCTGCCCCTGTAAAGTTAAATATCCTAGTTTCTTTCTTTGCGACTCACCACTTTAGTTATTCCTGCAAGTGTAGTCACCAAGCACTGACATGACGCACCGCCTAGTCACCTAATCTTATGGTTGCTGTCACCACCCGCATGCTTAGTCCTGGTAGACACCACATACAGTATATAGACGATACAGAGCGCCTATACACTTTCCACTAATTTACTAGGCACACCAGACCTACTTTGATATAAGTGTAGACTCATAATCTACACTGACGTAGAACGGGGAGTAGGGAATGAACACTTTCTTTCATGTCATACTAATTTTTATTAAACAAACTAATCACTAATTACAAGGACGGGACACTTCACATAAACAAAAAACATGTACACACGGGGACATTATGTAATGTCAAATGTGGGGAACACACAGCACGAAGAAATATACTCGTACACTCTACTTTCTTAGAGACAGTCTGATAATGACCCAGATTGAATCAGTCTTCTAGTTAGTGAGTCAGCTCCCTAGTGAGCTGAGGGAGTTAGGTTCTGAATTCCCTTTCCCCAGTTCATTGAGTTTGTCACCTAGAATGCTTTTTATAATCTCCCAGATGTTGTGTCCCTTATGCCCAAGTCTGAGAGTTCATCTCTCACACCCTACCTCCCCCTGGACCAATCATAACTGTTCTCTGAACCTACCTCACACTGTCCTCACCTGAGGGCGGCACCTGGCGCCACAACAAAAGTTTCTTAAACCAACAGTGGTATCTTTGTTCTCGTCCCGTGACCTGACAGCTGCTTAAAGCACTCACACTGGCGACCCAAGATATTATAACAGGTTCAAGTATATTGTTTTTAATCTGAGAGGAATAATAAAGGAAATAATGACATTCTAAAATTTGAAATTGGGATGCATATCATATCCCACATTATATCTGCATCTCTCGAATTGAATATTTCTGGGTAACAGGAAATTTTTAGTTAGGCAATGTTTATTCCACCAAGTTAATTGGACCACTAATTACAGGAGGTTCATGCACTGGTAACCACAGAGAGGTAGGTATCAGAGAACACTACAAAACTAGTCGATTCAGTAAGTACCCAAGCACTCTTGAAACACTACCTGGGGGAATAATAACTCCAGCTCTCTGGGAACTTTTTATGAATGTTAATAAGCAGCAGTAATAAGTCACTTACCCTAGACAGTCTAATTGTTCCAGCAACTTCAGCCAGCACTCCTGTTAGATGCTGTCGAATATTATTCCCGTAGCTGCATGTTGGGGGAAACGGGTAGGGTTTTAGGGATATATGGTTTAACGTCTATGTACTTTCCTGTTACACAAGTTTACCTCACGTGAGAAAGGTCATACCTGGGTTGGAAGAAGTCGCGAGGTCTGGTCATGGGTCGGGCCGCGGGGGCGTTGACCCCCGGAACACCCTACAGGTATACTCCTAAAGGTATCACGACATTCTAGAGACCCGTCCTACATTCTCTAAGACATCTTGAACGGATTACTGCAGTATACCATATAAGGGAGGGAACTAGAAGGTTAGACTTAGCTTACATAACTTTGAGCTGTAACACCTCCGTGTCGTCTGGATGAAATATAAATGATTTAATTGACAATACATCGTCCGTTCCACGAGGGTGATTCATAGGGATGTCGGCTTTCCGTTCGTCATTTTAGGCACGTTTAGACGTTTAACCTATTTGCATTAAAGTTCGGAAGTCCTATCACGTACATTGGCAGATTATTTCTATATTGGTTCACTGCTACACACGCTGTTAGGCTGTCTGGTACACTTGTAGATCTGGTTCAACATCACCCGACTTGTCGCCATCAATTGTTAACAAAGATTCACTCGCAAACAGTTATTTAGCAATGTTCGTGGTTAACTATTGTACCAAAGTAGGCATCAATACTGGCAATGTATTGCACGATCAAGGGCCACGGGACTTTCGTTTCAACGCGTCGTAACCGCTGCCTAGTACTCTCCCTAATTACTATCGTAACATGATTATTTCACTACCACTAATGTTTAATTTGTCGTCTAAGGCTTAAGTGAGACCACAACTTGGAGTTAATACCGGCAGATGTCTCCGCCGAGGTTATTGCCACACATTAATGTTTCAGCGTTGCGTGACCACCTCGGTAATCACCTTTCTGCAAGTGACTCCCGCCTTGGGCTCTCCGGGCACCCAGAGCGAGAAAAATGCATTGATTCATACTTCTTATGGGTTATCAGTAACGGCGGTAAATGGAGTAGAGACTTATGGGGTTGAACTTCGTAGAGGCACCAGCTTAGTGATCCGTAAGACTTCCCGAGGGACTAGTGGAGTAGCTGCACCCTCATCTGCTTCACTATCACCAAGTATCTGGCTACAGTAAATCCCCTTCCCTTTACAATTATGACATAACGTAATCTAAAATCATAAATCTTTATTTACTGCATGCCCTCACTCTTTAAAAAAATACCTTTTTGGTGAGTCCTCAACCACATAATCCAGGATTTCCTGGTAAAATCTATTTAACATGGATTTCCCCGAATCAAGGTGATTGTAGCCGCTTCCATTACTCTCATTATTTTGGATCTCTCTCCTTTAATCAGGGAGATGTATTGTCTATTTTGTAGTAAAAGCCTAAACGATATTCATACACTCACACCCCCCTACACATATCATCCTGACGAAGAACTGAGGGAGCTTCTCGTCAGACTGACCTAAATATTTGCATTAATAATAACTCCCTTCCACGCATCTCCCATTCATTCTCGCAGCCAGACACTACAAGAAAAATATTCACTTGTCAGCACATTCCTGGGACAGAGTTCTTAATGACCTTGACCGTACCTGACCCACAGTATGCGTGATTCTTTTTTCTCATACCTTGACACTTTTCTCCCTTCACTCGTTACTCCCTCACACATCTTAACTCCCTTATTAATCGTCATTCCCTCACTCTTTATGAATTCCTCATTATTACTTACACCTCATGCATCTCACATCTTATGCTTCTTAATCTCATTTTTTCCTTAATCCTTTTTCATACCTCATTGTTTCAGTACTCTTCAGTATGGAGTTGATATTCCGATTGTACCCCTGGAACACTACCGCCGCCAAGATATGTTAAAGTCGCTCATATGCACCGAGTTGCTGAACGCCACAAATAATGTAGTCGAAGTTCTGGCAGTCAAGATCGAAAACCATAATTTAGTTGTTGTGCCTGTGTATACACCACCAGATACAACTTCACAGCAGTATTAGGACCAGCTGTCGGAGATTAAGCATTGTTTTGAAAAAACCAGCGCAAAATATTGTGTTGCTCTGTGACTTCAATTTGAGACAGATGGAAGAATGAAGCAAGAACTGGACTGAGTTTAGAGGAGCAGTCTCCCATACCAGAATTTTTAAATCTCTGCAATAAATTCGCCCTAATCCAGCAAATTACTGAACCGACCAGACTGAAAAACACCCCATACTTTATATTTCCAAATAACGAGGATTTGCTGTTCGACATAAGGGTGTCGAAGACTTCATTCTCAGACCACAACATAATTGTGGTTCAGACTCCATGCACAGTAGCCTGGGATAAAGAAATATGATCAGTCATGAGGACGAATTCAACAAATTCGCTCTCAACAAGATCAACTGGGACCTTTAAAAGATATGTTGGAAGGGCTGTAGGACCACCGCGAATCTACATTGGTTCCTCGGGAGGAACTAGTGCAGAATATTGAGCACAAACTGTATCATGTACAGTCCAGGAGACACAGAGGGAGCAAAACGAAATTAAAAGAAATCCCAAATACTTCTTCTCATATGGAAAATCTACATGCAGTATCGGTATCGGTATCCAGACCAGAGCTTTGGTGAGATGGGTAAGGAAGAAGGATGCAGTATAGGGCCTTTACTTAAACATGCTCACTGACAGTAAGGAAATGGGTGAAATACTGAAGTTAGAATAGGACCTGATGAGTGTTCAGTGAACCATTCATCAGTCTACAGACAGAATACCGTAACAAGTTTTTCATGAAACTAAAACACCGCCAACATCTCCACAATTTCTGATGTAGCCCTCGCCCAAGTTGACTTTGAAGAAGCTATCGGCAGCAGCACGCTCATGCATTCTGGTCCAGGCCAAGACTCGGGAAACTCAATATTCTTCAAAAAATTGCAAGAAACCACTATGTCGGGCCTTTAACATTCTGTGGAGAAGAAATCTGGGCACAGGTGTATTTCTACGGTCATTAAAAAACACTGATATTGCCCCACTTCACAAAGGTTGCAGTAAAGCAATCGTGAAGAAACTATAGATCAGTATCCCTAACTTCACACATCAAACTCAGCTGTCGCTTATTGTAAGAACACAATGAATCGAGGTTCAATAATAGCGAGGTGTCTATAAGACAGTGCCTCTCAAAGGAGTGCGACCGACATTAGCGGAGAATAGATTAAATGGAACGGGACTTTTCTGATATCACATGTATTAGGAAAGAACTAAACTGAAGAAAAACCTACCTGGTAGTAGCCTAGATAGTATATTGTTGTTGATTTATGGTCAGATGACCAGTATCAGCGGGTAGTCAAAAAGTTTGTATACTGCTGCTAAGTACATGTCACAGGACACTGATTAATTGATCATTTTCTCGGGCCGTCGTGATTGTACTTTGAAAAGTAAAGATGTTCTTCTTGTAGAATGTCTCTGCTTGTGGAGTGTGAGACCTGTTTACAGACTCCGTGTCAGATGATCAGTGGGAATGTTAATAACATCTCCGTTTGCTTTTCAGCTGTTTGTTGAAACGATCGTTGCTTCAACCATATATGGTTACGTAACTGTCATTTCGACAATGTTAGGAATATCACTTGTAATTTACTTTAACAACCAAACTTGAGGAAAAAAAAGAACAGAAGCAGCAGCAACCGCAGCAGGTACAGTAATAGCGGCAGTAGCAGTATCTGAAGCAGTAGCAACAGACAGTAGCAGCAACAAGAACAATTGCAACAACAGAAATAAAAGTAACAGCAACAGGAACCGTAATAGCAACAAAAGCAACAGTAGGAACAACAGAAATAGTGGCAAATTATAGATAACCTAGGCAAGTCGAGGTATATTACAACTTTACAATCGTCACTGGAACTGACTAACAAGACAACATTAATATTTCCCAGCTGATGTTACGCAGTTTTTGTAACGATAACAGAATACCGCGGAAGCTCAGAAAAAGCAACTATATCAATGGCTATTATATCAACTAAAATAATAGAAAGTGACAGCAGTCGAAGAGGAGAAACAGAAAATGGGTAGTAGTAGTAGCAGTAGCATCAGTATTGCTGTTAGCAGGAAGTAATGAGAGCGACAGAACACCTAATCAGAATTAAAGTCAAAACTTGCAACAACATCGAGAGAAGGCACAGCAAGGAATTTTGGCCTCGGATATTGGACCTGGCTACGATAATAGAACCAGTCATGGGTATATACCACAAGGAAATCAAGCACATCATGAACCAACGTCACCATCCAACACTGAAGCAGCAACAGCAGTAATAACAACACTGAAGCAGCAGCAGCAGCAACAACAACAACACTGAAGCAGTAACAACAACACTGAAGCAGCAGCAGCAACAATGAAGCAGCAGCAGCAGCAACATTGGTACTTGACGGAGATGATTTAACAGTTGTAGGAACAATAGAACTAGGAAGACTGTTTTTGAGAACGGTTCCCTGTGCCATCACAAGGTTGCCCTCCCTTGGATCAAATCTGTTTACCTCCCATTCCCCAGGTCTGTATGGACCCAACGAGGTTGCACTTGCTCGTAAATATAATAATGACCTTACCATGCAACAGCAGGGGTCAGTAACAGTAGCATGAATCAGCAACATTAGCAGCAGAAGCACCAGCAGCAGTAACATCAACAGCAGTAGCAGGTAGGGCGAGCATCGGGCCACCAACCTCAACTACTGCAGGAGAGAAGCAGCGTCTTGGCTCTTGTCCCGCGGCGCCTCGTAAGGTCTTGAGGAAAACTTGGTGTCACGTGATTTTCCGCCTTGCTAATGAATTTGTCTCGTGTGACCCCGAGGCCGGATGGATGTGACGGCACCATTAAGTTCTCCTACTTTGATGTCTGGCGACCCCTGCCCCGATCCTGCAAGAATTCTATCTCAACTATTATCTAGGTACTTACATCGTGATATGAATGCTTATGAAACACACACTACCCTATCAATCCCTTAATCAAATTATTTACTGTAATAAAAATGATTTGTTAGATAAAATTTAATGGGTTTAAAAGTATGTTTCAGCTTGGATTTTTCTTTACTCAAGGTTAAGACATTTTGACTAGTTTGTAGTTGTGTATAATGCATAGGGAATGACTATGTGACTAGAGCATAGCAACGTATAACCTTTTATTTTAATTTCTCCTGTGTGAGATATAATCGGGTGTGGTGGGAGTGAGGGGGCGTGGCTGGCGTCCCGCGCACCTGCCCAGGTATTTTGGTGGGCGCAGGAGGTGGGTGGTGTCGTGACCCACCCACAGTGTTGGCGTGACCCACCCACAGTACCAACACCACCTTTCACTGCCGCCCACCACGCTAGTCCAGCCTCGGAGTGCAGTAGTGTCATGTTCGGCTTCCCTGGGTATGGTCGACTTGCTGAGGTGTACACGTTCAAACTGGAGGTGAGAATACACTTCCCTTACTGCAGTGACTGTACTCTTCACTTACCACATAATGCAACGATAGTACCCTTCACTTGCCACATACTGCAACGACAGTACCCTTTACTTACCATTTTACTTATTGTATTGACAACGCCCTTCCATTACCACCTTACTGCAGTGAGAGCATTGTAGACTATCCTTAATGAAAACCCGAATCAGCAGGGTTTTGAGGGCTATGTGGGCCAGCGGGTCGCTAGCGCAAACAGTCTGGTTGACCAGGCCACCAAAAGGAAAGCCTGGCTTTAGGCCGAGCTGCGGGGGTGCAAGAACCCTCAAGCCCAATCACATGTAAGGCACAGGTAAACCCATGATCCAAAGCTCATTTTCTGCCAGCAGATATAATGATATTGTAGTCGATTTTGTGGATCACTGCCCCCACCGCCTGGACCACGCCTTCTGCCTGATGACTTAATCAGTTAGATTGTTGGTTCTGGCCGCATTCAAGCCAACGTAGGCGCTACAACCCCATTGATCAGGAACTTATTAAGTTGCTTCTTGAAAACAGCTAAGGGTCTGTTGGTAATTTCCTTGTGTATAAAGTGAGGCTGTTGAAAACTCTTGGTCCTCTTACACTTACTGAGTTGTCTCTTAGTTTATTTAAAATACTCCTGCTTTTCAATGGAGGTATTTTGTACCGACTGCCGAGCCTTTTGTTTTCATATTCGGTGATTTCGGTGTGCAAGTTCGGGACCAAACCCTCCAGAATTTTTCAAGTGTAAATTATAATAAATCTTGACTACGTTCCAGGAGGAGGATAGTTCAAAGGACTTGGATGTTTCCAAACCCAATAATTTAGGTTCTTTACTGAGTTTATACGGGCGGTGAATAATCTCTACATTCTCCAAATAAGTGATTTTGCCTGCCGTAAAGGAGCCATTAGTAAAGAACAGTATTCTATGCTATAGAGAACAAGTAACCTAAACAAGTAACCTTGTTTTGAAGGTTCTAGTTATCCAGTCAATCATTTTTTCTTGCGGTTGTGATAACACTGTTGTGAGCCTTAAACGTAAGGTCTTCTGACATTATCAATCCAAAGTCTTTCACATTCCTCTTCTGTTCTATTAAGTGCCTTGAGTTTATATTCAGTTTTTAATTCGTTTTTTTTCCTTTAGCGAAGTATTTGAAATTTGTTTTCACTGAACATCTGTGGCTCAGTGGAAGATTTTGCTGTGTCCTCAGTGGATTCTGTTCATACAAATTCTAGTATCGTCTGCAAAGAATGATACAGTCTTATGATTTGTCACTGAGTCGGACATGAGAATAGGAAAGTTGGTACAAAGAAGTCTTTAGAGGAAACTAAGCCAATTTCTACGGGAGATGCTAAATCAGCTATATTATGAGGTGTTTATGGGCCTGCGGGCTGCAGTAGCAGTGTTTGGTCTCCAGATAGACAGGGAAATCTGGTCACTTTGGATTTCTGGAGCAGGACAACTTGTAAAACCAACCACAGGAAGCGAGGCCTGGCCATGGACTGGGCCTCGGGAGCGTTGGTTCCCTACACACCCTCCAGGTATGTACTCGAATAATGTTACCACCTAGCTCAAGCTACATCTATTAATCACACCCCTACAAGTACACTTATGGTCGAAGCCTACTTCAGGATTTCGTTAAATAAATTAATATATATGTTAATGCAGCATCCGTACATCACTGATTGAATAATACAAAACTGAGGGCTTTATGAGGTGCACGCGACAGCGGCGTGAGGGTTATTAATTTAGTGTCCATTTAGCGTGTGGTGCTGGGGTCGGCAGGGTCACACGTGATCTCGGCTCCTGTAGGGCATTGAGTAGGTTGTTGCTGCACTCTTGTCAACGGGAGACGCTGACCCCTCACACCTTCATAATGTTAACGCTGAGAAATGTGATGCAAGTATCAATAGTTTGTCAGTCATTGCAAGATGATCCACCCTAATGCTTGTGCTTCCGGTATGTTGCAGTCTTCTATGAACCAATAATTCCAGGAATCGAGCCCAGGTGCTGCTTGTGTATGTATGTTGTCTATTTGTCTTTTCAAATTCTGAGAGATTTGTTCTTATTTAAGATGTGTAACTCTTAAAGTGGGCAGTGGTAATGAACAAAAAAATATAGATCCCCAACTCTCCCGTGGTCGGGCGGTAACCTGGGAGGAGACGCCCACCTCGCCCATTGTGGCACCATTTATGGCAATAATGACATGGCAGTTTGAGAGTTCCGCCGCCACCCTTCGTAATGATACTCATTTCCCTTTACTTGAAGAACTTCACTTAAGGAGAAGAAAAGTTAGTCGGTGCTGGCTATGATTATATTCATATGGGAGGTGGGTGTACCTGTTACGAGTTGTTTTACCCACATTGTCGAGGCTGTTTGACACAAGGGTGTACTTTCCAAGTTTTACGCCCCTATTTGTTTTTGAGGTGGGGGGGGGGGTCAGTTTACAGTTCCTTGCTCCTCCTCTATACTAGTATCAACCAGCTAAGGGTAGAAGGGTCTCCTTAGAGACAAATGCCTCTTATTGGTGGTGAATGTGTATTGATCAGTTTACGTTGTACCTGGTAAGCCTGTACCCTGTTAACACTTGCTTTGTCAGTATTTTACTCTGCCAACACATTTCCAAGAACAGTCCTCTCCGACCCCTTACCTGGCCAACCCACTTGACTGATCAACCCCTGCATTGATAGTGACGAAGCTAAGGAGGCGAGGCCAGGAGCCTAGTGTCAACCCCCGGAAACACAAATTGGTGAGTACACAATCGTTGACACGGTGTTAGCTCTCGCAATTTTTGCCTGGCTACATTAGTACACCCGACGCTTGTCCCTTGTACACCACAACCACTCAGCTTGTACTGTGTAATGTAAATGGTTTAGAAAATTGACAAGTTGAAGAATGAGACACTTGTGCAACATTTGGGAATCTTTATTGAGGAAACGTTTCGCCAGCCAGTGACTTCTTCAGACCAAGACAAAGAACGGTGGAAGAAGAGGAGTATGAGGGAGTCCTCGCTGAGATGGATAGTGCAAATCGTTCTGGTGTAAAACACTACAGTTATGCACCAGACCTTATCTTATAAATTGATTTTATCTGAGGACGGAGCAACATTTTAAGAATGCTAGAAGGGGCCAAGTCGTGGGTGTGAGAGGACAGACAGAAGGGGCTGGCCCTTGACTGTGGGTACTTGAAGGGTACCTCCGGGGGTCAATGCCTCCGTGGCTCGGTCTCAGACCAGGCCTCATGCTGGGTAAAGGCCTGATCAACCAGGTTAATATTGCTGACTTCACTCGGTACAACATACGAACCACACCCCGGCTGGTCAGGAAATGATTCGAGGAGCTTGAACTAATCAAACAGCGGGAGTATTTTTGGTAATGACTAACAGACAGAATGCAGGTTTATAAGCGAACCTGCAGTGGACCATTGTAAGTATACCTTTCACCAGTATACTTGATATTCCTATTTCCCATAATAGTTTATAGATAGCGTCATTATCTCCCACTCCCAGTAACTCTGGCGAAGTGTATTTCAACACTAATTGTATATTCCCCATACTTTCGTTATTCTTACCTCCATATAAGAAGTTGCTCGCTCAACACTACTCTAGGAACACTCACCCCAACTCCTACTCATTGCTTTTAACAATGTGTCATAACTTTTTGTCTCCCGGTTTAATTGCACTGGTATTATTGTCTTATTTTGCTTAATTGCTGTGGTTAGAGCATCATTTGCTGATTGTTGACAAAAACTGTGGCCGGAGGAGTTTCCAAAGGTGGTGAGAACGATGAAAGAGCTTAGCTCTGGTGAGAGCTACAAGAGAGGCTAACATGACTCTATTACATGTTATATTTTGTTTATGGTCGTTGTTTACCAAATATCCGCAGTTAAGAAGGAAATCTTCACGACGTTTCGGTCCCTAGTCAAGCCACTACTCGTGACTTGACAGTTGCCCATGATGGTACTAAGTTTCATCGTATGGTTCCTCTCCAAACTTCGGGTCTTTACCTGGAGTCTACCTGGAGGGTATTCCGGGGATAAACGCTCCCGCGGCCCGGTCCACGACCAGGCCTTCCGGTGGATCAGGGTCTGATCAACCAGGCTGCTACTGCTGGCCGCACGTAGTTCAACGTACGAACCACAACCCGGCTGATCCGGCACTGACTTTAAAGTATCTTGAAGGCAGCCATGGGCGTATTGGTAATTCCCCTTATGCTTTGTGGGAGGCTATTGAACAGTCTTGGACCCGGACACTTATGGTGTTTTCTCTTAGTGTACCAATGGAGCCCCTACTTTTCATTGGGGGCATTTTGCACCGCCTGTCCAGTCTTTTATTTCGTAGGGAGTGATTTCTGTGTGCAGATTCGAAACCATTCCTTCTAGGATTTTCCAAGTGTAGATTATATCTCTCGCGCCTGCGTTCCAGTAAGTACAAGTCAAGTGCTTCCAAGCGTTCCCAGTAGTTGAGGTGTCTGATAGAACTTATACGTGCAGTAAAGGTTCTCTGTACACACTCTAGATCTGCAATTTCACCTGCTTTGAACGGGGATGTTAATGTAAAGCAGTATTCCAAACTAGAGAGAACAAGTGATTTGAAAAGGTTCATCATTGGTTTCGCATCTCTTGCTTTGAACGTTCTTATTATCCATCTTATCATTTTGCAGTTGTGATCGTGGCACTGTTGTAATCCTTGAAAGTGAGATCCTCAGACATTACCACTCCCAGGTCCCTCACTTTATTTTTACTCTGTTGTATGATCAGAGTTTGTAGTATACTCAATTCTAGTTATTATCTCCTCCCGTTTTCCATAACGGAGTAGTTGGAATTTGTCTTTATTGAACATCATATTATTTAACGTTGCCCATTGGAAAACTTTGGTAAATTGTTCCAGTTATGGTATTGTGGCTTTTCATACTTCGTGATCTCCCTCTCTCTCTTGGATTGATAAAGCCCATTGTGGGCGAAATGTCGTTTTAAAGTTCCTTGTTTTATCACGGTCAAGTGTACATAAACACGACATTGTGTATTGAGGAGCGACTGGGCAGAACATCTCCCAAGTGCTGCTAGGAGATGCTTGTGTATTGAGGAGCGACTGGGCAGAACATCTCCCAAGTGCTGCTAGGAGGAGCATCTTCCAGGTGCTTCTTTTTTTTGACGTTAATATCACGATCCAGTTGTCCTTGAAAACGGACGCTACCTGCCAATAATTATTACACGAACTTGCAGTATAATTGCTGTACAACACTTTAATTGATGATGGGTGGACGCCCGGGCAGCCCACCCCTGGTGCTCACTATTATTATTATTATTATTATTATTATTATTATTATTATTATTATTATTATTATTCATGGTGAAGTAGTCAATCTATACGGGTCATATCCCGCTTCGGGAATGGAATGAAAATTTGGTCCAAAAAATAAGAGTGGTAGCTCTAATTCCTTGGATCAAGAGACCAACATCACTTAATCCAGGTAGCGACCATGAGGGAGGTGTAAGACCTCAACCCAAGTCTTGTTTTTGTTTTTCAGCCAAGTTCAGTTCTTCTGGTGCTAGATTCAGTTGATGACACCATGGGAGTTGTACAAGATTCAGTTGATGACACCATGGGAGTTGTACAAGATTCAGTTGATGACACCATGGGAGTTGTACAAGTATTACAGATTAGTGAGAACCATGGGAGTTGTACAAGATTCAGTTGATGACACCATGGGAGTTGTACAAGATTCAGTTGATGACACCATGGGAGTTGTACAAGATTCAGTTGATGACAGCCATGGAGTTGTACAAGATTCAGTTGATGACAGCATGGGAGTTGTACAAGATTCAATTGATGACAGCATGGGAGTTGTACAAGATTCAGTTGATGACACCATGGGAGTTGTACAAGATTCAGTTGATGACAGCATGGGAGTTGTACAAGATTCAGTTGATGACAGCATGGGAGTTGTACAAGATTCAGTTGATGACAGCATGGGAGTTGTACAAGATTCAGTTGATGACACCATGAGAGTTGTACAAGATTCAGTTGATGACAGCATGGGAGTTGTACAAGATTCAGTTGATGACACCATGGGAGTTGTACAAGATTCAGTTGATGACAGCATGGAGTTGTACAAGATTCAGTTGATGACAGCATGGGAGTTGTATAAGATTCGGTTGATGACACCATGGGAGTTGTACAAGATTCGGTTGATGACACCACGAGAGTTGTACAAGATTCGGTTGATGACAGCATGGGAGTTGTACAAGATTCGGTTGATGACAGCATGGGAGTTGTACAAGATTCGGTTGATGACAGCGTGGGAGTTGTACAAGATTCGGTTGACACCATGGGAGTTGCACAAGATTCAGTTGACAGCATGAGAGTTGTACAAGATTCGGTTGACACCGTGGGAGTTGCACAAGATTCAGTTGATGACAGCATGAGAGTTGTACAAGATTCGGTTGATGACACCATGAGAGTTATACAAGATTCGGTTGATAACACCGTGGGAGTTGTATAAGATTCGGTTGATGACACCATGGGAGTTGTACAAGATTCGGTTGATGACACCACGAGAGTTGTACAAGATTCGGTTGATGATACCATGGGAGTTGCACAAGATTCGGTTGATGACACCACGGGAGTTGTACAAGTTTCAGTTGATGATACCATGGGAGTTGCACAAGATTCGGTTGATGACACCCGGGAGTTGTACAAGTTTCAGTTGATGACAGCATGGGAGTTGTACAGGATTCGGTTGATACATGGGAATTGTACAGACCGTGAGGCGATGGAGATTGTACAAGATTCGGTTGATGACAGCATGGGAGTTGTACAAAATTTGGTTGATGACAGCATGGGAGTTGTACAAGATTCGGTTGATGACAGCATGGGAATTGTACAAGATTCGGTTGATGGCAGCATGGGAGTTGTACAAGATTTGGTTGATGACAGCATGGGAGTTGTACAAGATTTGGTTGATGACAGCATGGGAGTTGTACAAGATTTGGTTGATGGCAGCATGGGAGTTGTACAAGATTTGGTTGATGACAGCATGGGAGTTGTATGCCAACCGTTTTATTCGTTATTACCGATTAATTATACGAAAATATGAATAGGTTAACCTGATCTAACAAAAATTAATGTAAAATTTTTCAATCATTTTGAGCTGAAATCCTCTAAGGACAGTACGTCAAATAATGAACGCTCCAGTTAGTAAACACGTTGATGAGCATCTCTCCATGAGGTCACACCAGCAACAAAGGCTGACTTTAGGAACTGTTCAGCAGAACATTGAACAGCGTGGGTTGTAGACAACCGTTGTAGTGTGCTAAGCTCTATTCTGCCTATGTTGGAATATTTTCTTTGAAACAGGACTTTACCTATCCTGTTTCTTTTATACTCCTTAATTCATATTAATTGTTTAACTTTAATTCCTAGCTCTACTAAGTCATCAGTATAGTTGCACTTGAAGCTTTGTTGAAGACTGCTTGATCTTCCGTACCTGTTGCTCGCTGTTATCTTTCTGTGTACTTGCTGCTCTGCTTGCACACTTTCTTCCTGGCCAAAGGAAGATGGCCGTAATCGAAACTGTCGTCAGGAGCTTTCACTGGTAGTGTTCCTTCTGCCTAACATACTCAGTATACTCGTACAGTATTTTACATTTTAATAAAAGACTTCACCAAGGTGGTGGTCTGGAGAAGATATAAAGAGCTTTGTTGAGTGGTAGAGTGCAACATTATCACCTGAGGCAAATTTTGGATTTGATGATAAACTTTGATTTTGATGAGACGCACTTATCACCTTTTCAGAATTCAGTTCTTGTAACTTTTTAGTTTAATTCCTCTAATTTGACAAACTTGTGACTTGTTTCTACTCTAGCAACCTGGTCTGAAGCCAGACTTATCTGGTGATAACTTCCTCTGCAGATCCTGGCTGATCAGACAAACTCCGCAATAATTTGTCGTGTTTCCTCTTGAAAACCTTAAAAGCAATATTTCTTGCATTTGCTGAAGGTTGAAAATCTTGGATCACACATGGTGATTTTTTTTTTTTTTTTTGGGGGGGGGGCTATGGCACTGCAGCTTCTCGCGGGGTTTATACTAAACTTCCTCCCGCTTCTCTCATTCCACTAAGTTATGTCAGTGGGGATTTTGTGACCTAGCCTTAGAATATTTTTCATGTATAGATTATGAGTGCTTGGAGGCGGCCCGAATAGTTGCATGTTTTACAGAGCTTATGAGAGCAGTAAACACAGTCTGCTTATTTCCTGGCTAAGAAGAGATGTGGGGACACAGGAGTACTATAAAGAGGTTCCAGGTAAATTAAAAAATGCTTTCATTGACAACGCTTTCCTTGTTTTGAAGGTTCTCATAATCCACTTTTGGGACACAGAGGAGCCTCATTCTACTTATATTTCATAGAAATAACTGCTAGTCTCGGAGGCCAAGTAGTAGCAATAATAGTTAAAATTTGTCGTGAGTGTAACCGTAAAGTGATGCTGCTAGCCATTACTGTCACTGAAAATGATTTATTCAGGTATCGGATGTAGGGCCATTGATGGGTGGCCTTGCAGATCCTTAAGTGTTAGCGGCAATACTTTGGCAAAGTCCCTCACTCACTAACACCATCACCATTACTACCTCTTCTCGAGTGGCTAGTCATTATAATATCTTTTCTTGTGACTTTTACACTTTGATAAATAAAACTTACGGCAAACAGCGAGAAACGTGTGAATATAACTGGGAAGAGACGAAGGACAGTGACCAGAGCACAAGCCACCGTGACATATACCAGATGCCCATTTTCTATAAAGGGACGCAGATACGATAAAGAACGGGATCTACATAAACTCCCAAGAGGGACCGCTGTATCAGGGTTACTTTGTTTTTTATGGACACTTAACATCCTGCAGCTATGTGTCGAGGGTCTTAGCTACCTTATATGTTGATGTAAGCTGACTTGTGTTTGCTTTAAATGCGGTGGAGGAGGGATGTCGCTGAAGTGCTGCTGTGTCATTTGGGAAGGATGTGCATTTACAAGACTGAGTGTGACTTGTAAATGTGACTTGTCAAATGATCCGACTCGGAGCATTTACAAATCACAGGAATTGACTTAACAAATAAAATTATAATTCAAGGCTTTTCTAAATCTCTTGTAATATGTAATTTTTAAATTAAAACTGTAATATATAATGTATAATACAGCCTTGTAGGAGAGACCAGTGCTCTATAGAGATCCCTTAAGGCTGAAGCTTGAGCAGTATGGAAGCTAAAGTTTCAGCCTAAAAAGAACAAGAAGGCACAATACCGTGACTGGAACAAAGCACAAATAACCTGCACATGGGAGAGATAAGCTTAGCGAAGAGCTTGTGTATTTTTTGCATGCTGTTTCCTTATATTTTACCATGTGACTGATGAAGCAGTCTTACTGATTATAAAAAAATTTTGCCTACCATTTTCCCCATTTCTGTCTTGTTTCTTGATTGGCATTTACTGTAAAAGTAAAACTAGTGAATATTATATACTTAGGGAGTTGAATGGTTGTTTTGCGTATTATATCGCTTGTTTGCGATTTTTGCGTATTATATACCGTATATATAATCTGGAGAGAGAGAGAGAGCCGTTCCCTGAACGAATCTACAGCATTGCAATCTCATGATGTGTTGATTGCAGCATGAAAGGCCGCTATCATTCAACTGTCCCCTATGGTTATTTTGCATCTTTATCGCTCGTTCGCGATTATTGCATATAACGGTACACACACACACACACATACGTGGCGAGGTGTCCGAGTGGGCACCTGTGACCAGCGGGGTCCCACAGGGGTCAGTCCTAGGACCAGTGCTGTTTCTGGTATTTGTGAACGACATGATGGAAGGAATAGACTCTGAGGTGTCCCTGTTTGCAGATGACGTGAAGTTGATGAGAAGAATTCACTCGATCGAAGACCAGGCAAACTACAAAGGGATCTGGACAGGCTGCAGACCTGGTCCAGCAATTGGCTCCAGGAGTTCAATCCCACCAAGTGCAAAGTCATGAAGATTGGGAAAGGGCAAAGAAGACCGCAGACGGAGTACAGTCTAGGGGGCCAGAGACTACAAACCTCACTCAAGGAAAAAGATCTTGGGGTGAGTATAACACCAGGCACATCTCCTGAAGCGCACATCAACCAAATAACTGCTGCAGCATATGGGCGCCTAGCAAACCTCAGAACAGCATTCCGACATCTTAATAAGGAATCGTTCAGGACCCTATACACCGTGTACGTTAGGCCCATATTGGAGTATGCGGCACCAGTTTGGAACCCACACCTAGCCAAGCACAAAGAAACTAGAGAAATGCAAAGGTTTGCAACAAGACTAGTCTCAGAGCTAAGAGGTATGTCCTACGAGGAGAGGTTTTAAGGGAAATCAACCTGACGACACTGGACAGGAAAGATAGGGGGGACATGATAACGACATACAAAATACTGAGAGGAATTGACAAGGTGGACAAAGACAGGATGTTCCAGAGATTGGACACAGTAACAAGGGGACACAGTTGGAAGTTGAAGACACAGATGAATCACAGGGATGTTAGGAAGTATTTCTTCAGCCACAGAGTAGTCAGTAAGTGGAATAGTTTGGGAAGCAATGTAGTGGAGGCAGGATCCATACATAGCTTTAAGCAGAGGTATGATAAAGCTCATGGTTCAGGGAGAGTGACCTAGTAGCGATCAGTGAAGAGGCGGGGCCAGGAGCTCGGACTCGACCCCTGCAACCTCAACTAGGTGAGTACAACTAGGTGAATACACACACACACACACACACACACACACACACACACACCACACGCACACCACACGCACACACGCACACACGCACACACATATTCATTAATCACTGTGTTGCCAAAACTGGGCAAAGCAATTCAAACTATCTGACTGTTGCCACAGACTGGGCTTGATAATGTTAATAGTCTTTATAGAACAAAATGGTTACCATCTTCAAACCATCTAAGTGCATTTCCCTATTTCAAGATCTTCCGGAGCTTACTACCCGGGTCAGACTCTAGTGCCCAACGTGGAGTGTGTGAAGAGGATAAAGACTGTGTGGTGCAGGCGCAGTCAACATGTATGTGGGAGGGAGGGAGGGTGTGTTGCTGAGGTGACGTGGCCCTATGTACTCTCCTTATTCAGCAGCTCCTGCATTAAAACTTTGTTCTCAGACGTCTTTTGTGCGAGTCGAGGACTTTTATTGAAATGCCGCGCACACGAAGAACGTCTCTCCCTACTTGTGTGACTGGAATTGATGTTTTGTGAATAACTTGTCAAAAGGTGGACTGCTAATGTTTACTCCTCTCTCTCTCTCTCTCTCTCTCTCTCTCTCTCTCTCTCTCTCTGTTGTTTGCTCTTCTCGCCATATTACTCGCCGCCACACACATCACACTCTCTTCAATGAGTCACAGTTTTCACAGTCTCTTCCATTAGTTTTCCAGAGTCTTGCTACTCCTTCTGACGTGCCATGTCTCGAGGCACGTACCATACTTAGCTTTAAACCGTTATGATAAAGCTCTGACAGGAGTACGAGAGGACCTAGTACCTTTCAGTGAGCAAGGCTGGGGCCAGGAGCTGAGAGTCTCGACGTCTGCACACGATTAGGTGAGCGCGCACACAGACACACACAATACGATAAGTTCATGGAGCAGGAGAGAGAGGACCTAATAGCGTTCAGCTGAAGAGGCTGGGGCTAGGAGCAGTGAATCGACCCCTGCAACCTACAAATTAGTTAAGTACACACAACAAAATACGATCATCATCGACAGGTAATACGAAAGTGAGATATATCAGAGAATTATTCAGTGACATTAACGAGCCAGATTACTTACAAAATAGACAGATTATTCAGTGATGTGGCTCCAACAAGGATTCTGCTATAAATTAACAAGAAAAAAATCCGTGTCGTGATAAGACTGGTACTGGAACTAAGAAGGTAAGGCTACGTAGGAGGACTAAAGGAACTAAAGCACACAACCCTAGAAGAGTAGATAACCAGAGAGGCTATGACCATGACATAAAGAACAACAGGGGCAGGATAGATCAGGCTGGAGATGCAAGGAGCTGCGCTCCACTTGTGGTTGTTACCTTTACCGGCTGAAGATGCTTGTGAGCCACAGTTACTTTTCGTATTATACCTTCACTGCTAATGCCTTCATGCTGGGGAAGGGTTCTTGATCCGAGGGATTTGAGTTGGCCCTCCGCTTCTTCGGATCAAACCTGATTGCCTCCCATTTCAAAGTCGCTATATGATTACTTTTATCAGTCGCAGGACAGTAAGGGGAACTAGAATCAGTGAGAAGTTGGAAGACGTAAACTCCATACACAGTTTGAAGACTAAGTATGATAGACTCCCAGAGGTCGGGGATTAGTAAAGCCCGTGTTAGAATTTAAGAGGTTAAGTCAGAAGCTAAGGTGGACTCGTGTGAGTACAACTAGGCGAGTAGTATAATATGGTGAGTATAATCTATTCCATACATCTTTTACCTCTTCTCTTTTTCTCCCTTTCAGCTTGAGTTCTCCTCACCTTATCAATCCCTCTGCATCACCTTCCCCAACACTTCACTGCTTTGGAACAGAGGACACAGGTCTCGTATTTTTCATGAAAATACATGTCTCACATTGCAGTGTTTATCAATTTAATGAGTTCAACAACTGGGCATTTCGTGCCTGTCATGTTTTGTTTCTGAGGGGGGAGGGAGAAGCGGTGTTTCTCAATCTTGCCTACAATCTTGGAGTGTTTAGTGAAGTAGGGAATGAGATGTGTGTATCCATTGTCACACAAGACGGCACGACCTACTTATGACTAGTCAAACATTGCATCTGGTTGCCAAACATAGCATTAAGTTGCTGGTACTTAGGGTTGACTGTGGTAGCATGAGAGATGAACATGTGCGGAAATTCCCGTCTACTGTGAGATGTACATAAAATGTCGGAAACTTTTACTGCGGAAATTGTAGTCGTGTCATTTTAGTGGGGGACTTTTCAACCACGGTATTTAACTCGGGGCATTACAACGAGTATGTTTCCTGACACTGTTTACCCACGTTCGAATATCCGGAGGGGAAAGCAGCCGGAATGCCCTGATACTTGTTTTTCATCGAGACGTCGGAACTGACAGTTCGCGGAAAATTGGAAGTTGTAGGAGTGACAAATTTCTTTAGTGATAGAACATGTAACAGTGTAAGATTCACATGTATGACCTGGCACAACCCCGAGCATCCCCTCGAGAGAAGTTCCTTGATAACCTTGGATCGAAGCAAATGCTAGTCGGGAAATGCTCTGAGTGACGGAAATATCTTTAATGGTATTCTAAGCCAGATTGATGTTGCTAAAGTAATACAGGGTCATTATGATACTAGGTTAGATGCTACACGTATGATGTTACTCTTGTATATACCAGGCTGTGAAAATTATTAAAGAAATTAAAATGTCAACACGTAGTTGTGTGTAGAGGCAATATATTGCGTCAGAGGAGGTTGTTCCAGGGGTCAGCGGCCTGATACCTGGAGTCTACCTGAAGGGTGTTCGGGGGGTCAGCGGCCTGATACCTGGAGTCTACCTGAAGGGTGTTCGGGGGATCAGCGGCCTGATACCTGGAGTCTACCTGAAGGGTGTTCCGGGGGTCAGCGGCCTGATATCTGGAATCTACCTGAAGGGTGTTCCGGGGGTCAGCGGCCTGATACCTGGAGTCTACCTGAAGGGTGTTCCGGGGGTCAGCGGCCTGATACCTGGAGTCTACCTGAAGGGTGTTCCAGGGGTCAATGGCCTGATACCCGGAATCTACCTGAAGGGTGTTCCGGGGGTCAGCGGCCTGATACCCGGAGTCTACCTGAAGGGTGTTCCAGGGGTCAGTGGCCTGATACCCGGAGTCTACCTGAAGGGTGTTCCGGGGGTCAGTGGCCTGATACCTGGATTTCTACCTGAAGGGTTGTTCCAGGGTTCAGTGGCCTGATACCCGGAGTCTACCTGAAGGGTGTTCCGGGGGTCAGTGGCCTGATACCCGGAGTCTACCTGAAGGGTGTTCCGGGGGTCAGCGGCCTGATACCCGGAGTCTACCTGAAGGGTGTTCCGGGGGTCAACTCTCCCGCAACCTGGTTCATGTCCAGGGATACTAATAGTTCAGGGAAATATACCTCTTCCCTCCTCTCAGGAGCATCACCAGCCTGACCATTTCCTTACTTTAGTTATTTCTTATTTCTGGAAACTTCAATATAATAATGTTTACAGTACAAGGTTATAATTTTGCTACATTAAGACAAGGTTAAGTATTCATAATTATCAAGTGTATGCCTATTATCATGTTCATAATGAAAATATAGCTGAAATTTAAAACATCTGTCTGCAAAACTGTATAAACACAGTTTCAGACTGATGTTAATAAAACTTGCCTACTATTACGACTAAAAGTCAACTTGGTTAGTCGCTAAGTTGTTTGTGAGCTTAATTATCTTGGCAATCGATGCTCCTTAAATCTTAATACCTAACATAGCTGCAGTGTAATAACTTATACATTAAAAAATAGGCTAGCACGGTATGTCAGGTTATTAATTTACACAAGTTAACCCCCCCATCCCCCCAGTTAACTTCTTTGAAGTGAACGTGGAATATCGTATTGTACCTCCAGTTTGTTATAACTGTATACCTAAAACTTACATTAAAATAAACCCTTTATACTTGTATTTTTTCCCCCTATATAACTAGTTTTATTTAGTATGTTTTATGTTTTCAGGTGAGTGTGTGAGAGAACTTGTCACCACAGAAAACGGATACAGTGAGTATGTTGCGTTTTCTTCTTCAACGTTCACTATGTACATTTTACATTACTATTCATTGCGATGTTTAGCCTCACATATATCATTTATAGAATTTTATAAAAATTATGCACTTTACAGTGTTATTTGTTGTCAGCTCTGTAAATATATGGTCAATTGGCTTATACATGAGAATTTTGTTTATGGTTGAATAGTCAAATCAGGAATTTTGTGAAATAAAAAGTTTTTCATTGTAATTCGAGTCGGTACAGTTAAAATGGAGAACTTAAATTGTGCAAACAAATCGCAATAGTCATCATGTCAAAATTCTTAGTATATATTCTCACATTTTACGATATCCTGCATATATTGCCTAAAATTATTCCTTTATAGGCTATATAATTGTTTAATAACTAAGCCTACAAGTTGTGGACGGGGTAGGTTCATGACCGTGGTGTGGTCATGCGAGGTCGTTGCCAAATTTACAGGGGTTTAGACAGCACGTTAATGCCTATGTTGTCCCGGTTTGTTTAATGCTGTTCGTTTTGATATTAACATGCAGTAGTGTAGTACATAATTGTGTATGTGACGTTGGTATATGTCATTTAGGAGGGGATGATTGTAGCTGTGTTGCAAGGTTTGTGAGAGGTGAGCGTGTTGCGAGAACCACCCGATGGTATCGTACCCAAGTTCATTGTTTAGTGTTGGTGTTCACTACCTCACGTCTCCCTGAGCTCCTCTCAACACTGCCTCTTCTGGCCTTAGTGTATTACAAACACTTCAAAAATTATCAGCTTGTACGTGGGTTATTGTTGGGTGCTTTTCAATAATGTTAGTTTTGTGTTATATTTTGCAAAATGAGAAAAAAATGTGGTTCGTGTAGAACATTACATTGTGGAATATTCAGTTTGATCGTCGACAGTCCAAGAAACTCAATCCTCCCAGACTGCTTGGTGCCCTTCTGCCCCCCACCACCCCCTCCTAGTCCCGCCACCTCCTCGACCCCCACTTTATTCCTCCCTTCTCTGTTGCAGTTATTTAATTCCAACTCTTGTCCACCTGCGTGAAATTTACAACCATAAGTACAGGAGAAACATTCTAAGAATTGAGCTCTTATCATCTATGAGATAGACAGGTTAGTTGGTGATGAAAAAGATGCAGTCACAAGAGTGCTTTGGTGTGCAACTTGGCACTCCTCCCCTCCTGCTGCTCCCCTCATCCCCACCTCGTCTCCCCCTCGCTGCCCCGCCTTGCTGGGGCACTCAACCAAGTGGTTTGCAGAGAGGAGTAGCCGGCGGCTACATGGATACTCCCTCACAGGAATCTAATAATCGCCCTCTACCATATTGGGTGGTACGGATACTGAGGCTTCGTACACTTGTTGCGTCATTTCTAATAGAGCAGCAACTTGTTGGTGACTCAGTTACTGCTGCTGCAGCGGCGGCAGCAGCAGCGCACTCCCTCCAAAGGGTGTTTTTTGATAGTCTAAACTGCGCAGCATGTTATGGTGTGATGTCTTCCCGCCCACCCCACCCGGTCCTGATGCCTTCCCGCCCACCCCCACCCAAACCTCATGCCTTCCCACCCATCCCATCCGACCGTCGCATCCTCCTCCTCATGGGTTCAAGAATCTTGCGACATACCAACAGATACTAGAAATATAGACTAGGAAAGTGCCTGATCAACCATTTTGTGATGGCTGTAGGACTATAGGCCGCTGGCAACAACAACCTAATTAGTTAGGTAGCCAGCGATGAAGCTTGGCCTTAGGCCGGACTTCGAGATTAAAATAACTCAAAGAACCAGTCACAGGTACGAGGGTAAATTGGTGGACTCCCAGGTGAACCAGTGGCTGGCAGGTTTATACACAACCTGACTGATCTGTCACATTTAACAATAGGGACAAGACTTGTGCCCGGAGCTATTATCCCATCAGTTTGACATCAGTATTAAGTAAACAAATGGAGACTGTTACAAGGACAAGGTGATTAATTTTCTGGTAAATAACAACCTATTATTTGAAAAGCAACATGGATTCCACAACAAAAGATCGTGCCTGATTTGCTTATTCGAATTTTTCATTTACATATAAAAATCCGGGATGAAAAGGGCTCATTAGATGTAGTATATCTAGATTTCCGGAAAACCTTCGACGAGCTACCCCCATAATGTAAATTTAATATTAGGATCGAATTAGAGACTGTTTCGTGCTGACTAGATAGCCAGGAAGATAACTGTATAGTTATTAAAACTTGCTCGTATGTACATTGTGATATAGCAAGTTAAATCGTTACTGTAGCGACGCTTCTTAGCAGATATAATACAAACACAATAAGTAGTTTTCCTTAATCCTTCAGACTAGTAGACGAAAAACCCGCTGACCTTAAACGAATTCTTTTTGTGGCCAGAATGGAGTTGACACCCACGATCGCGCATCTGTTTATATGAATGAAAATATATTGTGAACATAATACTCGGCAAGCAGCCCATCCTCACTCTACGTCTGATATGCTTGAAGATTTGAACGTTGCCTAGACTTGTCCACACACTGCGCTGCCGGGACAGTGAAGGAGAGAGAGTGGGAGAGGGAGAGAGACTATTTTTCTAATGGTAGGAGGTGTTTAGAAATTGGCGTTGAGAATCGCTAAGAAATAAGAGCGATGTACAATACGGATATGTTGATGTAATTGTGCAATCGCTGCAAGTTATTGTCTCAGAGCTGTGTGGTCAGCGCTTAGGCGAGTTCTACTCATTAAGCACAACCAGCGTCCAGAATTACCTGATGACCACTTGATCAATCAAGTTAGTGCTGCCCACGGTCCTCAAGACTAAAAACACGAACAAATACCTCAGTAAAATTTTGGTCTTACCAGTGTAATGAAAAATGGGAACCTCTATGTACGAGAGCGCTAACCCGCGTCAGCTTAGTGGCATTTCCTCAGCTTTTTCCAAGTACCACGATGAAAGATTACTTAATCCAGTAGCCCTAGTAAGCTATACCGAACAAATTCGATAATCGTAGTTGGTTACACTGAACAAATCCAATAGTCGTAGTAGGCTAAACCCAACATATCCACAGTCGTAGTTGGCTACACCGAACAAATCCAATACTCGTAATGGGCTACACTGAACTTATCTAGTAGTCATAGTAGACTACATCGAAGAAATCTTTCGGGCACAAGAACCATATATTGCCTTGGTATGAAATCTCAGAATATCTTTTGTACTCTGACAGACGCTTTACACATGTGTCAGGTCCGTCTTAGAATAAAAAAAACACCAGCACCCGCTTGAAAAACCATACCCGAAGGACACCTGTTCAGAGTTTAATAAGGTCTAAAGGTTTGCTACCAGTGGTATGCACTAACGGAACTAAACCTAATGATACTGGAAGGAGAGGAAGACTAGGGAAAGGCACGATTACAACATACAAGATACTAAAGAAATTTGTCAAGTGGTTTGAAAAAGACTAAAAAATTTGAGAACCACGAACAAAGGGACATAAATTGAAGCTAAAAACATAGATGAGTCACAGGGACGTTAAGAATTCATTTTCAGACTCGGAGGTTAAGTGGAATGAACTGCTTGTGGACGTTGTAACGACAGACTCCACCAGACAGTTTTAAGAATAGGAGTGAAAAGGTGAGTGGACAGTGCTTAGAAGCTGTCTGTTGTAGTGTTCATTATGAGGTCTCATGGTTCTACTTGGCTAGAAAAAATCGCCACTTGTTAATTACTGTGATTGTGAGTGTAACTGGCGCAGAGGGCACTCATACTCACATTCTTCTTTTTCTCGGGGTAAATATTGTCTTTGTTTATACCATGTTGTCAGTAGTGGCTGTTTATGGTGCGCGAAAAGTGCAGATAGAACAGTTGCTTCGACAGTGGTGGCAGAAGGGTCGAGTGTTGTCAGTGATTGTACTTGCAGTGTGATGTGTTGTGGTGCTAGCAATGTGGTGTGTTGTCAGTGGTGCTAGCAGTGTGGTGTGTTGTCAGTGGTGGCAGCAGAGGTGTCCAGGATAAGAGATAAGTGGATGTAGCGTGCTATCAGGTCGTTGACGCCGACTACCACCGCTGCCCGCACACTCTCACCTTCCTATTTACTGCAATTGGCTGCGATTGCAGGCGTCCATTGGTGGCCAGACGAGGAGGGCGGAGCACGATCCTTTGCCCTCCTGTAGGACACTCCATCTGTAGGACACTTCTGTAAGACACCCCTCTTGTAGGGCACCCTTCTTGTTTGACACTCCTGTAGGACACCCCACTCTTACTGCAGGTCATTCCTTCATCAAAACACCTCTCCTGCAGGTCACGCCATTTTCCACTCCTGCAGGAGTCTTCCCGTAGGACACCCATCCCTCCACTCATGCTGGAAACTTCTTCCTCCACTTCTGCAGGACACCCATCCTGCAGGACACTCCACCCCTCCTCCAGGGTCACCCACTTACCACTCCTCCAGGATCATCCACACTCCACCCTTCCTCCAGTGACACATCCCACACCCCTCCAGAAACCCCCTCCACTCCTCTAGAGAGAGACTACCCCTCCTAGAGGGACACCCTTCCCTTCCGCAAGAACACCCTCCCCTTCTCCCCTCCTGCTGGGACACCCTCCCATTCTCCCCTCCTGCTGGGACACCCTCCCCTTCTCTCCTCCTGCTGGGACACCCTCCCCTTCTCCCCTCAAGCGATACACTCCCTATATCCCTCCTCCAGGGACACAACTCCACAAGGGATACTCTCCACTGCAGGGGCACCCTTTCTTCAGCGATACCTTGCACCCCTCCTCCAGGGACACTCCACTCTTCCTTCCCCTCAAAGAAGGTTCCTTGATGTTGGTGAGGGGCTCTTGATCTAGGGAACTGGATCTGTGATCCGGTTCCCTGAATTAAGCCTGAATACCTTCCACATCCCCACTCATAGGCGCTGCATAATCCTACGGGTTTAGCGCTCTCCCTTGATTATAATAATCCACTCTTCCTTCAGGGACACCTCCACTCTTCCCCCAAAGACACCTTCCACACTTCCCCCAGAAATACCCTCCACCTCTCCCCTCCAGGGACACTCTCCACTCTTCCTCCAGGTACACGCCCCACCTCTCCTCCAGGAGAGACACTTCATCCTTCCTCCAAGGGTGAAGAAGCAGGTTCATAACAAGAAGTACAAAATAGCGCTTTAGCATGTGGTGTTACTGGCTCGGATGATGCTTCTGAAGACGGTCTTGGGACAGTTCTAGAAATCATTGGCAGTGGCGCTGATTCTGGTGCTGGTGCAGATGTAGAAACTGCGCTAGTTGGTAATCCAGCCTCTACAAATTCCAGCCAACAGACAGGAGAATTGTGTAAATTCTGTCCCTGGGGTATCTGTAAGAATGGAATATCTGGAAACACGAATGAGACGTGCAGTTTTGACCATCCAAAAAAATGCCGTGACCTCCTGACCAATAGTGTGTATCAATCCACTTCTAATTTTTTTCGCCCTGAAATGTCTTGTACATCAATCCATGGAAAACAATTCTACAACACAAGCTGCTTTGCGTACTCTTTGAAAGGTCCCAGAAAGTACAGATCCTACAAACCTTGGGAAGCCATAGTAGTTAAAACTATTCTATTCAGTAGTTGTAACGAGATTTTTTTTAGTGTCAGGAGGCAGAGAAAAAGGCCAAACAATTATAAAAATATTCCACCACTTCAGAGCCTTGTTGGATTGGAAGCACAGTCAGTTGCTCCCACTTCATCATTTATATTTGGAAATATACAGGGCCTTAAGCTATACACCAGCAGCAAAATATATTTTATTAGTTTACCTCTTGCCGAGTCGAATGGCGAGATTTGCAGCTTTCACAGAGACCCACACAAAAGGCCACTTGGACAACATGTGTATATGAGGGTATAAAATATTTAGATGCGAGGTCTGAGTTATTAAACACCACAAATGATGTTGATGCCACGGACTTCAAATGCTGTCAGGTCAGCAGAATTTAAACTGCTTTGACGCCCCCGTTGCGAGGGCGCAGTCAGACATGTACCCTCAGGCAGCTAGGACATCAGACTACAGGCTGGGCTTCCTACTTATATATTTCCAATATATTCTGTATAACCGTCTCAGTGAGTTTTCATTCACCATCATTCCACTTAAGAACCCTTCACGACATTGGTAGTATAGATTGAGAACCAAAACGTAGTCATTGTGGTTGTATAAAAGCCTCCAAATGCAGCTTCTCAACAGTTCAAGAGACAACGATTGAAAATTAATTACTTATCTGGAAAATCTTTCAATCCCAGTCCCAAATATTTTGTTGCTTGGTGATCTCAATATAAGACAATTAAAATGGAAGACTGGCATATAATGTTATAGCTGGGACAATTCCAGTAGGCAGCTCAAAAAAAAAAAAACTTATACAAATGAGCTGTTGAATCTCTGATAAATTCGTACATTAGAGAGAGACGCTCCCTCTACAGGTGAAAACACAGAATCACGGAGCTTCTCAAGGGAGGCTAGAACATCTGAAATGTTGAAAGATGCATCAACTAGGGAAATATATTAATCTCAAGTAAAATCAATCATACAGGATCCAGGAGAGACAGGAGCTAAAAGAAATGAATGAAATTTAAAGAAATCCAAAATATTTCTTCTAATATGCCAGATCCAAGGCAAAAAGCGCAACCGGCGTCTGGCCCTTGCATAAACAAGATGGGACTTTCACTGATGAGTGAAATACTAAGTCTCAATATGACTCTGCGTTAAGCGAGCCATTAATCAGACTAAAGGTCGACTATCTGAACTATTCTTTTATGAACTAGATTCAAAACCTTGTAAATATCTCTTAGAACTTCTGACATGTTTGAATTTGAGTTTATTAAGAAGTTATCCTAGGTTAAATCTACATAATGTTTAAAGCATACATCGGTATGTTTTAGAGACCTTAGTTATGTGCCCAAAGCTTAAAACTCACTGTTCTTATTTAATTACTTTAACACTGGTCAAGTTTACTCAGAAATGTTGGACTGATTTGGGACTGTGTAGGTCCCAGTTTGATTTTTCTTATGGGAAAAATTTGGAAAATTGAGATACTGCTTTTGACGCGACAATTTAAGTGTTGCATTAGATTAGCTTCAACACTGTAACTTGATAATGCAACTTATGAGTAGCTTCAAGCTTAATGTGTTGGCGAATTTTAGTATAACAACATTTTCCTTCTCTTTGGAAGGTCTGAAATAGATATATATGTCCTAATTTACTATTTTTCTTAAATAAATTTGGATAATTTCCTAAAGATGACTTTTGTATGTTTCTTCTGATTCACTTCCAGTCTTCAAAATTATTAACTGCAATACACACTTATGCCTTACACTTCACTATTTCATACATAGCAGCATATGTATAGAGAACCTAGGATTACCCAAAAAAAGTCCAAGTGACTTATTTCCAGTGGTGTGTATCGTAGACAAGTTGGTGTAGTGACATTTACTGACAACACGATAAACTCTCCCAGAAAATATATGTAATACTGGCCGAAGAATGCTGAATAAGCAGTTGACTAGACAGTCAAGGTCACTAAGCCATTCAGTCGGCATTGTCAACGAGTCAGCCTACTGCCAAACACAACCTGATAAATTGATTGAGGCAACCAGTCAAGTAGCCATATAGGCGAAGGCTAGTCCAGAGAGCCTATTAGTGTGTGTTAGTCGTGAATTAAGGTAATCATCGCTGAAGTAGTGTGTCATCGTTACAGGTAGGCAAGCAAGGCAGCAGGCAAGCAGGGCGGCAGGCAAGCAAGGCAGGCGCTAGGGCAGGGATGGGGGGCAGCCATACATGATTAGTGTGAGGGTGTGTTTCGTTAAGGCCCACCTTATTAGCCACTTCCAGGCTGGTTCACAACTCGTGTGGCACGTTAATACCCAGGCAATAAAGTGGCTGGGGCAGGAGGGAGGTGCCCGTACCCGCCGCCAGGACACGCCCTTTGCTCAGCCCAGGTCCTGCTCTTCCTCTCCTGCTGCCAATTTGGTTATCTTCCCATCAAATTCTTATCGCATCTGCTTTCGTCAACTATGATCCCTCTCCGGTGTGAATATTTCACCAGTGTGCCGGCCAACTCTGCGTTAGTCACTTTCCTTAAGCACCTCCCAAGGAGCTCGTCAGCTTCAATCAATTGCTAAGGCAGTTTACTGATCAAGTAGAAATTTCTCGCCTGTTAGAAAATATTACAAGTTCTTCCGGTCCAAGTCTGACTAAAATGCCGTAAGTTTCATTCTATGTGCGGGTTATGTGTGAAATTTTTTAATAAGTTAGGTACACTGATGGTTGCCACTTCGTTAGATAGTGATTATAGGAGCCATCTTGAGTGGGACATAAGAATTGAGAGTTGCACTTTTGTATTACAAACTGAACTGTCAGCCATTCCTAATGACCTTAAAATTAACCTACAACATTGAGCTTGACTCCCTAATCATTACTGATTCTTTGTCTTCGCTAAATTCATTTGACTTCCTTGATGACTTAAACATGGTTGTTGAAGAAGCCAGGTGTAGATGTTAAAAAATAAGATAGAAAAATATAAAATTTTGATGGATTTCTTCTGGCAGTAATTTCTGAATGAGTGTGAAAGGGAAACCTGATTTTTTTTTTTTTTTTGCGCTCTGGCAGGAATCTTGATTTTTTTCTTTGTCTCGTGAACACGTAATATGACAAATAAATTTTACAACCTTCTACTCACATTCATTATACACATACCTGTACTGTCTTATGTGGCTCTTAACGGTTCTTAATGCTGTGATATTTTCTTTCTAACCTAAAAGACCGGGTGTGAGGCCGGATTGTGGGGAAGATATTCCCGAGAACTACTACACTTACTAAAGCTTAATAAATTAGTTAACGAAAATGCTTCGAAAGAAGTTGGACATAACTTGGCGTGTGTGTTAAGCATTGTGATGTCAAAAAATAAAAATAATAATGAATTTTAATATCTTAGGAATGCAATAAGAAGCCTGAGAAGAACTATAACTTATTATAGCATGAAAGTAAATAAAACATACGGAACAACTTGCAGTGTAAACAGCCTGATGGTTGCTGTGGAAGCAAGGCTTGGACATAGTTACAAGTATATATCTGAAGTTTCCTGCGTTGGTCTATTTATTGAGGAATATAGACATACAGTATAGTAATTTATGCAAGTCAAAGTTTGTTAATGTAAATGAAATACAGTACCAGAAATTTTGAGCAAGTATCCTAAATGTGCTTATAATAACAGATATAAAAATGACAGTGTGCAAATATAGTAATATATAAAAAAAGGCACAATACCGTGACTGGAACGAAACACAAATACTGAAACGTCGTCGTAAGCTCCTCTCTTCTATGTGCGGGTTATTTGTGTACAGTAATATGTACCCTCCTCTTAGTCTTTTAGGGTCTAGTTTCACGGACTTTGTATGTTGTACAACCGTCTGCAAGATAGATGTGTTGTGTAAAATTAACCATCCATTATTGGCAAAATCTAAATCTAAAGTTTCCTTACTTCAGCACCTCGTGTGGTAAAGTTTTAAACTGAAGAAATCTGGGCAGTTCCATATTCAGTCAAGATCTTTATTGTGTCGCAACCATATTTATATCTTTTGGTCAAAAGAAGGTTGAACCCTCAATAATGCCTCATAATGCTTTATTATTTGTCCATCTATGCGTATGGTATCATTTACTATGGTATTTATAACTTCTACCTTCTACACTGTTTCCCACTATATTATTTTTTGTATGTATATTAGGGCACACCTTTCATGCCTTCATCAATGCACAGATTTTAAATGTAGAGACTTTTGCTGTATACTAGAACATCGTTGTAGTCGAAGCTCTATTCTGTATTCTGCTATCCTGGTAACACTTCCTACTAAATTGCGTCGTCCCTAATACAATGATGGTACTATCTCTGACAGAGGCGCATCGTCTTCACTTAGAGTATATACATTTATAACACAGATGAAGGTAACATCCGTATCGTTTACATCTCTGACGGTGTCTACCTCAGTTTATGCTTTAACACATTTCCCGCCTCTGTATGGCTATTAATCCAATCCACGGAACGGCCTTGTTCAGGTGGCATCACCATTGAAGTCTAGACTTTGAAGGTATCCCAGCCGAAAGTACAATCTCCTTCGCCGCTTAGCACTATGTATGAGTTATGCAATAATGTGTGCGATCGTTCGTCTGGATATGTATGTGTGGGCCGAGTTCGACTCATCGCTCCTGATCACGTCTCTTAATTAAATACTATCGACCAGCTTTAATGATTTGTGGCTTGTAGAATCTGGTATCAGTGAAGCCGATCGATAGTAGTTAAGAGTCAGGGTCAGAAGGTACGAATCAAACCCTGCAAACATAACTAGATGTGTTAATGTCTTAGTGTGAGTATTCACGTGTGTGTATATAGTAAAACACTGTCATCTTTTCGGTATATAAAAGGCAAAATGCCGAGGGCCTTCCTTTAGTAGTGATGTCGGGTGATTGCAGGTGGTGTGTGTGTGTGTGTGTGTGTGTGTGTGTGTGTGTGTGTGTGTGTGTGTGTGTGTGGTGTGTGGATCGTTGTTTATTGTTCTGTGCTCACAATTGGTTTCAAGGCGAACCAGATATCCAAGCTAGAATATAGACACAAGTCATTTACTGCCCACATACACTCAAACAGGGTGCGTACACGGAAGAACTCAGAAGAAGTACTGGATATAAAGCACAAGAGTACCATTACATAGAACGAAAAGAACATGTAAGACTTATTTAGAGAACACATTGAGGCAAATGTCTCGAAGGACAGAAAATGATAGTGGATAATGAGAACTTTCAAAAATGAGAAATGATGATATTCAAATCTCTCTTGTTTAGAAAGCTGTTCTGTGTTGACTGCTCCCTTCAAGGCAAGAGAGATTTCAGGGCCGGAAGAGATACAGAAATCGTTTACTGTCCGCATGGAGCCAATAAAGCTCCATGCGGACAGTAAACTAGAAATGCCATATGTACTTAAAAGTACTATGTGGAGCGATGATACCTACCATATATACATGGAAGACACTTTAGGCCTGGTCCAAAATGTATACACTACCGTAACAATGTACTGAAGTGTAAGATATAGGAGTAAGTGTACAATAGACCTGAGTACCTTGAGCAACGAAGCTTTTCAAAGTGGCAACCTCTGACTTCTGTTTACTTCTGTTTGCTGCTGCTGCTGCATTTTATTAAGAAGTTAAATATCCATCTGCTCACTTTACCAGGTATTCCTTTTGCACACATTTTGTGAGCTAATACACCGCTGTCTCACTTGTCGAGGCTTTTTCTAAATCTTTATTGTTGGTAGGGTGTTGCACAGTCTGGTCGGTGAATTTATTGCAGAGTCTTAATAATTCTGTCATGTGAGACTGTTCCTCAAAATTAACTCGAGGGACTCTTATTATTACAGTCTTTGCTGCGTACTTCCATATGAGGTGCATCAAATTGAAATCGCCAAGGAGCAGGATATTTGGGGCTATTTGATAGGTATTCAAGACAATGCTCGGTCTCCAGTAACTGGCCGTTAAACTGCTGTGAGGTTGTTTCTGGTGGTTAAGCACAACAACTAGGTTTGGTTTTCGATTGCCTAAACTTCGGAGCTCAAGACCGTTCAACTGCCTCCCACCAGGCATAAAGGGAATTACTATTAAACCCCTGGCTGCCTTCAAGAGGGAGTTGGACAGATACCTAAAGTCAGTGCCCGATCAGCCGGGCTGTGGTTCATACGTTGAAATACGTGCAGCCAGCAGTAACAGCCTGATTGATCAGGCCTTGATCCACCAGCACCGGGAGCCCAATTTAAGGACTGGGCAGCGGGGGCGTTGACCCCCGAAACACCCTCCAGGTAGACTAACTATTTTTACTCTTCTCATGTAATCGGTAAACTGTTAAAATTACTTCAAGTCAGAGCACTCGAAATGGATTTTTAAAAAAGAGATGAAAGACATCTTGTAAACTATCAACTTTATAAGGTAAATAATCGGTCAGAGACCTAATATTGCAGTAAAATAACACGGGTAGAATAAACTCGATGACAAGCATTGATGGCATCATCACAGTGAAAACTGTCAATATCAGAGGTTCACACCTCTTCAGCCTTCTACTAGCAGGTATAAGAAATATTTCCCTAACAAATGTAGATGTCTTTAAGAGGAAATCAGACAGTTAAGGTATCCAGTCAGCTAGGTTGTGAAGCTTCACCGACCAGCTGGTCACCAGGGAAGACTGGCCTCAGGCCGGACGTAAAGAGTAGGAAAAACTTGGAAACCTGTCACAAGATGTGCCAGTGCAGATAGTTATATGCGGCCGTTGTGATGATGCTGATGCCTATGTGACGTGGCATGAAAGAGTACACACACAAGGATCACACTGGCATTTCCGCTAGTTCTTTTGCGCCGCCGCCGCCACCCCAATCCCCTCCACCGTCACTCCCACCACCCCACCGCTTCCCCCCTCCCCCATCAAACTCATTACCCCACTAGCCTCCCTCATTAATGCTCGTTCAGTTGGTGTTATCAAAAATAGTATAATTTCATTCATTGGTTTGTGTCAGTGACTTTGTGTAGTGTTATTTAACAGTTGTTTGTGTAATGTTTAACAGTTGTTTATGTAGTGTTCTTAACAGTTGTTTATTTCGTCATCTGGTTATTTGAACGTCGTTGATGTAATTTGTTGGCGGATGTTGCGGGCTGGTGGTTTGGTTGACCAGGCTGTCACGAGTGAAGTCTGGCCTTATACCGTTCTCCCTGCAAGGGGGGGGGAGGGGGTCTTGATGCTAGTGAAGGTCTCTTGGTTCAAGGAATTGGAGATACCCTTTCCATGAATGAAAATTACTTGCAATTTCCCAGGTAGCTGTATAACCCCTACAGCTTTGGATGTTCCCCGTGATTATTATCAAACCGTACTTGGTTGGCAGAAAAATGTCGTGAAACCTGTCACAAGTATGCTATATGTGATTATTTTAGAAAAGATACCGGAGGGCCTATTTTCAAACTTACATTCTTCCATAACCACATACTGAAGTGGGTGATTTGGGAAGCAGTGTTGCCCCGTGGCCTGGTGGCATAACTCACGCTTCACACGGTGAGCATCCGGGTTCGATTCCCGGCGAAGGGGTGGAAACATTGGACGTGTTTCCTTACACCGGTTGTTTATGTTCACCCATCAGTAAAATGGGTACCTGGGTGTTAGTCGACTGGTGTGGGTCGCATCCTGGGACAAAACTGACCTAATTTGCCCGAAACGCTCTGCATAACAAGTGGCTTTCTATATAGTAGCATGTCATTGATGGCAGCTAGGTCCTGTATACCTTGTACATGTACTTTCAGTAAATAAAGATATATTAAAATAGACCCAGTGAAAAGGAGGGGCGTTGTGGGCCAAGACTATTCAATCTGCTATCAACAGAAATCAGAAATATTGCCGGAACAGGTGTAGAAGTCATCAAGAGGAAGCCGAGTCGCTACCTCCGCTAAGTGCCAGATCAATCAGGCTGTAATGGATACATGGTTCAGCGGGATACAAGCAGCAACAAGCTGGTTGACCCAACAGCCATCACAAAAGTCTGACCCCAGACTCGACTGCGAGAGTAGGAAAGCTCTCGAAGCCGGTCATAGGCATATGACAGCATCCAGGAGCCGTGGAGTCTGAAGTGCTTTTGTCCACAAAAGTTGTATATTCCAAGGGTTTATTTACAAGTGACTGTCGTCAAGACCACTCCAATAAGTGGGCTCCTTAATTTTGTCTAAAACTCGAACACCTCAAGTGTTTATTTTCGTAAGTGTGTCTGCTTGTCCTCTTTTGTCAAGTGGTTGCTCTGGTTTGTTCTAACAAGTCATTGCTGTGTGTGTTTGTTTTTATAAGGCTCTTAGTTAACACACCCTTTTAAACAAGCCTTCGTTGTATCTGTTTAAACAGACCTTTGTCTGACTTGTTAAGAAAGTATTTCTTTTAAACAAGCCCTTGTTTATCTTGTTTTAAGCAAACCTTTGTGTATCTCTGTTAAACAAGCCTATGTTTGTCTCTTTTTCAACAAGCCTTCATTATATCCTTTGAAGAACTGTTAAAATTACCTAAAGTCAAAGCACTCGAAATGGGTTTTTTAAAAAGGAGACGAGAGACATCTTGTAAACTATCAAGCCTATGTTTGTCTCTTTGTCAACAAGCCTTCGTTATATCCTTTAAAAGTGGCCTTAATAAATCTTGTCCAGAAATCGTTGACACCTCGTGCAGGATCGAGCCTGCACGAGCTCGTCTTTATTTATGACCAGATTGAAGAGGTCGTCTTTATTTCTGACCAAATGGAAGGGGTCGTCCTTATTTACCTGGAGTCTACCTGGAGGTTGTTCAGGCCTCCCGATGGGTCAGGGCCTGATCAATCAGGCTGCTACTGCTGGTCGCATGCAATCGAACATACGACCCACAGCCCGGGTGATCGGGTACTGACTGTAGGTATTGTCCAGTTGCCTCTTGAAGGCAGCCAGGGTTGTATTGGTAATTTTCCTTATGCATGGTGGGAGGCTGTTGAACAAGCTTGAGCCTCAGACACTTATTGTGTTTTCTCATAGCGGCCCTACTTTTCATTGGGGATATGTTGCATTGTCTGTCTAGTCCTTTGCTTTATTAGGGGAGGGATTTGTGTGTGCAGATTAGGGACCAGTTCCTCTAGGATCTTCCAGGTGTAGATTATGATGTATCTTTTTCGCCGGCGTTCCAGGGAATACAGGTCAAGAATCTCTAAATGTTCCGAGTAATTAAGAGCTTGACTGAACCTATATGTGCAGTAAACGTTCTCTCTACGTTCTCTAGATCTGAGATTTCATCTGCCTTGAATGGGGCTGCTAGTATACAGCAGTATTCCAACCTAGAGAGAAGTGACTTTAGGGATCATCATTGGCTTGGCATCCCTTATTTTTCATTATCCATCCTATCATTTTCCTCGCAGACGTGATAGTGGCACTGTTGTGGTCCTTGAAGGTAAGATTCTCTGACATTAATATTCCCAAATCCTTAACGTTACTTTTTTCGAACAGATAGAAGAGGTCGTCCTTATTTCTGGGCAGAGTTTGTTGATCATATAATCGTTGGCACTCAGTGTTCGAGACATCAACAAGCTGCCTTTCACAACTCTGCGTTTTTAATGGCCCTTTTTTTTTTCATTCATCTTTGCGAGGGTGATGGAGAGCCAGGGTCGAGTTACTGCTGGGTGGTGTGAATCAGCGCTTGTGTGGAGGCTCGGCCTTGAGGAAGTGTTGTCCACCATGCTGCTGATGGCGTGGGGGTGTGGTGTTGATGTGTGTTGATGATGGGTGGGGGGGTCCTGCTGGCTTATGGTGGGGGGGGCAGCAGCTGGTACTTCTTCATTCTCTGGGTTGTAAGTGGAGCGAACTAGAGACTCCAGGCGAAGTGTAGTCAAACATCGTACACATCTTCAAGAGTAAGGGTGATCAGGGCCTGGAGACAATCAGGAAGGGTTCCACCACAAACAACGTTATCGTGGTTCTCACCACTGCCGCTACTATCATCCTTATCGCAGTCAACACTAGTTCTGTCGCTATTAGCTACCCCTCCACTGCCACTGGTCTGGCCACCACCATCACAACTAGTGTCGCCACCATCAGCTGTCACCACCACCACTAGTCTTGCCACTACCAACTACCACGACCGTTAGTCTTACCACCAGTAGTCTTGCCACCACCACCAGCACCATTAGTCTTACCACTCCCAGCTACCACCACCATTAGTCTTGCCACTACCACTACAACTAGTCTTGCCACTACCAGCTACCACCACTAGTCTTGCCTCTACTACCTACCACCACCACCTGTCTTGTTTCTACCAGCTACCACCACCACCACTTATCACAATCTTTCTGCTACTACCACTACGAATCTGCTACTTGACCACCATACTCCCTTAGCATATACTCCCTCAGTATATACTCCCTCGTGCGTAGGGAGGGACTACAAAATTTACGCTTAAAAGTGTGTATGAATGTTTCGTTATGCATCACATACTCCTGGTGTGGGAGGTTTTCACCTCATGCCCATCCTGTGGGTGGTCAGTTACCCCAGCAGCAACAACCTGGTTGACCAGGCAAACACCAGACGAACCTGGCCCAAGGCCGGGCACTGGGAGTGGAAAAACTCTCGGAACTCATGAAAGGTTGTGATCAGTAGTCGAAAAATTACAGAGGCACATATTGAGTCTAGAGATTGGGTTCAATTTCATTAATTCCGCATCAAATGTGCCACTGAGAAAGTCTAAAAGAAAATGAGATATAGAAAGAGAGCATAGAAGAATGTATAGACGAAGAAAGACGGTTATTGAATCGCTTAGAAACGTGAATATGTCGCAATGAAGGGAAGATAATGTTAAGCTGTCGTACCAGACACGAGTACAAAAGAACAACAAAAAAGTCATCCAGGATATTACAGGAAACCCCCAAATATTTCTATCACATATGCAAAATCAAGTTAAAAACTGCTGAAGAATTGGGCCATCACAGGAGGTTCCTGCACCGAGGAAGAAAACAAATGAGTAATATTCGAAAATACCAACATGAATCACTTTACAGCAATCCACTAAACGAAAATAAGGTTGTGATGTAGTTTTTCCTATTACCTCTGAAGGCGACACTGACATAATCGTCAATTCTGTGAAAATTTGTAAAGAACTGCAAAATACTATTAACACAAGCACTCCTTTGGAGAAAAAGCTTAGAACTAGGTGAGATACCAAAAACCTTATGTTACCGGTATGTTAATTAGGATACCATGATTTAGTGTCAGGTCATGGGAATGTGATGGCCGAGTCATTATAGGTCAGCGACACTGACCTGTACGAGTTCATACCCCAGCACCGTCCGTAGGCAGCTGGTGTTTCTGTAACTCTTCCGAGCCGTAGATATGAGAGTTGATAGATTTTATGCACTGTAAGCTAGCACCAAGCAAGCCAGTAACCCAGTCAGTGGTAAGCCACCTCTGTTACGAGGTTGTTTATTGCTATATTTAGTTCTCTAAGTACTTCGTCGTCTCAGGATGTCCCTGTCTACGAGAAACAAAGCCATCCCCGGTATCCTTGTTCTAAGCCACTGGCTTAAGCCAGTTCTAGCAGGCTGTGGTCAACACCTCTGCTGTCAAGGTTTACGTGGCTTCAGTTGGGTTGCATTATCCCAGTAAGCCAGTTTGAGTTGTGGGTTATTGGGTACACAAGTTCCCAGGGTGTAGCTTGTCACTCAAGCACACAGGCATGTGCTGACGTCACACACACACACACACACACACACACACACACACACACACACACACAGGGGTCAGTCCTAGGACCGGTGCTGTTTCTGGTATTTATGAACGACTTGACGGAAGGAATAGACTCAGAAGTGTCCCTGTTTGCGGATGACGTGAAGTTGATGAGAAGAATTCAATCGGACGAGGACCAGGCAGAACTACAAAGGGATCTGGACAGGCTGCAGGCCTGGTCCAGCAACTGGCTCCTGGAGTTCAACCCCACCAAGTGCAAGGTCATGAAGATTGGGGAAGGGCAAAGAAGACCGCAGACGAAGTACAGTCTACGGGGCCAGAGACTACAAACCTCACTCAAGGAAAAGGATTTTGGGGTGAGTACAACACCGGCCACATCTCCTAAGATGCACATCAACCAAATAACTGCTGTAGCATAAGGGCGCCTAGCAAACCTATGAGCAGCATTCCGACATCTCGTTAAGGAATTGTTTAGCACCCTGCACACCGTGTACGTTAGGCCTATATTGGAGTATGCAGCACCAATTTGGAACCCACACCTAGCCAAGCACGTAAGGAAATTAGAGAAAGTGCAAAGGTTTGCAACAAGACTAATCCCTGAGTTAAGGGGCATGCCCTACAAGAAGAGGTTAAGGGAAATCAACCTGACAGCACTGGAGGACAGGAGAGATAACGATTTATTAAATGCTGAGAAGAATCGACAAGGTGGACAGAGACATTACACAGATAACCCGCACATAGAAGAGAGGAGCTTACGACGACGTTTCGGTCCGACTTGGACTTTGTAAATGGTCCAAGTCGGACTGAAACGTCGTCGTAAGCTCCTCTCTTCTATGTGCGGGTTATTTGTGTACTGTTCCAGTCACGGTATTGTGCCTTTTTTTGTTATTTATGGACAGACAAGATGTTCCAGAGATGGGATACAGCAACAAGGGGTCACAATTGGAAGTTGAAGACTCAGATGAATCATAGGGATGTTAGGAAGTATTTCTTCAGTCACAGAGTTGTCAGGAAGTGGAATAGTCTGGGAAGTGATGTAGTGGAGGCAGGATCCATACATAGCTTTAAGAAAAGGTATGATAAAGTTCATGGAGCAGGAAGAGTGACCTAGTGGCGGCCAGGGAAGAGGCGGGGCCAGGAGCTATGAATTGATCCCTGCAACCACAACTAGGTGAGTACACCATACCTCCCTTCCACACCAAGCTTCTCACCTCTATGCGCCAAATTCTCTGCCCTCTGAATCAGGTGAAGAACCAAGTGGATACTTCTTTTCACACACTGCGATAAGCCTTGTACTCTGGGATCTTCTAAACCGCTGCTTATCTACTAGAAGTTGCAAGATGGCCACTGCTCAGGAAATACTGGAGGCAGATTAAAAATAAATCCAGTGAAAGCATGGGAGCGAGGACACAAGAAGAGAATATTGTGCAACATCCGTGGCCAGACTTTTTAACATTCTCGAAAATATAGAAGCACTGAGCAAGTGCATCCACCAAGTGCGATAACCAGGTGTGATTTTAATATAGTCAAGGGGCCACCATCAGCAGCAAACAGCGGGTGACCAGAAAGAAACCAGATGAGCCCTGCCTAGGGTCAGGCTGTGGAGTAGAAAGCTCTAAAAACCAGTCAAATGAATTAAAAAGCTAAGGTAACTCAGTAAGTGTAAGGGGACCAAGATTTTTCAATGTCCTCGCTTCATACATAAAGGAAATTGCCAACACATCCATAGTTATGTTCTTGCTGGGGAACTCTGTAATTTTCTTTACACACTTCCCAGTCAGCTAGGATGTCGTGCTTACGATGCAGTGTGTGCCACGAGCACTAACAATCTTGACTGTCCAGGGCTGCCATTCAAATGGCCTGGTTTGAGACAGGACCGCGGGTGCGATGATTTCTGGAATCATCAAGTAGATGACCATCATTGTCATTTTAACACCAGTGTCCACACCACCACCATATTCATCCCAGCCATTACTACTGTCAGTAATGTCATTATTTTCTATAAGCCTTGTGTAATAAATGTAACCCGTATGACGGTTCGTTGATGTGTATCCTCTGGCCCCTACATGTTTCCCTACACCTCTAGGTGAGAGTTCATCATTAGTAGTAGGACCTTGGCTTGGCAGACGAAGATATTACTATATATTAAACCTCAACCAGAGCAACAACATCTCTCCTTCCGGTCCCCCACACTCCCCCCTCTCTGCCCACAACGAGAGGAGTAATAGGATTCTTAAGAGATTACAAAATTTCCAGTCGGCAGGAAAGTTATAACAAACAACCTGGATAAGAATAACATTCACACAAACTTGTTAAAATACCCACCAACCTTTCTATTTTTATTAATTCTTTGTAAAACATAAGAATCACTAGTTAAACTATATACTTTATACCATTTGTGACGGGGGTGAGGGTGACAATATGTACGTTGGGTTACCACCAACATCCTTCAACATAACTCTTGTAAATTGTGTGCAACACCCACACTGTGATGCAGACTTTATAAAGTTCAGTCAGACCAAGTTAGTCGTTCAAAGAAGATTTAGGTCCGTGTAAAGCAGTGGTTCCCAAACTGGGGGTAAATTACCCCCTGGGGGTAATTTAACCATTTTTGGGGGGTAATGGAGGGGTGACAGAAAAAAAGTTAGAATTTCTAAAAATCAAAAAAACAATGCGGTCCCCCGGTTATGGGGATTATTGTTAACTTTGTCTTAGTATATAAAGTTGTAAAGTAAACCTATTATAAGTAAGTAATAAAGTTAAACCAAATAACAATAAACATCAAAAACTAATATACAGTATTAGAAAAGAAATATATAGCTAAGTGTGTGAAACCCAAAAGTATTTTGACAAGTATGCTTCAGGACAAAAGTCACTCAGTAGCCCAGATCGACCTCTCCAGTACGCGTCACTCACTCCTGAGGGTCCCTCTATTTCACACTTTTCAGTTTATCTGTGAGCATCAGCCGAGGTAAACAAAAAGCTGGTAAGTATGTGTACTGCCCTGTGCAGTATATAGTTAGTATTTACCCACTGTTACTGTGAATTTGTAGCTATTATTAATTTTATATATAATGTATGTGTGGTTCTTACGTTTTCAATGGTTTTGCTAGGATTAGCAGAGTATGCGAGGCTGTATACGTTCACGTTTAGCCATATATATCAATAATAACAACATTTTGTGAAAGGGGTAACATGCTTTATATGGCATGTTAAATTGGGTAACAAGCTGAAAAAGTTTGGGAACCACTGCAGTAGTGGGATGGAATCTGAATTCTTGGAGCTGTAACTGTGAGTGATGGAAGAGTGTAGGGGCCAGTGTACACACCTACCAATAGTCATATTGGTTGTTACATTTATAAAACATGGCCAATAGACACTGTTGACAATACTATCTCTACCACACTCACCACCACAATCATCCATCACCAATACTAAGCACTTAGACCTCTTACTACCCACACCACCACCACCACCACCACTTAACACGCACATCAACAACATAATTATCACCACCATCATCACCACCGCCACCCGTCATATCATCACTTGTTCAATCATCACTACCACAGCCAGCACCATCCCATCACTACAGGCATCTTCTAAGGACCAAGAGCTCAGACATGACATGTTATATCATGCAATTTCCTGCGATTGATATGTCCGACTTTTTGTGGGATTTTTTCTTATTAAGGTGTGTTGGGAAGGCAATATTTAGTGATGTGTTGAGTATGGCAGAGGAGTATAGAGCAGTGTGATGTATTGTGTGACAGAGGAAGATAAAGCAGTGTGTGTGTGGCAGAGGAAGATAAAGCAGTGTGATGTGTGGCAGAGGAAGATAAAGCAGTGTGATGTGTGGCAGAGGAAGATAAAGCAATGTGATGTATTGTGTGGCAGAGGAAGATAGTGCGATGTATATTGTGTGGCAGAGGAAGATAGTGTGATGTATATTGTGTGGCAGAGGAAGACAGAGAAGTGGTCGAGTGTGGTAGGGAAAGCCAGACTTTGAAAAAGTGGATGGAGAGAGTGGCTTATGTGGCACAGAAAACGTGTGGGGTTTATTTAATAGCACCTGTTACTGGACACTCGTCAACACTATGTACTTCATTATAAACTTGCAGGTTGTACAATATATATACTACGTACATACATACTTGCATTCATGCAAAACAGCAGCCAAGAAGAGAATCAAATAGACTAGCTCAGGCCTTTTGCACCGCAACCAATGCCTCTTCCTCTGAATTTCTACGCTTTGCTAACTTGTTCTAACACTGCATAGCTGAGTTAGTTCTGTCCCCTTTGTCGTTGGTGTTGCATTTATCTGATCATTCGTCTGTTGTTGTCTGATATAATATATCGTACTAAGTAAGTTGAACTTGCCTAATAGGCCGAACTCTCTTAAAAAATTAAGCTTTTTCCATTTTTTTTTTGTTTGTTTACATGTTGATAGCCATTTTTTTTCATTAACATGGATATAATGATATTTCTTTTTGGACCAAAACTAACATAGACACCTCACTTAACCTTCCTTAAACTAACGTAAGTTTTTTTTACCTAAATTGTGCTATATCTATCAGAGGTTAATTTAAATTTATGTACTATTCCTTAAACCCAATGATATATATTTTTTCGTAATGCTCAGATTGATTTCTGCTGATTTATGGCAAAAATAAATTTTCATTCGGCTTATTCGGCAAATTGCACCCTTGCTAAATAGTCAAACTGGACGATTCGGCTTATTAGGCACGAAACAGCAGGACTACATTGAAGTATTTTCTCCGATGTACTCCTGTCCATTTACCTGGAATCCACCTGGAGGGTGTTCCGGGGGGTTAACGCCCCAGCGTCCCAGCCCATGACCAGGCCTCCTGGGGGAATCAGGGCCTTATTAACTAGGTTGTTACTGCTGGCCGCCGGCAGTCCAACATGCGAACCACATCCCTTTTAAGATCTAGTTGCTATGACTTTTATGGCTCCGTATGCTCTTGTGCTGGCTGAAATTTACTTGAAGGTTTCGAAAGTCAGCACCCCCGCAGCCAGGTCCAGGCTAGACCTCTTGTTGGTTGAGCTGAACAACCAGGCTGTTACTGTCATCCGCACGCTGTTCAACCTATGCTACACAACCCAGCAGATCAGGAATTGACGAACTTATCAGTTCCCTCTTGAAGACAGTTAAGGGACTGTCTGTAAGATGGATAGGGGATGTACTATTAATTACCCACATCTGTGGCAGAAACCTAGATATGTATAACTGCTGCTACGGTCTCCGCCGCCGCCGCGCCCTGAGTGGCCCGTTACAGAGCGTTCGCCCTGGGTATTCTGTGAACAAACAGCAGCCACAGCCAGTCCCTGCATTGTATCTAGTTAAGTCTATTTGTAAATTGTTTGATCAACAGGTTCTTAAATGAGTGTATTGTTTAAGCACTTGCAACATCAGTGTAGTCTGTTGCAATGCAATGTTCAAGTTGGATAAAGAAGTTCACCAACATCTGTGTTAAACTCCAACATCCACTTTCCTGCTGACTTTTTTGCATTTGAGTATTTGTTAAGAATCCTAAATTTTTGAATGAAATGTTATGGTTTTGTTTCATAAAGAACAAGTCGAGTCCTGAAAGTTTTCTTTTAGATTGTATGTTGTTAATGAGCTTTGGTAGAGGAGCGCATTGTATGTGGTGATGTGGAGGACTCCTGTGCGGTCATACTTCGTTATGTTTTTTATCAATATAGGGTATATCATCAGCGTGTTGCTGCCGCGTTTAACGTGATAGTTACACCGTGGGTACAACAGCTAGTTATGATAAACTAGATGCATGTGCAACAGTAGCTTCATCAGTCCAATACAAAGACTGATGAAGGTACTGTATGCCGAAACGTTTCCGCAATAAAGATACCCAAATGTTGCACATGTTTAGTTTATCTGTCATCTTGTCGGTTCTATGAACCACTTATCTGCAACACTAGTTATGTTTTCCTGTCATAGTGCATCACACAAGATGGGTTACGTATACAGTGTTGAAATATGTCAGAATGAGCTGGGAGAGGCTAGTAGGGCGATGGGGATATCGTCAAGTATTGTAACGTCGTCGTTGGGGGAGGGGAGAGGAAGGAGGGGGTGAAGAAGGCGCAGTTAGGGCGGGTCGTATGCTGGGGTTGAGACGTGCCCTCCCTCCCTTGAGGCGAGGGCCGGGCCAGCACAGCCAACTGACATCATCACTACATTTGACCACCACCACCACTCACCATCAACCACCACCACCACCAACCACCACCATCATCAACCATCACCACCATGAACAATCACCACCACCAACCATCACCACCGCCACCACCAACCATCACCATCATCAACCATCACCACCAAAGAACAATCACCACCACCAACCATCACCACCGCCACCACCAACCATCACCACCGCCACCACCACCACCACCACCATCAACCACCACCATCATCAACCATCACCACCATCAACCATCATCACCACCACCACCAACCATCACCACCATCAACCATCATCACCACTGTGAGGGAAAAGTAGGTGTAAGTGGGGTTAAGGTTGTTCGGGCAACCAGGAACCATTAGTTACGTCGCGTGCACCCCCCCCCCCTTCTCTCTGGCGGGCTGGGGCGAAACTAGTTCCTGGTGTCCGATTTGTTAGTTTCTACTCCTGGTAATATTGACCTTACCTGGTGTGGGTTGAAGTTTGGAGAGTCACTTCCCCCTCCACTCTTCTCCTATCAGGTAGGGTGATATACCAGGAGTATCACTGTTTGTTTTCTTTATTTTTTTTGCTGGTTACCAGTAATGATTTGGCATTTATCATTCTTTTCAATTCTTAAATGTTGTATTATCATAACTATGGGTAACCAGTTTATTTTCTTTTATTTACCAGGCTCTGTTCCTTGCGTGGACTTTTCCAGGGATAGACGCCAGATAAATGACAAGACATTTAATAATACTTATTAACATTATTCCTTAAAACTACTACCGGCCCTAACCTATTCTACATGTGCTCCATCCAAGTGGTAGGAGATTCAGAACAATATCGGATACCCATCTGCCAGGATAACCCTATCATAAATAAAATCAGAGGAACTATCCAGGCCATACCTACTCCCTACCAACTACAAGAACTGAAGGCCAATTTTTTTTTAATTATTATATTTTAAATTTTAAGTAAAATCTTCTCAAAATCCTTTTTCTGTTTTTTCCTAAATCATTCTTTATTATTTATTTTCCATTAATTTCTTTTGTTCAGTTGGAAGGCGTTTCCAACTGACAATGGCGACCTTGCCAGGATCCGAACTCCTGAAGCAACAATGCGACCTGATGGTTCAATCTGGTTGTGCGTATAAACGATTTAAGATAGAAACGGGTAGAGTTGTTGAGGTGTCAATTCATTACTGTTAGTCTAGTGTTTTCTTACCGTTGTTTGTTCTAGGGTTCGGTTTTAGAAGTTTACCTATCTGTTTGGACCTGGGGAACTTTGATGATAACCCCTCCAGTGTGTACCGTGTGTGTATTTTGCTTAGTGACGGCTATTGATGCCCCAAGTGTATTCTTCCAGGGAGAAATATTTATTTCATTTTCTACTTTGGGACGTTTAAAGTGTGCGGACTGTGTCCCCTCTTTGTAACAGACGTTACTGTTAATTTAAGTAAGTATTGAAGTTTAGGGTCTTAATATTTCTTTTTTACACGAGGTATTCTTTAGATTTCTGTTGAAAAGCTGGAAAGGAAATGGGATTTACAGGACAAAGCCTTGAATAGATTACATTACTGCTAAAATGGCTATAGAAGAGAAAATAACATGAAAGACTAGCTCGAGAAGAAGAAAAAGAACTGAAAGACAAGCTCGAGAGGAGAAAAGAACTACCGAGAGTAAAAAAAAGAACATGAAAGACTAGCTCAGAGGAGAAAAGACTAGCTCGAGAAGAGAAAAAGTGAAACAGGAAAGACTAGCTCGGGAAGATAAAAATCGAACAGAAAAGGATAGCTAAGAAGACAAGAGTTCAGGCAAGAGAAGGTAGCCTTCAAAATGAAGGAAATGAAGAACATGCTAAGCAAGGAGTTAAAACATTCAAGTTGGAATTAGAAGCCAAGAAGATAGAACTATCTAAACAGAAAATAGATGAAGGGGTACTAGAATATCCTTCCCAAGAAACCTAATAATTAGGATGCCAACAATACCACCTTTCTCAGACAAGATGACATAGGCGGCATATATTATACTTCGATTCGAGAGTAACTGCAACTCTCTTTTTGACTGGCCATCAGATTTTTCATGGGCTACTAGGCTTGGCTTACTACTGTCAGGTTCATCATTAAACGTCTATTCCACTCTACCCACTGATGTTTATTACTAGTTATAGCCTGCTGAAGAAAGCATACTTCAGGCCTTTCAAAAAAACTATCATCCATTACAGGTCTGATAGACACAATTAAAATAACTCCTAATCCAAATTACAATGCAATTCTTAAGCACACTTTCAGATTATTTGATTCGTGGATTAAAGAGCTGGAGGTTGACCACGATTTCGATCTTTAAGAGACCTGATGTAAGAGATCAATTCCTTTCTTCTGTAAAACTCTGGACTTACGAATATTCATTAAAGTAACGAAACGTTCATACGGCCTGCGGAAATGGCACAAGCTGTCTGAAATATAGTGCTGCGCTCATAATAACACCCTAAAGGATCGTAGCAGAATAAGCCCTGGTTAGTCCTAAGCAATCTGAGGATCCAAACCCTCCGTACCTAAGAATTCCACGGCCTGTCAACAGTAAAATGTTTCAACTGTAATGAGTGTGGTCATAGACGGCCCGACTGTCCTAGAAAAAAAGTTGAAAATGTCGTAAAATGTTTCACTGAAGTCAAACATGAACGCACCTTTTAGTGAAGGTAACGTGCAATGGTATGATGAGTCAACCATTCTTAGTAGACACGGGAATGTTCCCTTTATTGTTATCTCAAGTAAGCTTTTTCCCAAACCTAATTCTCACGTTATAAGTCCCACTAAGTTAACTGACTATTTTAGGAAGAAGCGGATTCTTTTCCCAACAGTCTGATTTTTGTTATGGTGCAAATGGATCACCAGATGGGTAGATGCCGTAATTGCCTCCGATAACCTCGTTCTTTTTGGTTGGAACATACAAGGGCAGCTTTCCCATCCTGAGAAAGGACTGTTTTGGAATTTGGAGTTACCAAGGAAGGTTTTGGAAACCTAATATCTCTGTTTCTCTTCACAGAATATTCCAGATGAATTCTGTTTAGGATAACCTAAATCGAAGAGCTGATGGTTACAAAACTCCGGTAACACCTTTAGTAAGTTCATCACTTGAGACCTGGTCAACGACAGACGCCAGTGGAAACTACGTGTGGCAAAATCGAAACTACAACAACTAGACTCGATTAACGTCGTTTAACAGAGCTCAGACTAAGTAAAACCTATCCACCCATTAGTTTCTTTTCCAAAGGAAAGCCAATCGAGCTGTCTCATATAGATTTAGAGGGTCTTCAAAAGACTTGTCCTTCCTTAGAGGATCTCGGAAGTTATCTTTAAATGGCAAGTTGACCCAGAGAAAGAAATTTCATTACAAGTGTTTGAGTTCAATACACGATCTTTTTGAACAAACTAAGTGTCTGCGGACAAACCCAATGACTTGTCGAAGCCTTTATTCATTGTTCCGCAGGATTGCCGTGAAACCATTTTAAAGATTTCTCATGACGTTTCCAGTCTCTGGCCATTTTTCCACATAGGAAGACCTATAAAAAAATCAAGGACCTATATTTTTTGGCCTAGCATGTCCTCTTACATCTATAAGTACTGCAGATCATGTCACGTATGTCAACTTATTCCACGCGAAGGTAGAACTAGGAGAGATTTTTCCTATGGTAAAGATGCCAATTTTCTCAATCCCTTTTGCAAGGGTTGCAGTATAATATAAGTTGGTCCTATCAGCACCTCGCTCATCAGGAGGTCATAAATATATTTTAACTATGATTGCCTGACGATCCATCTGACCCAGAAGTCGGTCCCCTTAAAAACCATTACGTCCATAGAAGTCGCAGAAGCCTTATTTGCTACTTTTTCACGTGTAGTATACCTCGTGAAATTCTGTCGGATAAAGGGGCACAATTCACTTCAGAAGTTAATGGAACACTTATCAACTGTGGGTGATAAACCTTCTTTTCACTACAATACCCTTGACAATCCGATGTGTAACGGAAAGTTGGAGCGACAACCTGCCATCCTAAAGTCGAAACTAAAAAGAACTATTTATGTCTTAAACCAACGGACTGGCATAGATTTTACCATGTGCTCTTTCGCAATGCGAGAGATTCCAAGAGATACCCTTAGGTTTATACCCCTTTTGAATTGCTTTATGAACAAGCTCGTGGACCACTATCCTATTTTGAATTAACTTTGGTCAAAGATATCAAACCTGAGTTCAAAACAGCTATCATTTCTTTTTAGATTCTAAGGGAAAGGTTGGAAGAAACCAGCCGTAGATTTGGTCAGTAAAAACCTAGAGATGACATATGGAATCTGTACAAGACCTATTTTTGACCATAAAAGCTCAAAGCCGTACGTTTAAACGTTGGTGATGCGAAGTTTAGATTCTCCTACCTGACAAGATCCCAAAAATTGCTAATTTCCCTGGCGCGGACCGTAAAAGAAGTGAAGGTCTGCAAAAATTAGATTATATCTTGGAAGTCAGGGTAAAGAAGAAATTATCACGTCAATATTATGAAACGGTACCATCGAAGAGAAGTTAATCTTGCGTAAATGCCTTTTGAGCGAAGAAACATCTTCCATACAGCTTGGATACAAGTGGGTGAATTCGTACGAATGTAGGTTTGTATATATATGAAGAGTCTTGTTACAGACTCGAAGGAACTACTGGATATCTTAACGCATTATCCCTCACCAAAAAGCAATGTCCAACATTAACAACGACTTGTCAAATAAACAAAAGTCTCAAGTAAAGTGCCTTTGGAAAATAGCAATATCTGTACGTATTCACAGAGGTAACCAGACATACCCACCCCAATTGTACACAAGATTGAATTGTCGATCATGAACCAGTAAAGGCGGAAAATCTACCCTTTCCCGTTCACTTACGTGAAAAACACTTTTGATAATGAGTTGACAAACTATTTAACTTAAACATCATAGAACCTTCGAAATCCAACTTCTTTCACCAGTTGTCATGGTTTTAAGAAACACCGATAAATCTTACCGACTGGCACAAGATTTTCGTTATTTGAATACTATTACAAACTGGATTTTGAACCCATGCCATAAATTTGATCATGACTATGTATAAATTCCATGACTGCAAAATTCTTCACAGAATTAGACATCTCACAAGCATACCATCAGTGCATTACAACCCATGACTCGAAAACCAAACACTTGCTTTCCCTACTCAAAAGGTCCTAATGCAATACCGCACAATGTCCTTTCGTCCTTGTTTCCGCATGTGCCACTTATATTGAGGGCTTATGAGAATAGTTCTCTCTGATCTAAAGATTTTTTCAGTTTATTTTTGATAATATTTATATCATGACAAGTGTCTGGGAAGACCATACCTATATAAATACACAAGCGTTTGTTTGAAAAGACAAAGGAACTCATGGCCTTACAGTGTAAACCACAAAATTGCTTTCTGGCTATCATAAGGTACAAAACCTCGGTGCATTATCTCAGAAACAACTTCTCACCACTTCCAATAAGACCAAAGCTGATTTTAGAAGTACGGTTCCCTGCTACCAAAAAGTTTATTAAGAAGTTTTCTTGGACTGTAAACTTCTATAGAAATTTCGTACCAAATCAAAGAAGCTTAACTTCAGTTCTTACAGACTATTTGAAAAATGGTGTCAATGAACCTCTTGGTTGTTTCTGAGGAAGCCATGCAAAGCTCGAAGAAATTAAATGGATATTTTCAAACCCCCCTGACCTAAAATTGCCAGATATTTAATAACATATTTTTGGTCTCCGAACAGATGCCTTCCCATTCTGACTCGGGGTTCTGTACAACTTCATATTATGAGGATACACCTTTCCCAGGTATCTTTCGCCAGTAAAAACTTCCTGCCCAGAGAAAAAGATATTCCACTTTGGAGAAAGAATGTTAATGCTTTTAGTATGGTGAAATAATTAGATATAAATACTACCCATACGGTAAACCCTTGTGCTATGAAACAGATCACAACCACTAAGTACTAGAAAACTTTAAAGGGTCAAATCGCAGACTCTTGAGAGGCTCTGCATTCAGTCTGCCCTATAAGTCTTAAAGTCATTATATTTCGGCACTGAAAACCACTTTTTCAATTGGCTGAGCCCGAGTTTGTAGTTAGTTCTTTTCCTCTGTTCTGTTGACTTATTGACGTGTCCGACCATAAGTTTTGGAAATGGGGTATTTTGAGGGAAGAGTAGTGTAAGAGGGTTAAGGTTGTTCGGGCATACCCAGGAACCATTAGATTACGTCGCGTGCACCCCCCCCACATCTCTCTGGCGGCAGGGTCGAAACTAGTTCCTGGTGACCCGAATTGTTAATTTCTACTCCTGGTTAAAATTTGACCTTACCTGGTGTGTGGGGGTTGAAGTTTGGATAGTCAAACATCACCACCACTCTTCTCCTAACAGTAGGGTGATATACCCTGGGGTTACACTGTTTGTTTCATTAATTTGTTTGCTTGTTACCAGTAAAATTTATGGCATTATCATTCTTGTTTCAATTCTTACATGATGTAAAAAACAAAACTATGGGTAACCAGTTTATTTTTCTTTTATTTACCAGCTCTGGTTGTGGTTCCTGCGTGGTCTTCCAGAAAGAAGCCAGATAAAGTAGCAAGACATGTTAAAAATACTTATTAACATAATTCTACTACTACCGGCCCTTACCTATTCTACTTGTGCTCCATCCAAGTGGTAGCGATTCCAGAACATCGGATAACCATCTGCCCAGGATGAACCTCTACATAAATAACATCAGAGGAACTCTCCAGGCCATACCTACTCCTACCCAACTACAAGAACTGAATGCCAATGTTTTTTAAATAAATTAAATTATTAAGTAAAATTCTCAAAACTCATTTTCTTTTATCCTAAATCATTTCTTTAAATTATTTATTTTCCATTAATTTCTTTGTCAGTGGAAGGTCGTTCCACTGACAACCAACACCCACCAACCGATCACCACCATCACCATCATCACCACCACCAGCCAAATCCAACACACCATCACCATGCAATCACCACCACCAACCACCACCATCATCAACCAGTCACCATCATCAACCATCACCATATCAACCATACACCATCAACAATCACCACCACCAACCATCACCACGCGCCACCACCACCATCACCACCCGCCACCACAAACGCACCACAACCACCACCATCATCCAACCATCACCACCCAAATTCCCCCCAACCATCATCAACCACCACCACCATCCATCCACCACCATCAACCATCATCACCACCAACAACGCATCATCACCACCACCACCAACCATCACATCAACATCTCCATCACCTCACCACCACCCCCCACCAACCATCACCACCACCACCAGCCACCAACCATCACCACCACCTCCACCACCAACAACACCACCACCGAGCCACCACCAACCATCACCACCACCACCCCACCACCAACCATCACCACCAACCACGCACCAGCAACCATCACCACCACCACCACCACCAACCTATCACCACCAACACCACCACCAACCATCACCACCACCACCACCACCAACCATCACCACCACCACCAACACCACCACCACCACCAACCATCAACCACACCACCACCACCAACCATCACCACCCACCACCACCACCACCATCGACCACCACCACCAACCATCACCACCACCACCACCACCACCAACCTCACCACCACCACCACCACCACCAACCATCACCACCTCCACCACCACCACAAGCCATCACCACCACCACCGACCCAACCACACCACCATCACCACCACCACCACCGACCACCACCATCACCACCACCACCACCACCACCAACCATCCACCACCACCACCCACCACCACCAACCATCACCACCACCACAAACCACCACCACCAACCATCACCACCACCTCACCACCCCACCAACCATCACCACCACCACCACCACCACCAACCATCACCACCACCACCCCCACCCACCAACCATCACCACCACCACCACCACCACCAACCATCACCACCACCACCACCACCACCAACCAACACCACCACCACCACCACCACCAACCATCACCACCACCACCACCAGCCACCACCATCACCACCACCGAACCACCACACCAACCATCACTCACCACCACCACCACCACCGAACCATTCACCACCACCACCACCCACCAACCGCTCACCACCACCACACCACCAACCAACAACAACCACCACCACCACCAACACCACTACCACCATCATGACCACCACAAATCATCAATCATCCCACCACCAACAATAACAACAACCGACCAGCCACCAACAGCACCAACTCAACCCACCACCCCACCAGCACCATCACAGCCATCACCTCCACCAGCCATACCGCAGTCCACCCTAACCATGTCACCATCATTTGCCAGCACCAACCACCATAACAGTGCCACTATCATCACCATTGCCGAAGTAACCACTGCAAACTAACTACTGCCACATCACACACCACCTACAAAAGTCCACACCTCCACGCCCTATCACATTTTGGAACAATTTCTTGTAGTGTATCTAAACTGACTTCTTTTAAATAAACTATGTAATTTATCTAATAAAAAAGTTGATATAAATTTGGCTTGGGTAAAGCCAGGCACCATACCCTGCATCCCTTTCTTGTGTAAGCCCGGTACCATTACATCATCCCAGGCCTTGTGTAAGCCAGTGGACCATACCTGCACACCCTGTCTTGTATAAGCCCGGTAACCAAGACCGGCATCCACCTGGCTTGTGTAAGCCAGGCACCATAACTGCATCCCTGCTTTGTAACCGGGTACCAAACCTGCAACCCCTGGCTTTTTATTGCGGGAGTAGTTCCAGGCCCCCATACCACATCCCAGGCTTTTTAGCCGGGTACCATACCTGCACCCATGGCTTGTGTAAGCAGGGCACCAACCATTCATCCCTGGCTTGTGTAAGCCCGGTACCAAACCAGCACCCCTTGCCTTGTGTAAGCCCAGGCAACCATACCCGCATTCCCTGGCTTTGTAATCCGGTACCATACCTGCAATCCCTGGCTTGTGTAATCCGGGTACCATACCTGCACCCCACTGGGTAAGCCAGGCACCAAATACCTGCATCCCTGGCTTGTGTAAGCCGGGTACCATACCTACACCCCGCTGTCCTTGTAAAAGCCAGGCACCATACCAGCATCCCCGGCTTTGTACGCCAGGTACCAAACCAGCACCCCTGGCTTGAGTGAGCCATGCACCATACCTGCAACCCGTTTCTTGTAGTAAGCCGGGTATCCATACCAGCACCCACTGGCTTGTGAAAGCCAGGCACGCATCCCCTGCATCCCGCATGTGTAACCCGTGTAACCATAACCAGCACCCCTGGTGCTTGTAGTAAGCCCAGGCACCAAACCTGCATCCCTGGCTTGTGAAAGCCGGAACCAACCTGCACGCCCTTTCTTGTGTAGCCAGGCACCATACCTGCATCCCTGGCTTGTGTAAGCCAGATACCATACTGCACCCCTGGCTTGTGTAAGCCAGGCACCATACCTACATCCCTGGCTTGTGTAAGCCAGGTACCATACCTGCATCCTGGCTTGTGTAAGCCAGGTACCATCCCTGCACCCCTGGCTTGTGTAAGCCAGGCACCATACCTACATCCCTGGCTTGTGTAAGCCAGGTACCATACCTGCATCCCTGGCTTGTGTAAGCCAGGCACCATACCTGCACCCCTGGCTTGTGTAAGCCAGGCACCATACCTGCATCCCTGGCTTGTGTAAGCCGGGTACCATACCTGCACCCCTGGCTTGTGTAAGCCAGGCACCATACCTGCATCCCTGGCTTGTGTAAGCCGGGTACCATACCTGCACCCCTGGCTTGTGTAAGCCAGGCACCATACCTGCACCCCTGGCTTGTGTAAGCCAGGCACCATACCTGCACCCCTGGCTTATGTAACTAGAGAGCAGGCAAGCAGGATACCACACCTTCACCCCTGGCTTGTGTAACAAGAAAGCAGGCAAGCCAGGCTTGTGAAGCAAGACCAGATGTTCAGGCAAGCCAGGCACAACACCTGCACGGCTCACGGGGTGTTTAAAAAAATATTTGATGAACAATTTTTTTTGTAAGAGGGAAGGCTAGAGCAGGCATACCTCTGCTCCTGCAGTTGTACATAATCAAGTACAGCATATAGTGTTATAGATAATATTGGTTTCTTGTGTGGTTGATGGTGGTAGTGATGGTGGTTTTTGTAAGTGTGAGTTGGTTGTATGGTGGTGGTTGGAGTGGGAGTGATAGTGTTGTAGGTGTGAGTTGGCAGTCTGGTGGTGGTGGTACTGCTGGTAGGTGTGAGTTGGCAGTGTGGTGGTGGTGCTTGTAGGTGTTAGTTTGGCAGTCGGGTGGTGGTGGTACTGCTTGTAGGTGTGAGTTGGCAGTCTGGTGGTAGTACTTGTTGATGTGAGTTGACAGTGTGGTGGTAGTCCTTGTAGGTGTGAGTTGGCAGTGTGGTGGTAGTGCTTGTAGGTGTTAGTTTAAGCTACGTGTGTACTGGGACAATCAGCTGATAGGGCGGGGGAGGCCGTAAGGGCGGTATTACGTTGCATTGTGTAGCAAGAAGAGACCTAGAGGCTGCTGGGGCGTTGGGAGAGATGGGGGGAAGAAGGAACGGGGGGGGTTGTTGCACAGAGCTGCATCCACCAGACAGCCTGGCTCCTACACCCCCCATCACCCCATCCTCTCTCCCCTCCTGGGGACCTGGTGGCTCCTCCTACCCTTCTCTTCTCTCCTCTCTCTTTCCTCTCTTTCTCTCCTCTCCTCCCTTTCCTCTGTCTCTCCACTCTCTCTCTAATCTGAAACTGCTTCTCTAACCCATCACCAGGCTGTGATGGATATACGGGCCACCATCAACAACAGCCTGGTTGACCAGCAAGCACGAGACGAGCCTGGCCCAAGGCCGGGCTCCGGGAGTAGAAAAACTGGAAACTCATCAAAGGTATAACACAGTCCCACAGTCCCTCTCGTGCAGTGTGAGTGGTGGTGCGAGTACGAGAATGAGTAGAAAATACTGAGAAATAATAGGAATAAATGAAAGTAAAAGAGTGACTGTGAGAGAGGAAGAGCGAGTAGTGTGTGAAAGAGGAAGAGCGAGTAGTGTGTGAAAGAGGAAGAGCGAGTAGTGTGTGAAAGAGGAAGAGCGAGTAGTGTGTGAAAGAGGAAGAGCGAGTAGTGTGTGAAAGAGAGGAAGAGCGAGTAGGTGTGAAAGAGCTCTGTACACTGTTGACTGATCAACCAGGCTGTGATGGATATGTGGAGCAGAGGGTTTCCAGCAGCAACAGCCTGGTTGACCAGGCAAGCACCAGACGAGCCAGGCCCATGACTGAGTTCCGAGAGTAGAGAGAGACTCGAAACTCATCAAAGATCAAAGATCCCAACTGCTTTGAAAGAAGTCAAAACAATTACTGGATTTTAAAAAAATCTATGCATATTAAGAGAAAAAAAAAGCCAATGTATATAAGTGTGGGAAAATGGTATAGCGGATTTTGAGAATTTTAATGCAAGGTAAGCCAGGCCAGCCAGAAATGATACTCCTTTGTTAAAACACTTGTGCTGTCTCGTTTAGAATATTATCCTGTGCTCAAATCTTCCTTCAAGAAAGGTCAGAAAATCACTGCTAGAATATCTACGTAGATCATTTGCTGTTTGCATTGATTCAGTCTTCGAGCTATTCAGTAGAACAGACTGTTAGAGTGAGAGAGAGCAGGTGGGTGGGGGAGAGGGGAGGGAGGGAGGAGTTAATTTTACAATCAGTAAATGTATAAAATTCGAAGGCCAGGCATCCAAATTACACTAGGATATAATGCAGTGGTATGAGAATAAATTGAGAGATACCAATAAAAAGCAGGGATGACAAACGTACAATAGAAGAAAGCAGTGTCAACATGTGTGGTTGAAGATTCTTCGACTATTTACGGATGTGATGGCTTTGGCTCCTCCGTGCTACACATAGCAATAAGTTGGCAGATAAAGCTGTCCAAAGAGAAGTGTGGCCACAGACTGGAGAGGATAAGGAGAGACTCCAAAAACACTTGAACAGGCAGCAAACATGCTCGGTAAGTGGTTATTTGAATTCAGTACTGATCACTGAGGAGGCCAGACGCTGCAGACAACATTCAAGAAGACTGCCTACTTGATGTGTACATGGAGAGTGGGCCAACACCCCGTGACCCGTGACCCGGTCTCAGACCAGGCCTACGCTCCGTTCCTTCGCTACTTGAACATCTTCCAATGCCACCACACGTTGACTTTTCTAACCCCTCTAGTCCGTAGGTGCCTTTACCTACAGATTCCTGATATTTTCTTCATCGCCAATCATGGCCTATTTACAGTGGAATATCCGCGGCCTCAGGGGTAATCGGGGTGAGCTTCAGATGTTGCTTTCCAGGTTTTCCCCTGTTGGTGCTTGCTTACAAGAACCAAAATTACACTCGGCTGTTTTCCAACCTATCTCAGGCTATAATTTATTGTATTCTTCGGATCCTTTCTCAGATGGGACCTTTAATGAAAGTGCCCTTCTTCTACGCAATGATATTCCGTACTGTCAACTATTTGTCCATACCTCGCTGCATTACACTGCAGCCCGTATCCACTTGAATAAGTGGTTTACAATATGTTCTTTATATCTCTCTCCTTCTCGAGCATTTTCTATCCCAGACTTTGCCTTTCTTGTTTCAATCCTTACACCACCACTTCTGTTACTTGGTGATTTTAATGCCCACCATTCCTCTGGGGGGGTCTCATTGTGACTCACGTGGCATTCAGTTGGAGGCTTTTCTCGCCTCTCACCCCCCTCCATGTTTTAAATACGGTACTCCCACCCATTTTGATCCTCGTACTCATACTCTCTCTTGCATCGATCTATCAGTCTGCTCTTCCTCCACTGCACTAGACTCACCTGGTCTGTTCTACCAAGACTTACATGACAGCGATCATTTTCCGATCATTCTTACTTCTCCTTCCTATTCACCACCTCCCGTAACCCTCGCTGGCAATTTGATCGGCAAATTGGATCTTTACTCACACCTCACTGCTTTTAGTGAGGTTCCTTCTTCATCCTCCATTGATGAGCTCCTACACATCTTCTCGACATCAGTTTTATACCGCAGCTTCTCATTCTATACCCCAAACCTCAGGCAGGCATTCTCAGAAGTGCGTGCCTTGGTGGTCTCCTGCTTGTGCTCGTGCAGTACGTTTGAAACGTGCTGCATGGGGCAGGTACCGGTACAATAGAACCGCTGAGAGACTTGTTGATTTTAAGCAGAAGCGTGCGATCGCGTCGCCGTGTCATCCGTGAAGCTAAACGCACTTGTTGGCGAGACTATGTTTCCACCATCACCTCTGCTTCTTCTATGAGTGCAGTCTGGAAAAAAGTGAGGAAATTGAGTGGTAAATACTCTCCTGACCCGGCTCCTGTTCTACGGGTCACTGGTGTTGATATAGCAAACCCTCTCGACGTTGCCATTGAACTTGGCACACATCTGGTCCGTATTTCCCGAGGGCTCCACTATGCCCCTCGTTTCTTTCCTCAAAGTCTGCCAGAGAGTTAGTACCCTTGGACTTTTCTTCTCTCGAGAGAACAGTATAATGTGCCTTTACACTTCAAGAACTGGAGGCAACGCTCTCAGCCTGCCGATCATCGGCAGCTGGGCCTGATGACATTCATATTCGTATGTTACAACATTTACATCGGTCAGCCCTTGTAGTCCTCTTACACCCTCTTCAATCTTAATTGGGCACAAGGAGTTCTCCCAGCTGTGGAAATCTGCCATTGTTCTCCCTTTCCGCAAACCGGGTACTACAGGACATGATGCCTCCCACTATCGCCCCATCGCTCTTACAAGTGCAGTTTGCAAAGTGATGGAACGCCTCGTAAATCGACGTTTAATGTGGTATTTAGAGACTCACAACAGTCTCTCCGCTAGTCAATATGGCTTTCGTAAGGGTCGTTCTACCATAGACCCCTACTAACGCTTGGATACGTATGTTCGTAATGCCTTTGCGAATAATCACATCAGTTATATGCCATATTTTTTGACCTTGAGAAGGCATATGACACAACTTGGAGGTATAATATTTTGGCCCAGGCCCATTCCTTAGGCCTCCGAGGCAATCTACCATCCTTCCTTAAGAACTTTTTAACTGACAGACATTTCCGTGTTCGAGTCAATAATGTTCCTTTCCCCGGACTTCGTCCAAGCTGAAGGTGTCCCTCAGGGATGTGTTCTAAGCACAACACTTTTTTCCTCCTTGCTATAAATGATTTGGCCTCTGTTCTTCCACCCAATATTTGGTCATCACTCTATGTTGATGACTTCGCTATTGCTTGTGCAGGCGCTGACTGTCACCTTATTGCAGTTTCTCTCCAGCATGCTGTCGACCGTGTTTCCACTTGGGCCCACCACACATGGGTTTAAATTTCAAGTACCAAAACTCACCAAATTACTTTCACTAGACGCTCTGTTATCTCCGATCATCCTTTGTATCTCTATGGCTCCCGTATCCCCGAACGTGATACAGTCAGGTTTCTAGGCCTTCTCTTTGACCGTCGGTTAACCTGGAAACCTCACATTACCTCTCTGAAGGCAACTTGTCACAGCCGCTAAACCTTCTTAAAACCCTTGCTCATCTTTCCTGGGGAGCTGATCGTCGAACTCTGCTTCGCCTACATTCAGCCCTCGTTTTATCGAAACTCGATTATGGTGACCAGATTTTTTCCCGCGGCCTCTCCTGCTACTCTCTCTAGCCTTAACTCTATCCATCACCAAGGCTTACGTTTGTGCCTTGGTGCTTTTCGCTCTTCCCCTGTTGAAGCCTCTATACAGAAGCAAATGTTCCATCCTTGTCTGATCGCCGTGATGCCCATTGCCTTCGTTACTATGTACGCTCTCACGATCTACACAATCCTCCATTTATAGAATGGTCACCGATATTAGTAGACATTCTTTATTCGTTCGCCGCCCCTGTTTGCTCCGTCCCTTTTCTCTTCGCCTACATTCACTCTTGTCTTCCCTTCAGTTACCACCTTAAATATGTTCATGTAGCATCTCACTTTTCCCTGCCCCCCTGGGAAGTTCCAGCTGTTCGGGTCTGTTCTTTCTCACTCCCTTGCTCGAAAGCTCAACTGCCTACGGTGGCTTCCCGCTCTCTTTTTCTTGATCACTTCCACTCCCATTCTCTTTGCCACCGCTGTGTACACAGATGGCTCTAAGTCTTCAGACGGCGTCGGATTCGCAGCAGTGTTTCCGGACAGCGTCGTACGAGGGCATTTACTATCTTCAGCTAGCATTTTTACTGCTGAACTGTATGCCATTCTTGCAGCATTTATTCGTATTGCATCTATGCCTGTGTCATCATTGTAGTAGTCTCAGACTCCCTTAGTGCTCTACAGCTATACGAAAATTTGATACATCTCATCCCCTAGTTCTCCGTATCCAACTTTGGCTACGCCGTATCTCTACCAAACATAAAGATATTTTTTTTTTGTTGGGTCCCTGGTCATGTCGACGTACAGGGCAATGAACAGGCAGACACTGCTGCGCGGTCAGCAGTATATGACCTACCAATTTCCTATCGAGGTGTTCCATTTCTGGACTATTTTGCTGCAATAGCTACCCCACCTTCGCACCCGTTGGCAACAACGTGGTCAACTCTGCTCGGTAACAAACTTCATTCTATTAAACCCGAGCATAGGTTACTGGCCGTCTTCTTGTCATCAGTGCCGAAGTTGGGAGACCACCTCTCCCGCCTTCGCATTGGCCACACTCGTCTTACTCATGGGTATCTCATGGAGAGGCACCCTGTTCCTCTCTGTGAGCAGTGTCAAGTTCCAGTATCGATTAGCCACATTCTGTTAGACTGCCCTCTCTATCAAACGAGCACGCAGAATTTACCTCCAACGTCGTCTTCGTTTCTACTACTCTCTCTTTACCTTCCCTTCTTGCTGATGGACCCTCCTTTAATCCTGACTCTCTCATTGACTTCTTGACAACGACCGATTTACTCCACAAACTCTGATGATACTTTTCGCACTCCCCTCAGCCCTTTCTGGTTCAGTCTCTTGCTGCCCTTTACCCTTTCACCATCCACTGCCCCGCTGTTATCCGTAACCTGTTGCTCATCCATCTCCCTTTTGCCACCTGATGCCCTCACTTCCTTCCTGCCCTGCAGCGCTGTATAGTCCTTGTGGCTTAGCGCTTCTTTTTGATTATAATAATAATAATAATCAGACCAGGCCTCCTTTCGATTGATCAGGAACCGACTTGAGGAACTTATCTAGTTCCTTCTTGAAGACACCTAGGGGTCTGCTCGTAATTCCCCTTATGTATGAAGGAAGAGTTGAAATATAAACACGTATGCAGTATAACGTGATCCTTTATGTCAAAGAATCACATTGTACTGCATATGTGTTTATATTTCCATGGTGTCGGTATTTTATACCATTTATTTCCATGAAGGAAGAGTTGAAAAATCTTGGTCCCTTCACACGTAATGAGTTATTTCTTAGTGCACTCATAGCACCCGTACTTTTCACTGGGAGTATTTCTCATCATCTGCCAAATCTCCTACTCTCATGGAGAATGATTTCTGTGTGCAAGTTTGGGACCAGTCCCTCTAGAATTGTGCAGTTATGTATTATAACGCATCTTCCTCACGCGGAAGTAATCACTGTACCAGGTATATCATTAAAAGTACATATTAATCCTATTACATCAGTGGCATAAGCAGAACTGATTTCAGGAATCTTAACTTAGTTTCATCAAAGGTAAAGGTAAGTTATATTAGAAGTATAGAGCGCTCTTTTGACTAAGCATATCAAGAAATTAGACAAGATCCAAAAGCTCACAACGAAATTGATAGGTACCCTAACTAAGGAGGAGGATGTGATGTAAATCGTTTAGGAAACCGTTAAGTTCAAGAATGAGACACGTGCGGTATTTGAGAATCTTTATTGAGGAAACGTTTCGCCAGCCAGTGGCTTCATCAGTCCAGTACAAAGAAGCAAAGAAGAACGGTGGAAGATGAGGAGGAACACTAGCAGAGAGAAGGATCAGTGCACCTCAAATGTAATTTCGGGGGACACCGCTCCCGCTACCCAGTCCTAGACCAGGCCTCCTGGTTGCTGGCCTGATAGATCAGTCTTTCGGTGCTTGCCACATGCAGTGAGGACATGATTTTGACATATTCAACACCCAGAGGATTAAATAGGGAGACGCTGTTTCAGATGCGAGAAGAGAGAACCAGAGGACATACATGAAACCTAAAGATGAGGAGCCATAGGGACGCTAGGAAGTAAACTTTGTCACTGTGCGTGTTGAAGAAGTAGAAAGATTTGGATGAAGGATTGTTGCAGACAAGTACCATTCAGTTTCAAGAATAATATTTAACTGGTCCCAGAAATGGGTAAAATCGGACGATAAGAATTAGCTGGGGCCAGGAGCTATGTCTCAAACACAACTAGGTGAGTACAGGCAGGAAGTAGAACTCTCAGACAACCTTTTTTTATAAGATCTAGAAAATGCACAGAGAACTTTCACTGCCTTTATAGTTATTGTAGGAACGCCTAAAATCTCGGCTTGTACTGCATGGAATGCAGCCGAAAAAACTTTAATTTACACTTGAAAATTTCTGGAGGAACTGATTCCAAATGTGTACACAATAATTATGGTGACGAGAGAGGGATGAAGAGCACGCGGTGCTACATACTCCAGTGATAAAGGTTGCAGTACGGCAAAGATGGCTTTATAAACATAATTCTTTTTGAGCACCACTCTTGTTTATTAGGGCAGTTAATAATGATAATGATGTTTTCAGAAGGGAACTTAACGAGTTACCCCAGACGATTCTTAATCAGCCTGGTTGTGGTGCCTACGGACTGTGTGCCGCAAGCACCACCAGCTTGAGTGACCAAGAAACAACCAGTCCATCATCGACTCAAGGCTGAGGGACTGATTACCTCAAACTACTCCTCATCTTCCACCATTCATCTCTGTACCGGACTGAGGAAACCACTGGTTTGGCGAAACGTTTTCACAATATAGATACTCAAGTGTTATACAAGTGTCTTAGTCATCAACTAGTTGGTTCTCTGAACCATTTATCTACTGTGAAAGTTTGACGTAGCTGTGTGCAGCGCACTCACTGGTACTCGTTTTATGATTGCACTGTGCAACTTTTTACCACCTTTATCTTATATTTTTACGTCGTGGTATGTTATAATTACTGTTTATGGAGAGAGATGACAACCTAACCTAATGAGAAATTTGCTACAGACCGTATATAAGAAATCTGCATATGCTTATGGGAAATAAGATGACGTGGCCCAGTTCACTAGTGAAGGCAACACTTGGCTCTGCTTTAGTTTATGATATCTGAGAATAAATGTGAATAAAGTGCGTATGAAGGAGGATGGGTGTGACCTTCATCTACCTGATCAACTTGTTTACAGCACCCGTAAAACCTGCCTGACTCTGCTGCTTCACCAGGTCCAAGTAGCTGCTGCTGCTGCTGCTATTGTTGCTGCTACTGTTGTTGTTGTTGCTGCTGCTGCTGCTGCTGCTGCTGCTGTTGCTGCTGCTGCTGCTGCTGCTGCTGCTGTTGCTGCTGCTGCTACTGTTGCTGCTGTTGCTATTGTTCCTGCTGCTGTTGCTACTGTTGTTGCTATTTCTCTTAGGGTTTCTGGTTTTGCCCTCAGTTCTAGTGTTAAGCCAGATACAAATGAATCACTTGGCAACACTGGTCTCATAAATCAGTGTGTGGGGGTAAACTCAGTGAAGAGCAGAAGGGCCAAGGGAAAAATTAGACAACAGCAGATATCAGAAATAGAGCTCGAGCGAAAATAATTTTCAAGAAGTTGGACTGCTTCTTTCAGCAAGTGCTAGATCAGTCGGGTTGTGATGAAGTATGTAGACTTGTGGGTTGCTAGTACAAATAGCCTGGTTGACCAGGCGGTTAACAGGAAGGTTCTGCCTCAGGCCAGTTTCCTCTAAGTCTTGATCAGTCGGGCTGTGGTGCGTATGTTGGACTGCGTGGATCTGATACCAACAGCCTTGTTATTCAAGCCGTCAACCAAGAGGATTGGTCTGGGACCGGACCAAAGGGGCGTTGACCCCCAGAACCGTTTTCTTGTAACCTTCAAGTAATGCTGCTCATTTGCTGCCCAAGTGTTAATGTTAAGATGTAAAATGTAAATAATAGTGATAAATGATTAACTATAAAGTACAAATTACAGTTGATTCAGGAATGGTTGTCATTGTTGACATAGTTTACTGAAAACCCCTGTTGATGCAGAGCACTTCAAGCAGCCTTAAAATAAACTTATAACTAATACTGAGTTTTTTGTAAAACAATTTCTTATAACGTTTGTAACGATTATTGCACTGTGGTCAAATGAAAAAGCAAATATTAATTTATATTTCAGTATTACTGTCGATGACATTAGACGGAAGGACCATAGAATATTTAGCATCTCGGGTTAAACCTAGACTATACTATTCTTTAAATTTACTCAGTTTTACTTGTATTTAATTTTTATTTTTTCTTGTTTTATTTAAGAATCTAGTACTAGCATTAGTAGAAACTTAACAACAGATACAAGTTACAGGTTAAATCATAAAAAAATGACAAGAAAATATAATTGGCTTTAGAGAATTTGCAATAGATCCCTAACCACAAATACCATAGGTGAGGTAAGGCTAGATTACAGAGTAGTACAGAGTAACTAGTGCTGTTTGAGGTGCATAGTAGCGTATCTTAAAGTGAATATCTACTATACGGGAGACCTGTGTAATGTGCTGGATGTGAGTGTTGAATTTCAAGTTGTCCTTGTGTTATCTTAAAAAGTAAGAACGGTTAATCGTTATATTTAATTGGATATTTTCAGCTCTGTTGCCAAACATCATGTAAAAGGTCTTTATTAATATTAAGAGTGAGTTTATTGTAGTCATCCAAGTAGATAGCTCTCTGAACTCATTAACAGTGTTACTGAGAGAATTCGGATTTGAATGGGAGATGACAAAAGGTGTGTCAACCGCAGACAGAACATGAACATGTTTTAAGTAATTGAGATGTGTTGGGAAGGTTATTGATGTGCTCGTATGAGAAAAAGCAGAGCGCCGTGAACACTGCTCCGGAACTCCCCTATCTTGATAGGTCGAGACGGAGTTATTTATGTCTTTAATGGAGACGTATTGGTGTCTTCTGTTAAGGTAGGACTTTAAATATGCAGGAATATGACTTGTGATACCATAATGTTCTAGCTTAAAAAAAAATTCCAGCCATTGATGAGGCAAATTGGATATTCGTTATTTTCAAGAGCTGCACATAGCAAGTCCACCATTTTTATAATTGCACCATTTGTGCTTTTTCTTGTCCCAGAACCAAACTGGCAGGGGTTGAGTATATTGTGGAACACTAGGAAAGAGTATACTCTCTTGTGAATTAGTTTTTCCATGATTTTTCGATAACGATAGCAAGTTGAATATTGACTTATAGTTGTTTACATGGTTGGGTCTCCTTTATGTACTGGGATAACCCTTGCTAAGTTAGCATTATTGGGAAAGTTTGGGTGTCTAACAGTTTTTTGAATAATGTTGCAGTATGGGTCATAGCACATGAACTGTATTTTTGTACATAACTGGTGGTAAATTAAGTTCCTGCCTCGTTTTTCAGTGAATTTATTATCGAAGTGACATCAGTAGGATTAGTTGGAGCTAGGTACAGTATTTAGGAAATTTCCAGTGAGGTAGTCGCTCGTTTGGGCACTGGAACTTGAGATTTTGGTAGCTAGGGATGATCCTGTTGTAGAGAAGAAATCATTTAGCGTATTGGCTGTTTCAGCAGACTGTGTGTGAGGTTAACTGGTTTTCTAGATCCCAGGATTTATGAGCGTATTCCAGGTCTTTTTCATATCCTCTTTAATTTCATTAAACCTGTTAGCATAATATAGTTGTTAAGACTTCGTTATTAGATTAGTAAGTATTGATGTGTACTTTTTAGTCTGTTCTTCAGTAATTAATCCCAATTTACATTTTTTCAAAGTTATGATGTTTTTTTTTATCAATGGACCTGAGGATGCTATGTATTAGTCATGGGCTACTTAGTTTCTTTGCTGTGATCTACTTAGTTTTAATAAAATAAAAATCCCTGCTGCAGAGGCTTTGTATAGAAGCTATTTACTGATGTCTTATCATGGAGACGGAATAAGCTCTTACTAGTGTGGTTTGTGTGGTAATGGCGGCGGCGTGGACCAGCGGCGTCTACAACGGCGGCAGAAACTGCGTGGATGGTAGCAGCATCTACAACTGTGACAGTAACAGGGTGGACCTGGTTACCTGGAGGTTATTCCGGGGATCAACGCCCCCGCGGCCCGGTCCATGACCAGGCCTCCTGATGAATCAGGGCCTGATCAACTAGGCTGTTACTGCTGGCCGCACGCAGTCCAACGTACGAGCCACAGCCCGGCTGATCCGGCACTGACTTTAGGTATCTGTCCAGCTCTCTCTTGAAGGCAGCCAGGGGCTTATTGGCAATTCCCCTAATGCTTGATGGGAGGCTGTTGAACAGTTTTGGGCTCCGGACACTTATGGTGTTTTCCCTTAGTGTACCAATGGCGCCCCTACTTTTTATTTGGGGGCATTTTGCATCGCCTGCCCAGTCTTTTTCTTTCGTAGGGAGTGATTTCTGTGTGCAGATTTGGGACCATTCCTTCCAAGATTTTCCAAGTGTAGATTATGATATTCTCTCCCTCCTGCTTTCCAACGAGTACAAGTCAAGTGCTTCCAAGCGTTCCCAGTAGTTAAGGTGTTTGACAGAACTTATACGTGCAGTAAAGGATCTCTGTACACTCTCTAGATCTGCGATTTCACCTGCTTTGAATGGAGATGTTAATGTACAGCAGTATTCCAGCCTAGAGAGAACAAGTGATTTGAAAAGGATCATCATTGGCTTGGCATCTCTCGTTTTGAAAGTTCTCATTATCCATCCTATCATTTTCTTTGCACGTGCGATCGTGGCACTGTTGTGATCCTTGAAAGTGAGATCCTCAGACATTACTACTCCCAGGTCCCTTACATTATTTTTCCGCTCTATTGTATGGCCGGAGTCAGTAGTATACTCTGTTCTAGTTATTATCTCCTCCAGTTTTCCATAACGGAGTAGTTGGAATTTGTCCTCATTGAACATCATATTGTTTACCGTTGCCCACTGGAAAACTTTGTTTATGTCTTCTTGGAGGTTAACCGCGTCCTCAGCAGATGACAGCCTCATGCAGATCCTAGTAATCCGCAAAGGATGATACGGTGCTGTGGTGTATATCTCTGTCTATGTCTGATATGAGGATAAGGAATAAGATGGGGGCGAGTACTGTGCCTTGTGGAACAGAGCTCTTCACTATGGCAGCCTCCGATTTAACTCTGTTGGCCACTACTCTTTGTGTTCGATTTGTTAGGAATTTGAAGATCCTCCCCCCACTTTCCCAGTTATTCCTTTAGCACGTATTTTATGGGCTTTTACGCCATGATTGCATTTGTCAAATGTTTTTGCAAAGTCTGTGTATATTCTGCATTCTGATTTTCTTCCAGTGCATCCAAGGTCATGCCATAGTGATCCAGTAGTTGTGAGAGGCAGGAGCGCCCCTGCCTGGCCCATGTTGCCCTGGATTGTGCAGATTTTGGGAATCCAGGTGTTTGAAATCCGCTTTTTAGCCTCTTTCAAAGATTTTTTTTGTGGGACGTCAGAGCTATTGGTCTATAGTTCTTAGCTAATGCTTTCTGCCACCTTTATGGAGTGGGGCTATATCCATTGTTTTAAGTGACTGGAATTTCACCCATGTCCAAGCTCCTCCTCATAGTGTACTTAGGGCACGGGGAGAGGGGTTTCTTGCAGTTCTTAATGAAAACAGAGTTCCACGAGTCTGGGCCTGGGGCTGAATGCATAGGCATGTTGTAAATGGCTTTTTCGAAATCTATCGGAGTTAGGGAAATTCGGAAATCTGGCTACATTTATGGAGTTTTGAGGCTCATTCATGAAAAATTCATTTGGGTCGTCGATCCTCAGCCCGATTAGTGGTTCACTAAACACAGAGTCGTACTGGGATTTCAGTATTTCACTCATTTCCTTGTTGTCATCTGTGTAAGTCCCATCCTGTCTGAATAAGGGCCCGATACTAGATGGGGTATTTGCCTGTTTTTGGCATATGAAAAGAAATATTTTGAATTTTTTCAATTTCACTAATAGCTTTAAGCTCCTCCTGCTCCCCTGGTTCCTGAAAGGGGTCATTTAACTTAAGTTCGATAGTTTCCACTTCCCTGGTCAGCGCCTCCTTTCGTGTATCAGATATTCTAGCACTCCTGAGGAGCTCAGTGACTCTTCGTCGTCTTCTGTAGAGGGAGCGTCTTTCTCTCTCCAGTTTACTCCTGCTCTTCTTTTTTAGGGGAATATGCCTAGAACATGCTTCGGCTGCCAGGAAGTTGATCCTTTCAAGGCACTGGTTTGGATCCATGTCATTTAAGACATCTTCCCAACATGGACGGTAGCATTGTTTACAGTGGCGTTAGCGGCGGTGGCGGCGGCTGCGACGGCGGTGATGAGGACGATGAGGTGACAACGGGTGTGGTGGTGGTGGTGGTGGCAGTGATGGTAGCAACCACATACCTGCCATCATGAGTTACGTCCGCTCGCCCGCACCCTCCCCTCCTCTTGCGTCTCCTCACCAAACCTCATAATACACCCAGCACAGCGCTTGTCACCTCCAACTCAACTCACTTTCTACTACTGACTTATGCATGTGTAATTTTGCGTACGAGTATGTAATTGTGCTTTGCCTGAACAGCCTTGGACTCGCACCTATTGCTCACTATACACAAACTTTAACCTCACTAACTCTGAAATTTTACTCAGTTTGTAAAAGAAAAAAAACAATACCTTGTTTTGCAATAACATAATGAGAGAGAAAGAAAATAATGAGAATATGAACTAGTAAGCATCTGCAGTTAACATAACAGGAAACAAGTCCCAGATAAAATATTTAACTTTTCCATCCTCCTCATCGATAGACCACAACATTAATATGCACATATGTTACGGACCTCTCATCCTTCCCTACCCACTAAGTGATAACACTGAAGGAAGGAGAAGGACTTCTCTCAGTAGACGGCAAAGAGTATAAAAAAAAAAAAACTAAACAAAAAATTCGGCAAGGTGTTCACAAAGGATGAAATGATACTGGGTAGTTTAGGAACAAGAACAGATCAACCCATAAGATGGATAACAAGAACTTTCAAAACAAGAGAAATGCCAATAATGGTAGTATTCAGCTCATCTGTGTTCTCTTGCTTGGAATACTGTTCAGTGATGAGACCTCCATTCAAGGTAGCAGAGAGCAGAGCTAGAGAAAGTAGGGAGTTCGTTTACTGCCTGCGTAGAGCCAATGATAGAGGATAGACTCAGGTAGCAAGTGATACCGCGCAAGGATCAGTACTAGGGCCATTGTTTTTATTCTATATATGTAAATGATTTGCCATGTAGAATTAAATCATTTGGGTGTATTTGCAAATCATGTAAAACTAGTGAGAGGAAAGCGAATAGGAAAGGACAGTGATGATCTCAAGACATGGTGACAGGTTGTATGGGTAATCAAACAAATGGCTGCTGGAGTTCAAGCTGAGTAAGTGCAATATACCTTTACCTTTGATGAGTTCCCAGAGTTTTTCAACTCTCAGAGCCGGCCTTTGGTCAGGCTCGTCTGGTGCTTCCAGGCACCTTTAATATACCTTTGATGAGTTTCGAGAATTTTTCTACTCCCAGGTCCAGGCCTTGGGCCTGGTTCATCTGGTGCTTGCCTGGTCAGTCATGCTGTTATTGTCAGCCGCCGGTAAGGTCAGGAAATTTGGAGGAGTGTAAACTGGAAACAGGATTCAGATTGGTAGGAGAGAAACTGCAGGTATTAAAAGAAAATTATTTGAGAGTAAACTGCCAAATATATCGCCGGAGAAGCATACAGATCCTATGATTTTGCAGCCTTTTGCGAGGCTAGCGATTCCGAGAATAATTTTCAGGAGTCTTAAGAAAGAATCCTTTAAGAGTCTGTACACAATGGGAAGTCCATCCAGTATGCAGCCCCACTGGGTGTGGAGCACGTTCAGAAGCTAGAAAATGTACGAAGATTAGCACCCAGACTAATCCTAGATTTCAGATATACTCCAGTTAACCCTTTTGGGGCCTACTTCCAAGGGTTTTCTTTGTATCCATATGCTCTTCCGCTAGCGTCCACAGAATGGCTATGGGGTGCACAATAAACTAACCGCTTCGGCGGTAATATCTAAATCTACAACTAGCCCCAGAACTGAGGAGAGTACATTAGAGAGAAAAAAATAATTAAATCTGAAGAGAGGAGGACTAGGGAGGAAGAATATGATTGTCCTTAACAAGAGGCATTTGTAGATTACAGTGGCACAAAATGTTTGAAATGCAAGGACTACGAACAGGGGAACATAGATGGAAGCTAAAAACACAGGTGAGTCATAGGGATGCTAATTTTTTAAGTCTCAAAGTAGCCGGGGAAGTGGAATGAACTGCATGTGGAAGTGTGCTCTTAGTTTTAAAGTAGATATGACAGGGCTTAAGAGGTCAAAAAACCAGTAATGCCGGTCGGGGGTGGGGGTGGTAGGGATTGGGATCAGAACCAAGACTCAACCCCCATAAGTACAAATCAGCAAGTGCACAGTTAATCGATGATGTTTGCATTGAGATTTTATTTTATACAAGGTATAGTAATTGCCTGCTCTACAACCTCTGTTATTCTTAACAATGGCACCTCCGTCCCCACCACCTTCCCCATCCCCACCACCTTCCCCATCACCACCATCCTTCTCAAACTATGATAATAGCCCTAGAACAATCATTCTCGACCCACTTTACCCTCGCCCACAACCTCTTCCCCCAACTACATACACCAGCCTCAGCACACCAGCCAGTGTGCCCAGTCTCTCTAAAACCCCAAACAATCTACGCCTGAACCTCAGCTATGGACACTAGCTAGTTCCTACACCCTTCCAGAAGCCTCTTCTCCAATCCTACCCACAAGCACACATTGCCAGCACACAGGGAAGTGAAATTATTACTATTATTATATTCCAAGTACTAAATCCGTATAGATCAGTATAGGTCACACAGCGTGCACTGAAGAGAAACTTTAAACGGGAGGATGGTGGAGTGGCAGTGTTAATAAGAAGTGAGGAGAGCTTCAAGGAGCCTGATCAACTAGGCTGTTGGTGTTAGTCACACGCAGTACAGGGTATGCATGACAGCCCGGCTGATCAGGAACTAACTTGAGGAACCTGAAGATAGTGAGGGGTCTGTTGGTAATTGCTCTTATGTATGAAGGGACCGGTGTTAACACAAAGTCTTGGTAGCTTTATGGAAATTGAGGACAGAGTGAAGATATGGAGGGTTAATGCGGCGATGAAGCCCTTACTGGTAAATGCCTTGTGACAGCATATCAAGGTAGCAACATTAACAGAGGACGAACCAGGAAGCATGGATTTAATTTTCACCTTAAATGCTTCTGATACAAGACAGACTGATGCCGCTGAAAACGGACGACAACAGTCTTCAGTTTCCACTACATCATAGAAGTAAACTTGGAGAGGAGCACAGCACGTCACAGCACAGCACGTCACAGCACAGCACGTCACAGCACAGCACGTCACAGCACAGCACGTCACAGCACAGCACGGGAGCTGAGACTCGACACCTACAACCGCAATTAGAAGATTACACAAGTGCATAAGCCAGCGTACAGCAGAAAGGCTGTTCTTTCACGCTAGACAGGATACTAGTTATTTCATCTGTAAAAGAAAAAATGTCTTCTTTCATAGTCCAAGAAAACTGGTTCTTTCATCCAGAAGAAACTGGCTCTTTTACAGCCTGAGTGAACGGTTTTTTTCGCCAAAGTAAACTTCCTTTTTCGCCGTTATAGAGGTCGCTCCTTTACAGCGAAGAGGAATTGTTTTCCTTCACAGAGCAAAGTGACTCTTAGTCAAAATAAATTGATTTCTTCCAGAGTAAAGCAGTTTCTTGTAGTCAGAGTTAACAGTTTTCTTGCAGAGCAAACTGGTTTATTTACAGAGTAAACCGGTTTGCTTTAGCCAGAATAAGCTGGCTAAAAGTAAGTAAACTGGTTTATTTTAATCAGTAAACTGGTTTATTTTAATCAGAATAAACTGGTTTTCTTTAGTCAAATTGGTTTTCGTTGGAGTGAATAAACTGTTTCCTTTAGCCAGAGTAAACTGTTTTCTTTCTCATTCAGCAATGAAAGTTTTTTTGTACAGCTAGAAGAAAAAAGATCTCCGTCCAAGATGTTGCACTCAGCGTAGATGTTGCACTCAGTGCCAAGTTGAGCAAGCAACTAGTTCCTTCACCGGAAAAATGGTTCTTCCACTCTCCGCATGAAGCTGGCAGCGCGCGCGCTCACCTATGTGGTTCCAGGGGTCGGTTCACAGCTCCTGGCCCCGCCTCTTCACTGATCGCTACTAGGTCCCCTCTCTCTCTGCTCCCTGAGCTTTGTCATACCTCGTCTTAAAGCTATGTATGGCTCCTGCTTCCACTACATCACTTGCTAGGCTGTTCCATTTCCTGACGACACTGAAGAAATAATTCCTAACATCCGTGTGTGTGTGTGTGTGTGTGTGTGTGTGTGTGTGTGTGTGTGTGTGTGTGTGTGTGTGTGTGTTGTGTGTGTGTGTGTGTGTGTGTATGTATTGTGTAAAGCTGAGTGAGCCAGCCAGCCAAGGGTGGTTCTGACGAGTGAGGGCGTGGTATGTATCTAAGTCACAATCAGGGTTGGTTTGCAGCACCACTGTAGGCGGACTTGGATTTTCATGGTAGTACCTACTTCAAGTATAGGTAAAGTCAGAGTGATGAAACAGCCCTCCGCTACCAAGATGACTGATTCATTACTGTTATATTTTCGGCCCAGTCTGACCTCCACTTAGATAATTTAAAGCGTTCAGTTTCCTCAGATACATTGTTCATTTATTTATTCCTAATGTAATACACAAAGGAGATTTAATTTTTATTGTTTCTCGGTTAGGTTATTGTTTATCAACCTTATTTTACGTATAAGGAAATATAAGAGAGTTGTTATCACCGCGAATAGTAAAAGAAAGTTAAGATGGGTAGTTGTGAAGTTGAGGTCCAGCTCTTGGGTTGAACCTTTCATCGTTCATTTGGTTTGTTCAGTAAGAGCCTCTTGCTTGCTTGGTTGAATTTAAGTGGCTACCTATTGAACTATTGTGCAACTCTTCCCTGGTACACTGCAACTTTTTCTTTGTCTAGCGTTTAGCTTTATCGTGACTCTCATTATTTGAAAAACCGAACTGGTCCGAGGACAGAACCTTGAGAAACTGAGTTGTTACTGTGTGTGTGTGTGTGTGTGTGTATTAGTTACCATTTTGTCCTAGGCACATGTGGATTAGACACTAGGCCTGTTCTGGACAATAAATTCATTGAGGAAGTAGTCGAAGATAAGTTGAAGTCAGAAGCTAATTATCTCCCTGTGTGTGTGTGTGTGTGTGTGTGTGTGTGTGTGTGTGTGTGTGTGGTGGAGGTGAGGGTGAAGGGGAGAGGTTGCATTGGTGTGTTGCAGTGACGGAGGCTGCGGCACGACCAGTTGCTGGCACACTGAGAAGTTATATTTGGCACCCCATTTCTCCCGTCTCCCTCACTTGGCCCCTCTACCTCTCCTACCCAACACCTAAGCCTCCGCCACCCATCTTCCCATCACCAACCCCTTTCCCCCCTCCCGTTCCTCATGTCCTTCTCTTTGTTCATAATCTTACTAGACCGGGCAAGATGACCTCTAGAAGAAAATTTACCCCAAACGTAAGTGTAGCGTCCATGGGCCCGTAGTGTTTGTGCTCACTGTGTTCACATAGGTTGAGGCCCAGCTCTTGGCCCCACTTAGTATTAACAACCAGCTAGCATCTCTGACCCTGTCATACCCACTCTTGAAATTTTAGATACAATTTGCCGTTCTCTTTGGTCATCTCGCTCATTGTACTTCCTTCCCACTGAGACAGAGGGGGTGTTTCCTGGTATCACCTTGATTCATCTTTATTTATAGTTCATGTAAACCTCCTCGGTCATATAATTTCCTAGATTATCTTGCACGTCCTAACCATGTCCACCCTGTACTCAGCTGTGCTTGCTGGAACTGATTTATAGCCTCTTTACCACAAAAAAATGGCAGTACTATTTTCTCACCCCCTGGACCTGTCATACCTATTTTTTGCAATGTGCTTGTGTGTGCATTCACCAAGCTGTGTTTGTAGGGGTCGAGACACAGCTTCTGGCACCGCCTCTTAAGAACATAAGAACATAAGAACGAAGGAACACTGCAGAAGGCCTACTGGCCCATGCGAGGCAGGTCCAAGTCCCTACCGGCTCAAGCCAATGCACCCAACCTAGTCAGGTCAGGTCACATTGACTTAAGGGAGGAACACGGCAACCGACCTGTTAGCACAAGCTATCAGGTCCAACTCACACCCACCCACATCTACTCATGTATTTATCCAACCTATTTTTAAAGCTACACAACGTTCTGGCCTCTATAACGGTACTTGGGAGTTTGTTCCACTCATCCACAACTCTATTACCAAACCAGTACTTTCCTATATCCCTCCTGAATCTGAATTTTTCCAACTTAAAACCATTGCTGCGAGTCCTGTCTAGGCTAGATATTTTCAGCACACTATTTACATCCCCTTTATTTATTCCTGTCTTCCACTTATAAACCTCAATCATATCCCCCCTAATTCTACGTCTTTCTAGAGAGTGCAGTTTCAGGGCCCTTAGTCTATCCTCATAGGGAAGGTTTCTGATACATGGGATCATCTTTGTCATCCTCCTTTGTACATTTTCCAGAGGGAAATTTTTATCCATTCTGTAATACGGTGACCAAAACTGTGCAGCATAATCTAAATGAGGCCTAACCAAGGATGTATAGAGTTGAAGAACAACCTGAGGACTCCTATTATTTATGCTTCTTGATATGAAGCCAAGGATTCTATTAGCTTTATTGCGAACACTTATGCACTGTTGTCTTGGTTTCAGATTACTGCTAACCAGAACTCCTAAATCTTTTTCGCAATCCGTAATATTAAGATCTACATTATTTAGTTTATATGTGGCATGGTTATTGTCCTGTCCAACATTTAGAACTTTGCATTTGTCTATATTAAACTGCATCTGCCACTTCTCCGACCACTGCATCAGTCTATTCAAATCTTCCTGGAGTGCTCGAATGTCCTCGTCAGAATGAATTCGACGGCCTATTTTGGTGTCATCGGCAAACTTGCCGATTCGCTCTTTATGCCCTCATCTATGTCGTTTATGTAGATTGTGAACAGCAGGGGGCCCAACACTGACCCCTGTGGAACACCGCTCGTGACGCTTCCCCACTCTGATTTCTCCCCATTTATGCAAACTCTCTGCTGCCTATTTGTCAACCATGCCTCTATCCAGTTTCTCTCCACTACTTCCTCATCTAGGTAGGTCATTGTACATGTCTAGTTCCCTCACATTAAAGTTTTACTCTTCGACTTCCTTATGGCTGATCTGTGGACCTTGTTCTTGATGCCCCGCCTCGACCACCTGTTCCCGTGTACCCTTTCATTCATATTAGAATTTTCTACGTAGCAATCATGTCTACCCTTTCCGCCTCTTCTCCATGATCCCTAGATTCATTTTCCCGGGTGTTGCTACATATTGCTTTCTTCTCATCAAAAGGACGAGTTTTGTTTCAAACTTTTGAGCATTTTCTAGTTTTTACACAAGCTTAATCAAGTGGGCGGTTCTACGCTGAGTGTTAAACACTTCGTCTATAGTGTCTTATATGAATCCATGTTTAGTTTATTGCATGTTAATTAAGATTTGCTAGTTTCGTGTACCTGCCGATGTTACACCCTAGTTGAGTTTGCAGGGGTCGCGAAGAATTAAATTTTTGGGAAAAAAAAATATTGCATTACATTATTTTCATGTCAGCAGATGTTCATTTATATGTATTTATAGCGAGCATATGGTGAGGTTTGCGCGGGGGAGAAGGGCGTGAGACTTCCTTCTGTGGAAGGCTAAGTAACATCCCAGAAACACACACTGTCACTCTCATCCTCTCATGTGGTCATGTTACCCTGCAAACTGATTTCCAGTCTTGCATCTTTGTTTTTTGTTTCAGGCGTGGTCTGTTTATATACTCAGCTGCATGTTTGCTTTGTATATTTGAGTTGGTAAGAAGCTTTCGTCATTGAGAATTCATTATGGGACATTGAAATTGAATGATGAGCTTCCTCTGTGCTCATTATTTATCACACGTCTACCGGAACAGAAAAGAGCTGGAAAGATTATGTATTCTTTCGGGTCTTCAGTACTTCCCACCAGACCTAGTCGTCAGGGTACCCCTAGTGGGCCGGTACTTGCAATATTATTGAGCGCTCAAACTTTGATTTTTTTCCGTTATATATTAACAGTGGCCACCAAGAGACTGTGTGAACAGTGACTGGCTCACTTCCCAGTAACCTAGTAAGGCACTGGTATAGTCATCTAGTACGCACTGCCTTACGACCTAGAGTTTTACATATAAAGTATCTGTACATGTGTTGTGGTGATGTAGCAGCTCCGTGAGAGGAAACACTGTACAGAGTGCCAAGTGTGTTAAAGGGAAGATAAACACACTCCACCATTATATTTAATATATAAAAATGAAGGATTTTATAATTAATACCACCATTATTTATGAACACACCTAACACATTGTAACTAAGGTCAGTAATGTTTTACAGACTTATGCAGCATTCAGGATGGATGGAGTTAATAGCGCAAATGAAGGATCAGCTAGTTGTAATGAAATATGCCGTCTTCAACCATGGAGCAGTTTAGTGTTGTGTAAAAAACCGCTGGTATTCACGATAGAACACTGAGAGATACGAAGCTAGAACGAGAGACCCAACAGAGACATAGAAACGTAAAAAATGAAATACTGAATAAAAAAAAAACATGATTAAGAGCTGGACACAACAAGAGTAACGAACCCGTGGCGAGAATCCTCAACAAGCCACTGATAGAAATCCGAAAAAAGGCTGATGGTATCCCCATATTCAAACAAAGGAACAAGCACAGACACCGAGCTTCAAACCGTTTTTGCTGATCTGTGTTAGCCAAATTTCTGGATGGTCCACTAGCCACTAGAATATCCAGAACTTCTTTATCTTCATATTCTACCGAAACACTAAGAGAAAACGCACGTAGGAAAGAACTAGTTAAACAGATTGCATTCCTTGGATCACAAGGAAGGCTTTTGTACGGTAACCCACCAGAAGCCAATTAACAGACTTAAAAAAAATGAAACGAGGATAAAAGGGGAAGCTTTAAAATGAAGCTGGTATATCTGAAGTACAAAAACAGATTAACAGTGAAGGACGTGTCATTGGAAGTGCCTAAGGAGCTGTGTTGTCGAATTAATTAGTAAAACGTGAAGGTGGTTCACCTGTGAGTGGTACGCACAGCAGGAAACAAGAGTGTTTCCGCAGGGCATTGGACGCCTGACCCAGGAAGCCAAGAGAGCATGACGGGAGTTCAACCTCTCAAGGTCTCTTCAGAGGTGGTGGCTCTTCCTCACCCTCCTCCCTACTCCTTTCCTACATCTGTTTTCTTGTAAGTACTTCTTCCTTCCATTCACTGCCTTGTGGATCTTTCTCATACTGTCTACCATTTCCTCCACCATTTCCTGTACCGTCCTTAAAATTGCCGACTATTTTCTGGAACTTTCCCATTCTTGCAACCTTTTTGGATCTTTTCCACGCACACTCATTATTTTCCGGAACTCTGCCATATTTAAAGGAAGCATGCGCGCGCGCGCACACACGCGCACACGCACACACACACACACACACACACACACACACACACACACACACACACACACACACACACACACACACACACACACACATGTAGGTCTTATTTTCTGCATACTGAAAATACTGGCGTGGGAGAAAACAACGAAGTTGTAATTACACCAAAATGAAAAGTGGAAGTGCCATAAACACAATTAGAAGATGCTGGGTTTATCAAAGGGTCAAGACTCCTGCTATCAAGAAACATCAAACAACAGTGATAGAACAAAGAGCTCAGAGGTAGCTGGACAGGCTCGTGCAAGCTGCGCCATGCTGTGATGGCAGCATGGGTTATAAACAGCGGTGGGTGGGTAGGTAATCTGGGTATAACCCAGGACCTAGCACCCAGACTACTGTTGGAAATTCTCGCCTCCGGTCGGTGTGTAAGATTGCAACTCTTCTTGAAAACGGTTTCAGGTAAGCCTTCACTTTCGCCTCTCCCCCTTCCACACACGCACACATTGTGCGTCACTTCTCACATTGTGCGTCACTTCTCACATTGTGCGTCACTTCTTGAACTACCACACTGGTACTTATCTCAGATTCATTCCTGGAGGTAGTTTGGTGGATTGTATATATTCCTGTAGGAGCTGCCTGAACAAAAGGGTTATAATGGCTGTAAATCTGCGGGATGCAGGCTGCTCAAGTAACAAAAATCTCTAAACACTTGACAGTGTCATATACTAGTGTGTGGCAAGCGTGGAGGTGACCAAAACGATGCGTGGCCTAATCTAGCTTCCTCTCCGCATTCCTGTGTGCCTCGTGGCTACACAGCCTCACTTGTCCATCACTCCTGGACATTTCAGTCCTTTGACCTATTATTTGTATATTGTGATCGAGTCTAACTGGTGGTTTTTAAGTGCAAGGCTGTCGATTTGGTTCTGTGTTTGTGTCTGTGCGTATACTCACCTATATGTAGTTGCAGGTCGATTCATAGCTCCTGGGCCCGCCTTTTCGATAGTCGCTACTAGGGCCACTCTCTCCCTGCTCCAGGAGCCTTATCGTACCTCCTCTTAAGACTGTTAGTTGTGTGTGTGTGTGTGTTGTATTTGTTCTGTCAATAAGGTTAGACAAACACGGCAAATATAGTTGGTGTGTATACTTCAACCTCAAACTGTGTGTCTATTCGCCGGGTCGCCATCTGGAGAAGACCCGGGCCGGAAGTACCGGCATATCCCTAATGAATGAATGAATGAATGTGTCTATTTTACACAGTTTTATAAGGTTTTTGTGAGATATTTAATATTACGAACTAAAACAAAAATCATAATATCACAGGTTCGTATCGTAAGACGAATGTTATGGAGGGTTTGTACCACCACCACGACCGGTCGCCTCCTCCGCCCGCCGCCGCTTCCAACTCCTCCTCCCCCCTCCCCCTCTTTCTCCTCCTCCTCCCCTCTACTGTTAAACAAAAACTGGCGCCGGACGTGTCAAGTACTGATTGCTACAACAAATAACAAGCATTACAATTTCCGCACAAGCTTGGAAGACAACTGTTGTAAATATTGCACTTCTTAGTTATACCCTGGGTGTGGTACAACCTCTCTGGCACCTTGTGGTTGTACTCTAATTGTGGTACAGCCTCTCTGGTACCTCGTGGTTGTACCCTGGGTGTGGTACAACCTCTCTGGCACCTCCTGATTACACCCTGGGTGTAGTACAACCTCTCTGGCACCTTGTGGTTGTACCCTAATTGTGGTACAGCCTCTCTGGTACCTCGTGGTTGTACCCTGGGTGTGGTACAACCTCTCTGGCACCTTTTGGTTGTACCCTGAGTCTACCCTTCGTCTACTGCTGTATCAAATGGCTGCTATATTAATTCCAATGTAATTTAGAAGTACCTATACCAGTGTGGAGGGGTGAGGCAGACAGACCGGCGGGGTGGTGGGCGGGCTGGCAGCATTGGTGGTGGTGTGAAGATGATTGCAAGGCGGGTTGTAACCTGCTCCCCTCTCCTGACCTCCCACACATCTACCTCTGATCACTCAGTATGTCGGCCTCGCTGCCATTGTTTACTTCAGCACCACAACACGCTTGTTGCTGCTGCTCTCCCACTTCTTGATACTATCTGTGTCACCGCTAGACGAAGCCGGCCCGTGACTATTATATTCTGCTGGTAGTCATGCTTGCAGTTAGAGCGTCATTCCCACCTGGAGAAGCATCGTAATTCGTCACACTCATATTTCATTAGTCTATGTATACGCCGATTTGTGTTTGCGGAGGTGGTGTCTAATCTCCTGGCCGGGACCTTACAACTAATTCTAACGAAAGTACTGGCTTCGGCTTTTTCAGTCTTTATCATATATAGTCCTACTCTAGAAATTGACCTGCCGCCCCCTGAACAGCCCAGTTAACTAGACATTCGACAAAGAAGTCTTGCCAGAGGTCGAGCTGCAAGGGTAGAACCCTTGAAACCGGTCACCTGAATGTTACCAGAAGACAATTCCGGGGGGCCACGACTCCTTCGGGCCGGTCCCAGACTAGACCTCCTGATTCATGGCTTGATCAATCAAGCTGTCAGTGCTAACCGCTCGCAGGTGGTGTAAATATTATGCAGAAAATTCGGAGTGTGGAAATTAGGAGGTGTGGAGTTAATAAAAGTATTAGTCAGAGGGCTGAAGAGGGGTTGTTTAGGTGGTTTAGTCATTTAGAGAGAATGGATCAAAGTAGAATGACATTGAGAGCGTATAAATCTGTAGGGGAAGGAAAGCGGGGTAGGGGTCGTCCTCGAAAAGGTTGGAGGGAGGGGGTAAAGGAGGTTTTGTGGGCGAGGGGCTTGGACTTCCAGCAAGCGTGCGTGAGAGTGTTAGGAGTGAATGGAGACGAATGGTATTTGGGACCTGACGATCTGTTGGAGTGTGAGCAGGGTAATATTTAGTGAAGGGATTCAGGGAAACCGCTTTATTTTTTTTATAAGCCGGACTTGAGTCCTGGAAATGGGAAGTACAATGTCTGCACTCTAAAGGAGGGGTTAGGGATATTAGCAGTTTGGAGGGATATGTTGTATATCTTTATACGTATATGCTTCTAAACTGTTGTGTTCTGAGCACCTCTGCAAAAACAGTAATTATGTGTGAGTGAGGTGAAAGTGTTGAATGATGAAAGTACATGTATTTTCTTTTTGGGGATTTTCTTTCTTTTTTGGGTCACCCTGCCTCGGTGGGAGGCGGCCGACTTGTTTATATATATATATATATATATATATATATATATATATATATATAATATAATATATATATATATATATATATAAATAATATGTGTGTGTGTGTGTGTGTTCGTGGATTCCTTGACCAACTCTGCCTCAAGTTCATATACTCGTATATACACTGTAAGATGCCACTCGGTGTATGTTTACCGGGTACGTGGAATGCAAGTCGGTATAGGTAGCAGCTATAGAAATGTAAAAATTTCCTAAGTTAATCGTTAGGGGGAGGTGGTGATGATAGGAGTTAGTGATGGTGGTGGTTAGTGGTAGTGGCGGCGGCGAGGAGGTGCGCCGTCCTTGAATGACATTCTAAGATTGGCCTGCCATTCATTACCAGTTTGTGGGGCGTGGTTATCCTAACACCTGCCCACGTGCATGCTGATTGCCTGCTTATCTATGTGATGCTGCTGCCGCTGCTGTTGCTGCTGCTACTGCTGTTGCTGCTACTGTTTCTAATCTTATCGGTGCTGCTACTGCTGTTGTTGGTGTTACTGTTGCCGTCCTCACCCCAGCCACCTCCGCTGATGCTCTTACCGTCACCGTCACTGTGGTTGTCATCGCCGCCACAGCTGCTGGTGTACTCACGCTTCTTGTTTCTCACTTGTTCATTCATACTGTACCACAGTAACATGTAGCATACATGTCTTACCTATCTGTTGATGGTTCCCTAACAGGCCTTCCAGCACAAACACTGTCATAGCAGCACGCACTCCACCGTAGGTACCACAGAGTATCTGTGGTACTACACATGGGTCTGTAATTACCCTCATGTATGAAGGGAGGGTGTTGAAAAGTATTCTTCCGTTATTACTTAGTGTACTCATTACACTTGTTTTTATTGGGAGGTGTTTTACACTGCCCTTGTAGGGAGTTTTCTAGGTGTACAGATTTCTAACCATTTCCTCCGGTATTACCCAGCCATAAATGATGTATTATTTTTTTGTCTTGCGTTCCAAGGAGTAGTCTGAGGAATTTAAAGCGTTAACAGTAAGTTAGGTGTTTGATTTGAAAGTGGTATTGAAAGTATTCTGTACATTGTTCAGATCTGCAGTTTCACCTACCTTAAAAGGGATTGCTTATTAGGGACTGTTAGAGAACAAGTGACATAAAATAGCTCCATCATTGTCTTGTCATCTCATGTTTTAAAGATTCTAGTTATCTAGTATATCATTTTCTTTGTGGTTGTAATAATAACACTATCGTGACCCTTGAACATAAGAGCTTTCAACGTTGTTCCTCTTACATTTATCTTCCGCTCTAGTTGTTTATTTTATTCTGGGTTTCATTTATTATTTTTTATCAGTAGCGGTGTAACTGAAATTTATCCTTGTTAAACAGCATGTATTGTTCCGAGATATCCATTTTTTGGGGTCGTAATTTTTAATACGGGCGTCTGTGTACGGTGAAAAATTGTGTTAGGCTTGGTAAAGCGTTAACTAGAAAGAATGGGATTTTGTTGTTGCTTGGTTTGACCTTGTATGTTTACTAAAATGAATAATATGGTATTTGTATTCATGTCGTTGTTACCATTAGTATGTCATCCTAAGGTGGGAGGGAATAAGGATATCGTCAAACACTACAGTACGAGAGCTCAGGAATTGCAGGAGCTTTGGTTTCCTTCCAATACACCTGAACTTGCCAATCTTTTGGGATAGCCTACACCCCCCCCCCCCACACATACAAAGGGAAATAAGATTTGTATGATATAAACCTTGGTAATTGATACCGACAAACTGGTTTAAAAACACACGTAAACAAACAATAGGACATATTTATTAGAAAACTTTTAGGTCCCAGGACCGTAACGTTTTCTAATGAATACGTGTTCGATCACGTGTCTTTTTAAACCAAAATAAGATTTATATGCGCCTGCGTCAGGTACTACGATGATCAGTTAGTGTGTGCACCTTGCAGTATCATGGAGAGTGCACGCTGGCTCGCCATCAGTTTTCGGGCGAAGCATCAGATGACATAGTAAATAAGAAGTTAGAAACTACGCTACAAAACAGTGCAGGTGAGACAGATACACAGTAGTGAGGCACAAGACACACGCCCAGAACTCGAGAGATGAAATCAGGAAACGCAAGAAATACATCAGAGCAGGAAAACCCAGTAAATAACACTGGGACAGAGCAAGACGATCAGGAAAACCCAGTGTAAGATAGATAGGAAAATCCAGGAAATGTGGTAGAAAATGAGGGGTCAGCAACTATGAAAAATGATGTACATACAGTGTGATGAGAAAGGGAAAGTGCTGCTTTGGTGAAGAATGCAGGTATTTCCACCTTAAGATGCGTAATTCATCATTAGAAACCAGGTGCCCAAAATTCCACGTAAAGTGATCACAACGATATACGAATATGTATCAAGAAAATGTAGAAAACAAAAATATGCGGTTTTTTTTTTCGGGGGAGTGAGACTTCTAAGAAGACGAAGAAACCCAATGAAGGAACACAGTGTATACAGAAGACATGGCAGCGGAAAGCAGTGAACTGGCTCCACACATACCCGGACCAAACATACAAGATGATACACACCCGACAGCACTGGGGAAACCAGAAATATGTCCGTCAAGAGCCATATCACACGATAACACAGTACCAGTAGCACTAACAAAACCTACACTTAACCAAAACAACCCAAATGGTATAACCTCTCTGTTTGCAAACATACAGGGCTTATAAACAAATAGAAATGACAAGGTTAGCCACATAAGTGGGCTCCTCGCAAAGCCTAATGCTGTGTTTGAAACATTTACAAACACACACACACACACACACACACACACACACACATGGGATGTTTTGAATGTTGAGCTAGCGATTAAAAACTATAATATTTATAAATGTGTCAGAGTTAATGAGTCATAGGGACTATGTGAAAAAACAAGTCTTGTTCTACAAAACTGTTGAATTCTTCAAATGTTGCAGTAGAACTTGTAGGTATTAAAGAGGAAAATAAGAATCTAGTAATTATCCTTGTATTTAAACCAGCATTGAATATTATCTTCCTCGGAGATTTAAACTTCTCAAATATGAAACATAAGATGGTAAATCACAATGTTGTACTAGAAATAGTTCCTGGAAGCACATTAGCTCAACAAGTACCTAGCAGAGAGCTAATGGGGCTTTTTAAAAAGTTTTGCTTAGAGTCGGCAAAAAATGACAGATAGAGTTCAAAAAGTTTTGCACTTCATGAACAACGATGAACTAATCAGATATATAACACTCATAAATACGATATACCCTGAACACACACCATATCACATTCCATTACGAAGGGTGTGGAGAAGATGCAGCCTGGAAAGGGAAAGGCACGCCCTCTATAGGCGAAGATGACTAATAACGGAGCTCTTCAAAGGCAGCAGACTCTGAAGAACGGAAGGTAAGACTGGCTAAAGAACTGGAAAATGTACATCTTAAGTGCGTCATACAAAACATAGAGACGGAGAGAACAGAAAGCCATAAATGGGATTGAGAGAGACAACCTCTAGTATCCGGCTTTAGATGACAGGAGATGGAACATACACTAATGATAAGACATGTGTGATATACTTAAATCCCAGTACGACTCAGTGTTCAGGGAACATTAATCATCCTAAAAATCGACGACCCAGATGAGTTCTTCATGAAAGAGAAAAAAAATGCTGCAGAAATCTCCCTAATCTCTGATATAACTCTAATCCCACTTGAGCTTGAAAAAGCCCATGCACTCCGCCCCAGGCCCTGACGCATGGAACTCCATAGTCACTAAGCACTGCAAGAAGCCTTAAATATTCTATGGAGAAGGAACCTGATTACTGGAGTTATCCCCCAGTCTTTAAAAACCACTAATATAGATCTACTCCACAAAGGAGGCGGTAAAGCAATTAAAAATAACTGTACCGAAAGCACTGACGTCCACATCAAGATTTTTTAAAAGAATTTTAAGAAGCAAGATTGCTAATCACATGAAATCCCAGCATTTACACAACCGAGGTCAGCATGGTTTCAGAACAGGTCGCTCCTGCCTCTCGCAATTGGATACACTGGAATACAGCTAAATGCAGATGTAGTTTACATCGACTTTGCAAAAACTTTTGACAAGTACGCCCATGAGGTGATTACTCACAAAATGCAAACAAAGGGAATAATGGGAAACGTTGGCAGATGTATATTTAACTTCCTAACCAATAGAACCCAAAAAGTAATGGTAAACGGGGTAAAATCAGTGGCGGCTATAGTGAAGAGCTCTGTGTCCCAAGGCACAGTCCTCATCCCACTTCTCTTTCTCATTCCAGTATTTGACACAGATATGGATATAAACCATAGCATTGTATCCTTTGCAGACAACACTAGAATCTGTGTGTGAAAGTGGCATCCATAAAAGAGACAACGAGCCTCCAAGCTGATATCAACCAAGTCTTCCAGTGAGGAATACTGACAACAGTATAATGTTCAGTGAAGGCAAATGTCAGTTATGATGTTATGTAAAGAATGAGGAAATAAAAACAGGATCGGAGTAAAAGACAAACTCAAAACACTCCATATAATATAAATATGGGAGACTTGGGAATGATAACGTTAGAAGATCTCATGTTCAAAGAGCACAACAGTGTTGTTGAAATTGCAAGGAAAATGATTGGCCGGATAGCTAGAACCTTCAGAACAAGAGGCGAAATTGCTGCTAATCTGAAAAAAAATGTAAAGAGAACCTTCACAGTCAAGAACCTAAATTACTGGGAACGCTTAGTCCTAAGAACTGTACTCCTTAGAACATTAGCAAGAAAAAATATATGATAATCTACACCTGGAAAATTACGAAGGGATTGGTCCCAAACCTGTACTCTGAAATAAACACACATAAACACAAGAGCTTGGCAGACAACGCAAGATTCCTTCGGTGAAAAGCAGGGACGACGATGAGCACACTGAGAGAGAATTCAAGAAGTGTAAAGGGACCACGACACTTCAACACACTCCTGTCATGCATAAAGTGGATTACCAACAACCCCTCTAGCTGTCTTCAAGAGGGAACTCGATAAATGTCTCATAACAGTTCTTGATCAGCCGGGCTGCGGTGCATGCGTTGGCCTACGGGTGGCGGGCACCAGCTACCTCATTGATGAGGCCAGCTACCTGGATGCCTGGTCTGGGACCGGGCCGCGGGGGCGCTGACCTCCGGAAGCGACTCCGGGTAGCCTATAGGTAACTACATGAGTTGAAAACTCCATCTGTAGTGTACAAAAAATAATGTTCAGCACATTTAACTTCAACAATCAAAGCATTGACCGGAACAAAATGATGAAAACTGTCAGACATAACTTGGGAAACGGACATGAACACCCTGAATTCGCAACTGTGCTTGGAAAAGCTGAAGGCAGAAGCATACAAAGTCTGTATTAAATGTGTACCACTGAGAAAACCTAGAAGATCATCATTTAAAGAAAGAGAAGGTAGAAGAATGTACAGGAGGAAAAAGGTTCCTAAACTACGTAAATGAAAGATTATTAGTGTTGTGAGGTAATGATCTCCGGATTCCATATGAGAGTATCACAGGCCACTCACGAGGCGGGTTGGTTGACACTGTTGTAATAGGTGAGCTTGTTTCAACACTCCCACTGCACAGATAACCATAGATAACCTTGTGAGTAGTCATGATAGTGAAATGACCTTGGTGCTCCCTCACTGGTCCCTTCTCCCCACCCCTACCTCCCACCCTGCACGTGGAGAGGGTGTGGGTGTTGTCGGCCAAGCCAGGCCAGCGCTGCTTGACGTAACCCTCACACTAATCCTAACCCGCTTCCCACCCCACCCCACCCTCTACCACTCCAGCCTCCACCACTCCAGCCTCCACCACCCCACCATACTCGCCCTCTTGTAGTCCTCTGCATTGTGTCTATTACAACATCATCGTCATTGGTTGCATTTGTTAAAAACGTATGTTTCTTATATTGCCTCCAGATTTCTTTTCGATGAGTTTTATGTTTAAAATAATTTACTTTCACCCACACATAACGTGACGTACATAGTGGTAGTAACTCCTGAAGGACAAGATGGCGTACAGCAGTGCGGCCAGCAGTAACAGCCTGGTTGATCAGACCCTGATCCACTATGAGGCTTGGTCACAGATCGGGCTGCGGGGACGTTGACCCCCGAAACTCTCTCCAGGTAAAGTCCAGGTAATATGCAGTGTGCTGCTGTCATACCCTGTATGACGTTAGAGCGATGGGAATTATTTCGTCAAGCATTCCACAGTGGAGCTCTATATTTTGAAATAATGAAGATCTTAGGTAGAGATCAAAATATTACATTTCCTGCTTGTTTGTTTTAGGTTTCCTCAAAACTGTCTTCAATCGCTGTCTACCAGGGAAATTAATGGAAGAGGAGTTGGGAAGAGATGAAGAAAATGGAAATAATTTGTATAGTGTGTTGTAGCAGTACTAATACTGAGATAATATGAGATATCTTTCCCGGTCGTCCCAATGCATTGGAATCATATAAAGTTTGTACTTTGTTTTCTTTCAGGTAAGAGATGGCTGTCTTGTGACGAGGTTTCCCGGTGAAGGTAATGTTGACACGGAATTTGTTCACAAGTGAGGGAGACGGATTGTACAGGTTCCATTCCGGCCGCACTGAGAATAATTATTAGTGTTCTGAACATTCCTAAATACCTCACGTTGTGTTCTTGGGCTGTACAGGCTTTGAAATATTTCTGTGTATTGCCAGCCCAGGTGTTTCCTGGAGTGAAGCAGGTGACGGGGCAAACCATAATTTCATCCTTATAAGTAGCAGGTTACAAGGCTAGGGGAGGTAGTTGTGTTGAATAGCTGGGCCTACGGATATTGATACAGTGTTCTCTTATTGTGCTCACGGCGCCTTTACTTTTTATTGTGTTTATTTTGCATTTCCTCCCATATCTTTAACTCCGGTTTGTTTCCCGGCCACAAAGGGGCTATTTGTTTTTATGATTTGTATAGATGGGGGTAGGAGGGTGTTGGAGGTATTGATTGTGAGGATGGGGGTGGAAGTATGTTGAAGGTGTGGGGTTTTTATGACTATCTTAATAGCTGAGGCGTTGTAACAATGTTGTGGGTACTCACTGGCCATTACCTCGCACTTTGTGACACGTGTCTTGAGGTCTCTTCAAGGACGCCCATCTTGCCTGCCAACTCTATACTTGTTGCTGTCTCAACTGCAAGGAAAATCATAGGTTGAACAACAAGAACCTCTGCAAGACTTACGACTCCAGTGATAAAACTCTTCAATGCACTCTTTACATCGGAATACTGTGGTACGCTAGCAACAGCATTAAGGCAGGCAGAGTTTTAATCAAAATAGAGAATTTTCACTGCACGCCTAAATCTAATTGCCTGATTTTTTTTTTGGAAACGCCTTCAGTCCCTCCTGAAAAGTCGTCGAAAAAGATATATGATAATTTACACCACAAGTCTGCACACTAAAATTGCTACTTACGATAGTAGGAAACAGGGCAGATGGTAAAACCAGGAATGCAATAACTACACTTAAGTCAAACGATGCTTCGTTCCCCTGGACCACTGGACTTGACAGTGGTCCTGTGCGAACCAGAACGCCGTCATACATAAGGTTCCTCTCGTAAGTGCGGGTGTTGGTGAATTGTTCCAACTTCGGCATTGTGATTTATATTTCTTTAGAAGAAAGAGTCCAAGGCTATTTAACACCCCCTATAATACAAGGGAAGGTGCTAACACTCTCTATTCAAAAAGAAACTTGACAGATTAATTCAAGCAGTTCTTGATCGACCGAGCTGTGGTAACTATGACGCACTATGCACAAATAACTCGCACATAAGAGACGGAAACCAGGTGTCGATCCCACTTGAATCTTCGTAAGTTTTAGTATCCTATTTACGGGTTATTTATGTATTGTTCCAGTCACTGTATTGTGCTTTATTTATTCTTCTCGACGGACTGTTTGTTAGCACCAACAACCTGACTGGGTAGGCTGTCAGGCAGGAAACTTGGTTTGAGACCGTGTCAGGTCTGAGACCAGGGAATATAACACATCACTGTAATGTGTAGCTCACCACCCACTGGGTGGTGAGCTAAAGAGTAGTGGTCAACAGAGTTAAATCGGAGGCTGCAATAGTGAAGAGCTCTGTTTCACAAGGCACAGTACTCGCCCCCATCTTATTCCTCATCCTCATATCAGACAGAGATATACACCACAGCACCGTATCATCCTTTGCGGATACTAGGATCTGCACGAGGCTGTCATCTGCTGAGGACGCGGTTAACCTCCAAGAAGATATAAACAAAGTTTTCCAGTGGGCAACGGTAAACAATATGATGTTCGATGAGGACAAATTCCAACTACTCCGTTATGGAAAACTGGAGGAGATAATAACTAGAACAGAGTATACTACTGACTCCGGCCATACAATAGAGCGGAAAAATAATGTAAGGGACCTGGGAGTAGTAATGTCTGAGGATCTCACTTTCAAGGATCACAACAGTGCCACGATCACAAGTGCAAAGAAAATTATAGGATGGATAATGAGAACGTTCAAAACGAGAGATGCCAAGCCAATGATGATCCTTTTCAAATCACTTGTTCTCTCTAGGCTGGAATACTGCTGTACATTAACATCTCCATTCAAAGCAGGTGAAACTGCATATCTAGAGAGTGTACAGAGATCCTTTACTGCACCTTAACTACTGGGAACGCTTGGAAGCACTTGACTTGTACTCGTTGGAACGCAGGAGGGAGAGATATATCATAATCTACACTTGGAAAATCCTGGAAGGAATGGTCCCAAATCTGCACACAGAAATCACTCCCTACGAAAGTAAAAGACTGGGCAGGCGATGCAAAATGCCCCCAATTAAAAGTAGGGGCGCCATTGGTACACTAAGGGAAAACACCATAAGTGTCCTGGGCCCAAGACTGTTCAACAGCCTCCCATCAAGCATTAGTGGAATTGCCAATAAGCCCCTGGCTGCCTTCAAGAGAGAGCTGGACAGATAGTGCCGGATCAGCCGGGCTGTGGCTCGTACGTTGGACTGCGTGCGGCCAGCAGTAACAGCCTGGTTGATCAGGCCCTGATCCACCGGGACGCCTGGTCATGGACCGGGCCGCGGGGGCGTTGATCCCCAGAATGACCTCCAGGACTTACACAGGTGTAGCTCATCACCCACTGGGACTTACACAGGTGTAACTCACCACCCACTGGGACGTACACAGGTGTAGCTTACCACCCACTGGGACTTACACAGGTGTAGCTCACCACCCACTGGGACTTATTATTATAATCAAAAAGAAGCGCTAAGCCACAAGGACTATACAGTGGGACTTACACAGGTGTAACTCACCACCCACTGGGACTTACACAGGTGTAACTCACCACCTACTGGGACGTACACAGGTGTAGCTCACCACCCACTGGGACGTACACAGGTGTAACTCACCACCTACTGGGACGTACACAAGTGTAGCTTACCACCCACTGGGACTTACATATATAGTGTTCGTAACTTGTGAGCAAAACAAGAGAGTTGCACTGTGTTCTCGTGCACTTGAAGACTGTGCAAGTTTTCCTGGTAATCTAACCTTTTATTTTATTTTTGTTTTATACGCATTTGGATGCATCAGCATTGTGCTGCTGCGCTATTCTTTGTGGTAGTTACACAGTGGGAACAAAAGCTATTTGTATACCAGTCATATTCCATCATGCAGGAGGGGGCTCATATATTATTATTATAATCAAAAAAGAAGCGCTAAGCCACAAGGGCTATACAGCAGGGGGCTCATATAAGGTGTTGAAATCTAGTCCTTGGGATACAGGTGTGGGTTGGGGGGTCTTAGTGGTGATACAGGTGGGGGGGGCTGGGAGGTCTTAGTGGTGATACAGGTGGGGGATGGAGGTCTTAGTGGTGATACAGGTGGGGGATTGTGAAGGCTTACTCAACCCTGTAACAACTTCAGACAGTATTACCAAGGCTGGCTCCTCAGGAAAATTAATGAATAGAAAAAGAAATAATAATTCACAAAGATAAACACTATTATTTAGTAATGCAAAGATAAAACATTAAAAAATGAAGGTGTATCCTACTTGAAAGAAAAATGAAATGAAAAATTGCCATTTGAATTCAACGCTAATATGTACAAGTAAACTGGGGTGTCTGGTTGATGTTGACACCGTCTTGTAGAAATTGTAGCCGTTGATGATGGGGGGGTTCACAGGTGTTGAGTGACAACCCAACGACTAGTTCTTCACAGAGTCTATAGCCTTGAATAGTCAGTCCAGATGGCAGGAACGCAGGTTCTTTACCACTACAAAGATGAGGGGTAGTGTCCTGTACAATTAATCAGGTAGGTAGATTATAAGGTGACGTCCCAAGACCGGTTTCAGTCCGTCTCCTTCAACACTTCTCGTTGGTTGGCAGGTGACCCGATATGTCATTCCAAGCTGGAAAGAGAGACAGGTTACCCACTGCTTAAGAAATCACTCTCCATGATAAGTGTAAGATACTTAAAAAAGGTGGTGATTATCGAAGTCTTATGTGGAGCTTAAAACTGAAAGGACTAAGTTTATTATTGGTCAAAAGTGAAGCTTTCAACCAATATCCACTAGAATAGGAGCAGAGGCTTTTACTTACAGTTGTGCTGGGAGCTGTGAGTCGAGTGATTACTGTTTGGCCGGAGCCCCACACGTCACCTTTCGGGGTGGGGAGAAAGGTTGGGGGAGGGGATAGCGGGAGCTAGACTGACCCTACCTTAACAAGCAGCCGGCAGTCAAACTATCGTTACCATATACTCGCTCGCTACTCCTATCTGTTGAACTTTTCCCTCACAGGGATGGAGGTCTTAGTGGTGACACAGGTGGGGGATGGAGGTCTTAGTGGTGATGCAGGTGGGGGATGGAGGTTTTAGTGGTGATGCAGGTGGGGGATGGAGGTCTTAGTGGTGATACAGGTGGGGTCTTCTGGCATAAATGGGTGTGGGTGTTGCTGGTTGACGTAGTATCTGAGTAAAAGAATTTCTATATTCATTTAGTTTCTGATCAACCGAGTGTTCCCAGGATCAACGGCCCCTGCGCCTCGGTCCCAAACCAGGCCTCTCGATGGATGGGCCTGATCAACCAGGCTGTTAGTGCCAGTTGTACTAAGTCCAACGTAAGCGTCATACCCCGCACTCGCTGGACATTTATTTTTGTTTACTGTTTATGTTCGTTGCTTTTATTGTTTGTTAATTTTATCTTTGTGTGTGTGTGGGTGTTTATATATATATATATATATATATATTATATATATATATTATATGTATATATATATATATATAAGGTTATGATCGATGAGTAACTTACTGATTAGTCGGGTTGTGGTCTTGAATTGCGTGCGGCCAGCACAGATAGCCCGATTGATCACGCCGTCAGCTAGGCCTAATCTGGAACCGGGTCGCAGGGGCAGTGATCCAGTAATAGTGTACAGGCAACCTACAGACATGCTGCATCGTGGAGATACCTTTCACCCAACATTTGAATATTTGGTATGAGAGCGGGTCCCAAGAAGCAGCCTGGGACCCAGGATAGTGACGTCCGAAATCATGTTCAGGTAATCAGGTAACTTCCAGCAGGAAGAACAAAAAGGCACAAGTTATTTGTACATAACTTCCAGCAGGTCTGTACTTTTCTGTCACAGTTCCACTGTAATGTTTCACCCGAGGTACCACCCACAACAGTTGACTGACTCTCACGTGCTTATTCACTGTTTGGTGAGCAGGGACAGGGGTAAGTAAGTTTATCCAGGTACAGGTACACATAAATAGTTATATAAATTATCGTACATAGCAGCATATGTGTAGATTACCTAGGATAACTCAAAAAAGTCTAAGTGACTTATTTCCATTGAGGTGCTTGGGTAAGGGGACGGCAGGTTAGGAACAGAATGAGAGGATACAGGTGGAGAGGGTGGTAGTGGAAGTTGCAGGTGGAATTCTCTGAGTGGGTACAGGTGGTGAAGTTTTTTTTTTGTTTGTTTATGAAAATTGGACATAAGCAATGTGAAGGAGAGGGATGGGTGTTGCGGGTGGGGGTCCTGTGATGCCCTGAGTGGGTACAGATGGTTGAGGAGGTGTGATGGGGAGGGGAGAGGGGGGATAGTGTGTCCTGACAGACAGTGTGGCGCCTCAGATATACACCCTCAACACGTGCCTACACACACACACACACACACACACACACACACACACACACACACACACACACACACACACACACATACATCTACTCACTTGGTCTTTCTTATCCCTCACACTCGCACTTAAATTCTTTCTCATTCTCTCTCTTCCTTCCTCCCTCTTCCTTTCGCTTCTTTTCTTTCCCTCAAGAAAGAGAGAGAGACTAAAAGGAAAAAAAATAAATCAGGACCAACAGACTAAAGGAATTCATATAATTGGTAAGGTAAATGCAGGTTATAGTCTGTGTGATAACTGTGATCTTAGGAGTCAGGAGTGACACCGTACTCTATGGTGTGTGTCAGGGAAGACACCGTACTCTATGGTGTGTGTCAGGGAAGACACCGTACTCTGTGGTGTGTGTCAGGGAAGACACCGTACTCTGGTGTGTCAGGGATGGCACCGTACTCTATGGTGTGAGTCAGGGATGGCACCGTACTCTATGGTGTGAGTCAGGGATGACACCGTACTCTATGGTGTGAGTCAGGGATGACACCGTACTCTATGGTGTGAGTCAGGATGACACCGTACTCTATGGTGTGAGTCAGGGATGACACCGTACTCTATGGTGTGAGTCAGGGATGACACCGTACTCTATGGTGTGAGTCAGGGATGACACCGTACTCTATGGTGTGAGTCAGGGATGACACCGTACTCTATGGTGTGAGTCAGGGATGACACCGTACTCTATGGTGTGAGTCAGGGATGACACCGTACTCTATGGTGTGAGTCAGGGATGACACCGTACTCTATGGTGTGAGTCAGGGATGACACCGTACTCTATGGTGTGAGTCAGGGATGACACCGTACTCTATGGTGTGAGTCAGGGATGACACCGTACTCTATGGTGTGAGTCAGGGATGACACCGTACTCTATGGTGTGAGTCAGGGACGACACCGTACTCTATGGTGTGAGTCAGGGACGACACCGTACTCTATGGTGTGAGTCAGGGACGACACCGTACTCTATGGTGTGAGTCAGGGACGACACCGTACTCTATGGTGTGAGTCAGGGGTGACACCGTACTCTATGGTGTGAGTCAGGGGTGACACCGTACTCTATGGTGTGAGTAAGGGTGACACCGTACTCTATGGTGTGAGTCAGGGGTGACACCGTACTCTATGGTGTGAGTCAGGGATGACACCGTACTCTATGGTGTGAGTCAGGGATGACACCGTACTCTATGGTGTGAGTCAGGGATGACACCGTACTCTATGGTGTGAGTCAGGGGTGACACCGTACTCTATGGTGTGAGTCAGGGATGACACCGTACTCTATGGTGTGAGTCAGGGATGACACCGTACTCTATGGTGTGAGTCAGGGATGACACCGTACTCTATGGTGTGAGTCAGGGATGACACCGTACTCTATGGTGTGAGTCAGGGATGACACCGTACTCTATGGTGTGAGTCAGGGATGACACCGTACTCTATGGTGTGAGTCAGGGATGACACCGTACTCTATGGTGTGAGTCAGGGATGACACCGTACTCTATGGTGTGAGTCAGGGATGACACCGTACTCTATGGTGTGAGTCAGGGACGACACCGTACTCTATGGTGTGAGTCAGGGACGACACCGTACTCTATGGTGTGAGTCAGGGACGACACCGTACTCTATGGTGTGAGTCAGGGACGACACCGTACTCTATGGTGTGAGTCAGGGACGACACCGTACTCTATGGTGTGAGTCAGGGACGACACCGTACTCTATGGTGTGAGTCAGGGGTGACACCGTACTCTATGGTGTGAGTCAGGGGTGACACCGTACTCTATGGTGTGAGTCAGGGGTGACACCGTACTCTATGGTGTGAGTCAGGGATGACACCGTACTCTATGGTGTGAGTCAGGGATGACACCGTACTCTATGGTGTGAGTCAGGGATGACACCGTACTCTATGGTGTGAGTCAGGGATGACACCGTACTCTATGGTGTGAGTCAGGGATGACACCGTACTCTATGGTGTGAGTCAGGGACGACACCGTACTCTATGGTGTGAGTCAGGGACGACACCGTACTCTATGGTGTGAGTCAGGGACGACACCGTACTCTATGGTGTGAGTCAGGGACGACACCGTACTCTATGGTGTGAGTCAGGGACGACACCGTACTCTATGGTGTGAGTCAGGGACGACACCGTACTCTATGGTGTGAGTCAGGGACGACACCGTACTCTATGGTGTGAGTCAGGGACGACACCGTACTCTATGGTGTGAGTCAGGGGTGACACCGTACTCTATGGTGTGAGTCAGGGGTGACACCGTACTCTATGGTGTGAGTCAGGGGTGACACCGTACTCTATGGTGTGAGTCAGGGGTGACACCGTACTCTATGGTGTGAGTCAGGGATGACACCGTACTCTATGGTGTGAGTCAGGGATGACACCGTACTCTATGGTGTGAGTCAGGGATGACACCGTACTCTATGGTGTGAGTCAGGAATGACACCTTACTCTATGGTGTGAGTCAGGAATGACACCTTACTCTATGGTGTGAGTCAGGGGTGACACCGTACTCTATGGTGTGAGTCAGGGGACACCGTACTCTATGGTGTGAGTCAGGGGTGACACCGTACTCTATGGTGTGAGTCAGGGATGACACCGTACTCTATGGTGTGAGTCAGGGATGACACCGTACTCTATGGTGTGAGTCAGGGATGACACCGTACTCTATGGTGTGAGTCAGGAATGACACCTTACTCTATGGTGTGAGTCAGGGGTGACACCGTACTCTATGGTGTGAGTCAGGGATGACACCGTACTCTATGGTGTGAGTCAGGGATGACACCGTACTCTATGGTGTGAGTCAGGGGTGACACCGTACTCTATGGTGTGAGTCAGGGGTGACACCGTACTCTATGGTGTGAGTCAGGGATGACACCGTACTCTATGGTGTGAGTCAGGGGTGACACAGTACTCTATGGTGTGAGTCAGGGGTGACACCGTACTCTATGGTGTGAGTCAGGGGTGACACCGTACTCTATGGTGTGAGTCAGGGATGACACCGTACTCTATGGTGTGAGTCAGGGATGACACCGTACTCTATGGTGTGAGTCAGGGATGACACCGTACTCTTTGGTGTGAGTCAGGTGGTTGAGCTGTGCTAGAGACTTTCTGCTGTTTCCAGTAATGAATTTGGCAAACAAAAAAAATTTAAAGTATGACTTTATAATTTATATTGTATTTTTTGATGAAATGTGTTTCATATAAACGAGTACAGGCAGTGACAAAAGTGGAGGCATTGATGACAAAAGTGGAGGCATTGATGATAAAAGTGGAGGCAGTGATGACAAAAGTGGAGGCATTGATGACAAAAGTGGAGGCAGTGATGACAAAAGTGGAGGCAGTGATGACAAAAGTGGAGGCAGTGATGACAAAAGTGGAGGCATTGATGACAAAAGTGGAGGCATTGATGACAAAAGTGGAGGCAGTGATGACAAAAGTGGAGGCATTGATGACAAAAGTGGAGGCATTGATGACAAAAGTGGAGGCAGTGATGACAAAAGTGGAGGCAGTGATGACAAAAGTGGAGGCAGTGATGACAAAAGTGGAGGCATTGATGACAAAAGTGGAGGCATTGATGACAAAAGTGGAGGCATTGATGACAAAAGTGGAGGCAGTGATGACAAAAGTGGAGGCAGTGATGACAAAAGTGGAGGCAGTGATGACAAAAGTGGAGGCATTGATGACAAAAGTGGAGGCAGTGATGACAAAAGTGGAGGCAGTGATGACAAAAGTGGAGGCAGTGATGACAAAAGTGGAGGCAGTGATGACAAAAGTGGAGGCAGTGATGACAAAAGTGGAGGCATTGATGACAAAAGTGGAGGCACTGATGACAAAAGTGGAGGCATTGATGACAAAAGTGGAGGCACTGATGATAAATCTGAATACAAGAATTCCAACTGCCATTAAACACAATGGATATTGCAACAAGATATTTGCTGAAAACTGTGAAGATTGACGTCCTACATTATCACAGAGTTCTGTGAAGGAAGATTACTAAACACATGAATTCAAAACATTTGCATCACCCAGAGCAGTAAAAGTTGTCCTTACCTCTCGCAATTGCTGCACCATTACGACAGTCTTAAGATGTGATAGAAGACAAAATGCGGATGTAGTGCACACGGACTTTGCAAAATCCTTCGACAAGTGTGATCATGGTGTAATAGCCCTTAAAATGCGCGCAAAAGGAATAACTGAGAAAGTGGTCAGATAGATAATTTTCTGACAGGGCAGAGGCGCCCTCAGTGTCCGGCACAGTATTGGTTCTAGTTTTATATTCACTCTCATATTCGACATATACAAAGATTTGTTATGGCGCTGTATCACCATTTGAGTATAATAATGGATTTTGCATGATAGTGAGTAGATCGCAGAAAACAGTATGATGTTCATTAAGGACATATTTCAGTTACTCCGCTATGGAAAAAAATAAGAATTACCAAGTGGAACGGAGTATAAATCAAACTCAGGAGTGATAGTGTCAGATCTTGCTTCAAGAATCACAAACGTAAGGTAATTAATAGCCTGGATAACTAGAATCTTTAAAACAAGAGATGCCAACCTGATGATTACACTCTTTAGAAATGGAATAGTGCTGTACACTAGTAGCCCATTTTTGAGGCATGCGAAATTGCATATCTAGAGAATACAAAGAGAACCTTCATTGTCCATGTGTATTCATTCAAACTCCTTAATTATTAGGTATGTATGAAGTCCCTTGTATAGTAGGCAAGAAAGATGTATCATAATTGACAAATGAAAAATTCTGGAGGGATTGGTCACAAATCTGCTCACCGAAATTACTTTCAGTGAGAACAAGAGGCTTGGCAAACGTTGCAGAATACCTCCAATAAAAAAATTGAGTGCCATGAGTACACTAAGAGTCGAGACAACTCAGTAAGTGTAAAGAGACGAAGAATGTTCAGTACTCTCGCTTCAGACATAGGGAGAATTACCTCCAGACTCTTAGCTATCTTCAAGAGGTAACTGGACAAGGTTAGGTTAGGTAAAGTGTGTCGGGAAATAGGACAGTGTTTCCTGACGCGATAAGTTGAAGTTTATTCCTGGTCAGTCGGCCTATGGTGTCTACGTCGGACTGCATGCGGCTAGTACCAACAGCTGGGTTGATTAGGTTAACAGCCAGGATGCCTGGTGTGGGACCGGCCCGCAGGGGCAGTAACCCCCGGACTCGTCTTCAGGTAACCTTCGGGAAAGTGTATGAGGATTTTTCCGGGAACTTATGTTCTTCCTAGAACTCTGCTAAGTGGCTCCTCCTTAAGTTGTTTTCCACTCTCAAGTGTCTCGCGTTTAACGCTTGTTAGTTTCTGTGCTGCATCGTGGGTGATCATGTTTGTGCAGTTCTCTGGTGCACTAGTTAAGTTAGAGCTGTGCGGGTGTGTGTGGTAGTAAGGTGGGGCAGCGTACTCCTTCCTGGCTTCCTGCCCACATTACTGCCAAGTAAACATGTTGCTGCCCATGATGACTGCCTCCTATATTGTTTTGGTGCCACTTGGACCCTACCCCCACCCCCTCCCTACTCTCTCTGTCTCTCTCTGAGTGTTGTGAATTGTTGTTCTGAGTTCAGAGGTGAGTGTTGTGAGTTGTTGTTCTGTGTGTGGATGAGTGTTGTGAGTTGTTGTTCTGAGTGTGGGTGAGTATTATGAGTTGCTGCTCTGAGTGTTGTGAGTTTCTGCTCTGAATGTGGGTGAGTGTGGGCGGGGCACGCAACAAGTGCTTCAACTTTCGACCTTGGTCGCACACTTGTGCCAAACTGGTTGTTGTTGTTGTTGTTGTTGTTGTTGTTGTTGTTGTTGTTGTTGTTGTTGTTGTTGTTGTTGTTGTTGCTGCTGCTGCTGCTGCTGCTGCTGCTGCTGCTGCTGCTGCTGCTGCTGCTGCTGCTGCTGCTGGTGGTGGTGGTGGTGGTGGCGGCGGCGGCGGCGGCGGCGGCGGCGGCGGTTTTGCTTTTCACTGCTCTTGTTTCTGGTGCTGACTTACCTTGCTGTTGCAGCAGCACTTTCTGCAACTTATCTTTGTGCCTTTTAGCATCTATGGTCCTGCTGATCCTTCATTTGTTGCTGCATAAGTTGTTATTCGCTTTAATGTTGATATACCTTTGTTGGTATATACCTTTGATGAGTTTCTAGAGTCTTTCTACTCCCGGAGCCCGGCCATGGGCCAGGCTTGTCTGGTGTTGTTAAAAGCGCAGATGTGTCACGGGGCTGTAAGGAGCATTTCTTTAGTCTCAGGATGATTGAAAAGTGGAATGACTAAGATGAAGCAGTGGTGAAGGCCTAGTCAGTGCACAGCTTCAAGAATAGATATGACAAGGCCTGAGAGGCCAGACGTCAGTGATGTGGATCAAAGTGCTCAAGGAGGAGAATCCTGGAGCTAAGTCTTGACATCCGTAAACACACTCCATGAGCAAATACACACACAGGAAGTGGAACAATTTGGAGAGTGAAGTAGCAGAGGCAGGCTCCATACATAGCTTTAAGATGAGGTACAATAAGGCTCATGGAGCATGGAGAGAGTGGACATAGTAGCGACTAACGAAGAAGCGGGGCCGAGAGCGGTTAGGTGAGGAGAGGTTAAGGGAAATCGACCTGACAACACTGGAGGAAAAAAGGGATGGGGGAATGGGACATAACGGCATATAAAATACTGAGAGGAGTCGACAAGGTGGACAGAGACAGGATGTTCCAGAGATGGAACACAGCAACAAGGGGACACAGTTGGAAATTGAAGACTCAGATGAGTCACGAGGATGTTAGGAAGTATTTCTTCAGCCATAGAGTTGTCGGGAAGTGGAATAGTCTGGAAAGTGATGTAGTGGATGCAGGATCCATACATAGCTTTAAGAAGAGGCATGATAAAGCTCACGGAGCAGGGAGAGATTGATCTAGTAGCGACCAGTGAAGAGGCAGGGCCAGGAGCTATGAATCGACCCCTACAACCACAATTAGGCGAGTGCACACACACACACACACACACACACACACACACACACACACACACACACACACACACACTACATATTATTCAGCCACGTTAAATATACCACATGTAGATGTTATCTCCAGGAAGTGTAATCATAATATAAACTACATTGCGATTTAACACTGTGAGAGACCTTGGATACTTTACGTTACACGTTACCATGTGGTTGGTGTAGAAGCGTGACGTAATATGGACAGGCGAAAATTATTATACAGGTAGACAACAATATTCTTAGTTATCATTAGATACACGTGTTGCTCGATACTTTTGCATCGCCATGGCCGTTTTTTCACCGCGGGATGCAATCCTGAGTACTCTGCTAGTACACAGGAGCTTATTTTTACTGCTAGGTGAGCCGTAGGGGGTGGAGTACGGAGACATGATCATGTTTTTGAGGGAGAGGTACTGGTGTGGGGTAGGGCATGTCACCCAGGTAGCCAGACAGCACGGCGATAGCCAATACCTTCACATTGGTTAATATCTTATCATGTGGCAGATTGGTGTAGCAACTCCAAGGGAGTAGAGAGAGAGAGAGAGAGAGAGAGAGAGAGAGAGAGAGAGAGAGAGAGAGAGAGAGAGAGAGAGAGAGAGAGAGCGCGGGAAGTGTGACTCAACTTTTGTTTAGGTAAAATGAACCACAGTTAGTATGTAATGTAACCAGTTACTATAACATTTGACCAAGCTGCCTGTTGTGATAATTGTAAGGCAACAGGCACACAGTACTGTATTAGCGCCCCCTTAAACTCCTCATGACTTTTCAAAAGAGTAAATGGTTAGGGCAGTCAGGAATTAATAACGTATTTAAACTGAAAAGAACCTGAAGAGAGCTTCAAAAGAAACTTAAGAAAATTGTAAAGACATGCTAAGCAGATTGCTGAAGCTTACCTGGAGTCTATCTGGAGGGTGTTTCGGGGGTCAACGCCCCCGCGGCCCGGTATGTGACCAGGCCTCACGGTGGCTCAAGGCCTGATCAACCAGGACTGCTACATCATTAAGCTTACAAAAGAGTAACGCAATTTGTACATTTAGAATTGAGGCTAATTTGATCTTGGTTTAGTAAAGAGAGTAGTTTGGATAATAAAAATACACCGAGAATTAGAATTTTTGTATAGATTTTGACTCGTACTTCAAGCCCCCCTCCCCCCCTACCAGTCTTAAAGTGACCTTGGAACAGGTGTTAAATATCTACCATTCTGTCTTCAAGGCACCTATACTAACAACTGGTGCCTTCTCAAGACATTAACACAAACAACTAGTGCCTTCTCAAGGCACTAATACTAACGACTAGTGCCTTCTCAGGGCACTAATACTAACAACTAGGACTTTCTCAAGGCACTAATACTAACAACTAGGACTTTCTCAAGGCACTAATACTAACAACTAGGACTTTCTCAAGGCACTAATACTAACAACTATTGCCTTCTCAAGGCACTAATACTAACAACTAGGACTTTCTCAAGGCACTAATACTAACAACTAGGACTTTCTCAAGGCACTAATACTAACAACTAGGACTTTCTCAAGGCACTAATACTAACAACTAGGACTTTCTCAAGGCACTAATACTAACAACTATTGCCTTCTCAAGGCACTAATACTAACAACTAGTGCCTTCTCAAGGCACTAATACTAACAACTAGTGCCTTCTCAAGGCACTAATACTAACAACTAGTGCCTTCTCAAGGCACTAATACTAACAACTAGTGCCTTCTCAAGGCACTAATATTAACAACTAGTGCCTTCTCAAGGCACTAATACTAACAACTAGTGCCTTCTCAAGGCACTAATATTAACAACTAGTGCCTTCTCAAGGCACTAATACTAACAACTAGGACTTTCTCAAGGCACTAATACTAACAAGTAGGACTTTCTCAAGGCACTAATACAGACAACAAGGGACTAACATTAGCTTGCATCAAGCGATACACCACATAATACACTCATGAAAAATATTGAAAACGTTCTGCCTCGTATCTGCAAGCGGAAATAACCTCTTAGTGGAGTGAAAGATACCATAGTGGTGAATATGTAAATTAACTTCCATGGAAGTTAGGGGCGCATTAGATCTAATCAAAGAACACCATGTTAACATCAAATGCCCGAGACGGTTCATCTTGTTATCAGAAAGTTCCAAGAAACTGTGGGTAGTGCGCAGTAATGGAGGGAGCTGTCAGATGGCCATTCAAGTCATGAACATATCGTGCACACAGTAATCTTCTGTCAGAACTTAATTGCCAGGATGTCGTAAAAAATGCATATCTTCCACAAATTCACCAGCCTCGGGATAAGTTATAATCGACAAGAAATACCCATTATAGTCCGATTTATGCCATACTTTGAAACCTGACTGTGTGGGCCAGCGGGCCGCAGACAACAACAACCTGGTTGACTGAGGTTACCGGCTATTACTTGGATGAACTCGGCTATTAGCTTAGATTTTACAGTACATTATATGTACACCACGAAATAAGTGTTTTTTATGCATATTTATAGTTTGGGAGAACTGGAACTGACTGACTTATCAATTTCCATCGTAAAGATACTAAGGGATTTGAAGACACCAATTAATTTGAAGATACCAAGGGATTAGAAGACGGCAAAGGATTAGAGGACAAAAACGGATTTGAAGACAGCAAGGGATTTGAAGACAGCAAGGGATTTGAAGACAGCAAAAGATTTGAAGACAGCAAAGGATTTGAAGACAGCAAGGGATTATAAGACAGCAAGGGATTATAAGACAGCAAGGGATTATAAGACAGCAAGGGATTATAAGACAGCAAGGGATTTGAAGGCAGCAAGGGATTAGAAGACAGCAAGGGATTAGAAGGCAAGGGATTTGAAGAGAACTAGGGCTTTGGTTAATTTTTATTAATAGAAGGTAGTTTAATCTAATTAAAACTAGCCTAACCTAAATAACTTAAACCGAGAAAATTGCTGCAAACTTTAAGGGTGAAATTCACATAAAATTTGCAAGGATGGGTTATCTCTGGACATGTGGGCAAAACTGGCTGCCAGCAACAGGAGCCTGGTTGAGCATGCAAGCACCAGACGAGCCTGGCCCAGGGTCGGGCTGTGGGAGTAGGAAAACTCGAAACCCATCGAAGGTATAAGTATATGCCATGTATGATACTCGTGTAGATTTGAACGTTGCGAGGACTTACTCAAGCAGCGCTCTGACAGTCGTATCGCGGCCGTGTGGTTTTTTTTTAATAAGTTTTTGTTAGTTTACGTAACCAATGTATTTAAATTTAAGATTTTTGTATTTGCATCGAGCGTTAAAAAATTGTTGCCTAACCGAAAGGAGTAAAATGAGATTGTAACGTGAAGAAGTCTGAGGCTTCATGTGGACGACACTGATGTTCTTACTGCACCTATCAACATTAACTTGAAAAGGAAGATTGTGATTAAGAAAAATGTAAATATAATGTTGAGTTAGTGGACGTACTTAGAGAGAGAGAGAGAGAGATAATGTTTTTCAAATGAGGCAATAATATTTTAAATTAATGAGGAGCAGATAGAAGCAAGAAACTTGCAGACCGCAGTGACTCTCGTTATCTCACATTTTTTTCGTTATCTCAGATTTGTTGACTTACTTTAAAAGTGTAATCTTTGGGATATTTTGAGTGGCATCAACGACCCCTGCAGCAACAACATTGACTTCCTGGAAGGTTGCAGGCACACGTGACGTCACAATGTTGCCACCAGGGAGATGATAGAAGACGGCTTGCAACATTGTTAACAAGTTTACCATATTCTTTTGGTAATTTGATTAGATCCATTTGTATTAATAAAGCCGATGTACTACAAACAGGAATATAAATGGGGTGAGAGGTGGAATAGGAAAGGTAATGAAATAAAGGTTAACATTATGATCATGAAACACTATAACCTCGTACAGCTCCTGGGAACTGGGAGGGTGTCAAGTTCGAGCCAGTGCCGTCCACAACATCAGGGGTCAACTCTTCGAAGCAAGGAAGGTTAAGAGCTGCTGGGTGTCTGCCCTGCGACACTGTGGATCCTCGTGTCTTTAACAACAATGCTGTGGTGCCCATGTAAAACTGCGTTCTGCTGCCTCCGTCTACAGGCCTAGTCTGCCACCAGGTCGCAGGTGCAACGACCCCCCGGAACTAACAACAGGTAGACAACTCAGGTCATAGTCGCGCTGTACATTGTGACGACGGGCTGCTCCATCAAGAATATAATCTGGTTGATAAGTGGTCGAGGAGGAGGAAGTGGTAGGGAGGCGGAGAGGGTAGGTTAGGCAAGGGAAGTCTTGCCTTCCTTACATTACATTAAAAAAAAAAAAAGAGCAAAAACGTCAAGGGTGAAAAACGTCTCTGGTAAAAACGTTGGCGAGCAAAAACGTGTTGGTCGTTGAAGTGGTTCTTCCTGCTTGTTAATACTGTCTTATTGCAACCCATCTTTGAAATACTCCGCTCTTAACGATTTTACGTGCCTCAATTTTTAAACGACCCAATATCTGAGCAATCTAATTAATTTCTTAACCATATAATAAATTTATAAACGAACTAATTTCTAAACAGTCTAAATTCTTAACGATTTAAGAATTTTCTTTTCAAATTTCCCTTGTGTATAAAGGTATGTTGAACATACACTGTTGATAATAATGAAATGAGTGAAATACTTTAGTCACAATACAGCTCTTGTGTTCAGTGAGCCATTTATCAGACCAAAGACTGACAATCCAAATGAGTTTTTTTTTTTTATGAACGAAACTTGAAACTGCTGATATCTCCGCGATTTCTGACATAAAACTATCCCCACTTCGAAGAAACCAGTGATAGCATGCCCATTCGCTCTGCCTAAGGTCAAGCATGATTCGTGGAGCTCCCTGTTCATCAAGAATTGCTAGAAACCAATTCTTGGAGGAACCTGGATACAGGTTTCATCCCACAGTCATTAAAACCCACCGATATAGCTCCACTCCACAAAGGGAACAGTAAAGCAGCTGCGAAGAACTATAGACCGATAGCACTGACGTCACACATTATTAAAATCTTTGAGAGGGTATTAGTAACAAGATTTCCAATCACATGGAATCATAATAATTGCGAAATCGAGGGCAGTATGAGTTTAGAGCAGATCACTCTTGACTTGTTCAATTATTACACCGATACGACGGGTCATGTATGCACTGGAAGACAAGCAAATTGCAGATGTAGTGTATAATGACTTTCAAAACTTTGACAAATGCAACCATGGTATACCTGGAGAGGGTTTCGGGGATGAACGCCCCGGCGGCGTGGTCTGTGACCAGGCCTCGTACAGTACAGTAATACACAATATATGCAAAGGGAATAACTGTAAAAGTGGGTAGATGGATATTTAATTTCTGAATAGTGAAATCAGTGGTTGCCACAGTGACAAGCTCTGTTCCTGAAGGCACAGTACTCGCCCCACTTTTCCTTCTCGTTCCCACATCCGACAACGACAAGGACATAAGTCATAGTACTGTATCATCATATACTGATGATACTAGAATTTGTATGAAAGTGACATCCATTTAGGACATAGTGAACCTTCAATCTGATATGAACCAAATCTTCCGGTGGGACACAGACAACAATATCATGTTCATCGAGGATGAATTTCAGTTACTCCTTCATGGAAAAGTTGAGGAAATAAAAACCGAAAGGGAGTACAAGGCAAATTTGAATCATTCGGTATAACAAAAGTTCATGGTGAGTCTTTTGTCAGAGGATGTTATAGTGAAGGATTACATGATCACAGAATCACAGGAAAATTATTGGCTGGATAACTAGAACATTCAAAACAAGAGATACCGAGCCAATGATGATGCTCTTCAGGTGACAGTTTCTTTTGTCTGTAATGTTACTGTATATTAATGGCCCTCCCCTTCAAGGCAGGAGAAATTACAGAACTGGAAATCATCCAGAAAATCTTCATTGCTCGTTTTAATTCAGTCAAGCATCTGAACTATTTTGAATGCTTGAAGTCCCTTATACTGTACTCCTTGCAATGTATGCATTATAGTTATACCTTTGAAGAGGTATATCTATAATATACAGTTGTCTACAACTGTGATGTATCATAGTCTACAACTAAAAATTTCTTGAGATTGATCCCAACCCTGCACACTGAAATCACTCTGTATAAAAGCAAGAGGCTTGGCAGACAGTGTAAAATACCTCCAGTGAAAAGCAGGGGTACGATTGCCACTTTTAAAATAATAGGTGTAAGGGAACCAAGACTTTCCAGTATGCTCCCCCCATTCATAAGGGGAATTGCTACAAACACCTCTTCATGGGGGGCTCCTTGACGTGGCAAAGAGGCTCTTGGTCTCAGGAATCAAATCCTTTGATCTCCTTCCTTAGACCGAGTTTAAGTACCCCCAATCCTCCCTTCCCTATCCCTTCCTCCCCATAACCCCCCTTTTTTCACTTCCCTTCCCTCTCCCAACCCTCCCCTCTGGCATGATGGTTTCTAGGTGGGGGTGGCATGCTGGGGTTCACCCCCCTCTGTGGGGATCCCTCGGGGGTTGTGGAATCTGAATTGTCTGAGGATGCCCTGCTCCCTTCCCGGATTTCCGGGTTGTGGGCAGAGTGCCCTTTAGATGATGGGTGTATCTCTGGAAGCTGCCTATCGGTTCTGGGGGGTGGCAGCCAAAGGAGGTATGCTTTGTGGTGGGTTTCCGACCGTCCTTTCTTTTGTCCACCGAGGTAGCTCGGTGGATGTGAGGCTGCTATCCTGGAGCGTTGGTTTGCTGGCATGAAGGGTAGGGTATGGCACAGGTTCCACGCTGCATCTTCACTGCCAGTGGGCTCAAGGCCCTCTCGGATGAGGGGAGGAGCTTTCAGCCCCTCCATACCTCTTGGCGATTGTCCTTCCACTGTCGCTCTTTTTTTTCTTTCCTTCTTTCTTTTTTTCTTAAAATAACAAGAAAGAAGATATTACAGAAGATGCCCCTATTATTATGGAGTCTTCGCCCTGTGAAACCCTTCTTCCTCCCAGGCCCCATTCTGATCCCACACCCTGTTCTGGCCTGGCTTTGTTCTCATCACCTGCTTCAGGTGCTGCGGTGTCACCCGTTTCTGTTGATGCTGCTGCTTCTAGCATGCCTTTCACAATGCGTCAAGCTTCCCTGAATACAGTGCGACGGATCGCCGACCTCCCTCGGGTCAGAACACCAGTGATTCTACTCCTAAGCGTCCAATACAACCTACTGACGACAATTGATGACCACTTAAAAACGACCTACACAACACTCACTGCCTTTGCGACACTCACTGCCCTTGCAGTACTGACTAATGAGTACACAATAGACAGAATTCTTTTCTTTACAAACGACGTCTCAAACTGATTATCTTTCTGATCATGGAATTGGTAAAACTATCCACATCAGTATGCTACACCATCTCCATTCTATGACCCTTCCCATTCTTTTACGTCTTTTCATTCTAATTTGGAAGCAAGGGGGTTCTCCCACAACACTGTATAGTGTATTAACGTTTCACAAACCGGGTGCCTCAGGGCTTGACACCTCTCACTATCATCCCATTCCCCTGACCAGTGTGGTCTACAAGGTGATGGAACGATTGGTAAATAGACTTCTGATGTGGCTCCTAGAGACACACAACAGCCTTGTCCCTCACCAATATGGCTTTCACAAAGGCCACTCTACTTTAGACCTCTTGCTCCACTTTGATACGTATATTCGAAATGCTTATGCTAACAACCACTCTGTCCTAGTGGTCTTTTTCGATCTAGAGAAGGCATATGACACCACTTGGAGGTACAACATTCTAGCCCAAGCCCACTCCTTAGGCCTCCGTGGTAATCTACCAAACTTCATCTCTGCTTTTTTGTCCGATGGACATTTTCAGGTCCGTATTGGCGTCTTACTTTCCTCGGACTTTGTACAAGCTGAAGGAGTCCCACAAGGTTGTGTACTCAGTACTACTCTTTTTCTCTTAGCTATAAATGACCTACCTTCCATTCTTCCTTCGCATATTCAGTCATCACTTTATGTTGATGACTTTGCTATAGCTTACTCGGGCGCTGACTGTCGACTAGTAGCAGCCTCCCTTCAGGTTTTGATAGACCGAGTCTCTCATTGGACCACTTCTCATGGCTTTAAATTTTTCAGTACGAAAACTTTTGCCATAGTCGGCTAAATCTCCATGAAGTTCTCGTCGCACTCTCCTCCATTTGCATTCCACCCTACTTTTGTCCAATCTAGATTATGGTGACCAAATCTATTCTGCAGCCCCTCCCGCAGCTCTGTCTAAGTTAGATCTTATACATCACCAAGGTCTCCATCTGTGCCTTGGTGCCTTTCGTTCATCCCTTGTTGAGAGCCTCTATGCAGAAGCGAATTTTCCATCCTCGTCTGATCACCGTGATGCTCATTGCCTTTGCTATTATGTTCGATCTCATGACCTCTACAATCCTTCCATATATAGGATAGTCACTGATGTTAGTAGACATTCTTTTTCCTCATCGCCCTTTTACTCTATCCCTTTTCTCTCCACCTACATTCACTCTTGTCTTCTCTTCAGTTACTACCTCTCTACATCATGTAGCATCTCGCTTTTCCCTGCTCCCTTGAGAAGTTCTGGCTGTTCATGTCTGTTCTTTCCCACTACCATGCGCAAAAGCCCAACTACCTATGGTGGCTTCCCGCTCTCTTTTTCTTGACCACTTCCACTCTCATTCTCATGTCATCGCTGTGTACACGGATGTTTCTAATTCTTCTGATGTCGGATGCAGCAGTGTTTCCGGACAGTGTCATGCGAGGGCATTTATTACCCTCAGCTAGCATTTTTATGGCTGAATTGTATGCCATTCTTGTACTTATCCGTAATGCATCTGTGCCTGTGTCACCATTTGTGGTCGTTTCAGACCCCATAGTTCTTTGTATCTAATTTTGGTTACGCTGTATTGCTGTATCACAGAGATATTGTTTTTTGATGGGTCCCTGGTCATGTTGACGTACAGGGCAATGAACAGGCAGACACAACTGTGCTGTCAGCAGTACATGACCTTCCAGTTTCATATAGAGGTGTTTCATTCGCAGACTATTTTGCTGTAATTGCTACCCATCTTCGCACCTGTTGGCAAAAATGTTAGTCTGATCTGCTCCATAACAAACTTCATTCTGTTAAACTGAGCATAGGTTTCTGGCCGTCTTCTTGTCATTATTGTCAAGGTTGGGAGACTACTCCAGTCTTCCCATGGGCCAGACCCGTCTTACTCACGGGTATCTCATGGAGAATTGTCAAGTTCCACTATCTGTTAGCCACATTCTGTAGGACTGCCCACTCTATCAACAAGCATGTTGAATTTACCTCCAACGTTGTCTCTGCTCTGTTGTCCTTTCTTTACCTTCCCTTCTTGCTGACGGACCCTCCTTTAATCCAGACACTCTCATTGACTTTTTGACAGCAATTGATATACTACACAAACTCTGATGATGATGTCTGTAGCACTCTCCTCAGTCCTTCCCACCTTAATCTCTAGCTACCCTCTACCCCTACACTATACACTGCCCCGCTGCACTTCATAACCTGATAATCATCCCTCTCCCTCCCCCATTGACCCTCCGTCCTTCCCTTGCCCTGCTGCTCTGTATAACCCTTGTGATTTAGCGCTTCTTTTTATTATAATAATAATCACAAACACCTGACTGTCTTCAAGAGGGAATTTCAGTTCATCAAGTCAGTTCCTGATCATCCGGGTCGTGATGCATACCAGACCAGGAAAAAGGAGGCCTGGTCTGGGAGCGGGTCTCTGGGGGCAGTGAAGATTCTCTGTACATTCTTCAGATTTGTAATATCGCCTGCTTTAAAAGAGCTGTTAACGTATAGAAGTAGGCCAGACTAGAGAGAACAAGTGATTTTTTAAAAGAGTATTTTTGGCTTCTTTGCAGTTGTGACAGTAATAATGTTAGGGTGGAGGTAAATACTACACATTTTCAAAAGTAGATATGATCGGGCTCTAGGAGGCAGGATTCAGTAAAGGCGGTAGGTAAGAGTTAATAGGCGGGGTCGGGAGCTATAAATCTATAAAATATGTGGAGTTGTATTTTTCAGTTTCCAACTTTAATCCTCTTCAGATACATTCTCCCGTCACCACCTCACGTGCATACCTTCACGTGCCTCGTACAACACTATGTTCTCTCACTTCTATATTGACTAAAGAGGATCTCAGTTGTAGATGGAAATATACAGCTTCTCACATGTCGTGTTTGTCTCCTATAAGTTTACTCAAGCACTGACAAGTGTTGGATGCACTTCAGGGTTTCCAGTCACAGCTAGGCAAGCACACAGCGTGCATGTCGGGGTATCACTTTGCAAAGCCTGTCACGTCTGCAAGTGAATGAACTGACACACTCTTAACACAGCCCTAGCCGTACATGTGCTATACCTGTGAGTGATTTCGAGTGTTTTTCTACCCTCGCAACCCTGCCTGGAGGGTCAGAATTTTATGTTCAGTCAATTTAACCAGTAGACCAGTTCAGCCAGCAGCAGCTGCTGCTGCTATTTCTACTACTGCTACTACTATTATTGCTACTGCTGCTGCAATATCAGGAATAGTAGTGTAGTGAGCATCAGTGATCGATGAGGCTTGTGTCATCACCAGTAGTGGCATACTGTACATACTAAAGGTAAGAGCCTCGAGTTAGCACCTATCTTGTCATTTAGTTACACCTCTTGTGTTAAACATGACTTCCTGTCTCACCTCTATTGAGTGAACATGACTTCCTGTCTCACCTCTATTGAGTGAACATGACTTCCTTTCTCACTCTTACTGAGTAAATGCACCACTGTACATTGAAAGTGACTTGACACGAGCACCAACTTCTTTATCTGAACCTACTTGGCTGCTGGCACTTCTGTCACTTGTTCTTGACAGACAAGACCATTGTGTCTGTCGGTGGAGCGGTGATGCCCACGTGGGTATCATCCCATGGGGAGGGCAGCGGTGGGGCATCTCGGGTAGGTGTGCAATAGAGGGCAGCCGCTCCTGTCACCATTGTGTGAGGGTGGTCATTTGTGGAGATGGTGTTGATGTGGAGGTGGTGGGCATGTAGTGGGGCATTAGTTCATGTTAGGGAAGATGGTGGGGCATTGGTACTAGGGTGTGGTATAGCCACAAACATCAGCTTTCACGTTGTGTGATGCTCACTTGTCTAGCAGAGTACATAAGTAACACACTTAAGATGTGTTTACTTTTTACCTGCTGTGTGTCTGGCTTCACTGCTAAGCTTCTCAAATGGCACCACAAGTTGGCTTGCTTGTTTATTGCGTAATACAGTGTTGCAGCTGCTGTAGTGTTCTGTTTCAAATATCTCAGTTTATCTTATTTGATCATATTGTTTAATTATGTTTAATCGTGCTTTTTGATCATGCTAGTTTATTATACTGCTTGATTAGGCTTCTTTGCAATGCTGAGCGTAACTGCTCTTCTGGGTGCTGGTAGAAGTCAACTAGTGAAGAATTGAAAGTGAAGGCGCCTTGTGCTGGTTTAAAAGAGGTGAATGACAGGCATATACCACAGATGTATTGACCCTCATTCTGAAACATAAATCGAGGCAGTATCATAAATTTTGGTATTTTAGTCTTAATCTTTTAGAGAAAGGATGATATTAACATAAAATTAATGCATTGGTGCGTGAACACATCTGGTCAGCATATTTACTTGTTGATGACATCGTGAAGTTTAAAGTATTGAGAGAAGCAAAGCTGTGTGCGTGTGTGACCAGATGTCTTCACTTTTGATGATGTTGCCTCTGTTGTACCGAACGAAAAAACTCATATTGTTCCCCATGAGGTCTATGTTATAACCACCAGACCTTGTATTTTATCACGGTAAGCTTATATTGTACACGACGGCGATATTATTGTTCCCCACGACGCCGATATTGTATATCACAAGGCCAGGTCTTTAATCAGAAGAAGCCTCTGTTATATCTCACGAGACCTTGTGTATCCCAGAGGGCCTGTGTTGTTTTACCAGGCCTGTGTTATGGAACATAGTGGTAAAAGTATCATTATCACACAGGATGTAATTTGGCAACATTTTCTTCGAGGATTTCGTGCGTCACGTGAGGCCAAACATTCTTGGAAAAAGTTGGCATCTCACTCTCAACTCCTGCTCGAAAACAACTATATCATCCATTATTTTTGGCACCTTTAATCAATTAACTATTTATTATTTTTAGTTCTTATATGTTAGGGTTACTCTTATAAAGCGTTATGTTGATACGATTGATAGTGTGAAGAACTGGTCAGATTATCTATTATTGGGAAGTCTCTCATGTATAGCCAGTGTATAATTTATAGAAATATCTCTATTAGTCTTTACCTATGTTGACTGGCAGTCATGTCTGTGGTAGAGTATTGACATGTCTGTGTGGAAGCTCTCCGCGGTGGAGGTGGCCATGACAGCTGTCTGTGGTAGAGGTAGCTGTAGATAAGTTGTGTCTGTAGTAGAGGTAGATGGCTGTGGCAGCAGTGTCTGTGGTGGCTGTGGCTGTGGACCGTGGAAAGAGGATGCGCTAGTGAAACCTGTTTTGTTGGTAGCTGTTGGGGCTATTGTCAAGTGGGCACGAGCAGCAGCGACCTGCTAGCTTGGCACCATGCCAGGCCCTGCCCAGCCCTGCCCTGCCCTACCTCCTCGCACTCCAAGCTCATGCTGCCTCTGCCACTCATGCTGCTTCCTCTACCACTGATGATGCTGCCTCTGCCACTGATTCTGCTGCCTCTACCACTGATGATGCTGCCTCTACCACTGAAGATGCTGCCTATACCACTGACACTTCTTTCAAGAGGGAACGTGACAAGTTCCTCCAATCAGTGCCTGACCAGCCGGGCTGTGGTTCATACATTGGACTGCGTGCGGGCCAACAGTAACAGCCTGGTTGAGTAGCCCTTGATCCAGTAGGAGGACTGGTCTGGGACCTGGCCGCGGGGGCGTTGACCCCCAGAAACATCCTTCAGGTATCCAGACTTACCCTGTTTCTCATTTTTTTCGATAAGGAGGTCATACAGGAACGCCAACAGCTTACTGAATCATCACAGGAAATGAGCCGAGGTTATTCGGACTAGTGATATTTTTAGTAAGCTCATTTTATATAATTTTAGTAAGCTCATTATTTATAATAATTTTGAGTAAATTTTAGGTGTAAAATGCTGCTAGAAGACTTTTTACTTGTAATATTCTATTATATACATCATTATTATGTTATTTGAGCGTTGAAGTTGTTAGGGCTGTCATCTGTGTTTAAGTAGTAGAGTTTTGAGACTTTTAACTTATTATTCATTAATTTATAATGAAGGCCAGCAAGTGCTTGTGTTACTGTATTAAATCTGGCTGTAGGCTTAATGTGTGTGTTATTTCTTTTATATAGTAACTTGTTGGGAGTGTATGGGCATTAGTTAAGTATATATGGTATATCTTTGATAAAGATGGGAGCACGAGTAAATATTGTGTTGTATATTTTTGTAATAATGCATCTCTTCTCATTTATATTGCTGTAATGTTAACACTGTCAAATGTTGGGCTACAGGGTTAGCATGGTGAGACCTATGGTCTGAAGGCTGGGGTGTTACGGGGGCAATCAGCTGTTGATTCGGCTAGAAAAATCACCAGTCTGTTTGACTCGATAAGAATATTGATTCGTATATCTTTGGAAAGAATGTGGAGACATTTTGACTGTGGCTGACTTTGGTGTCTGTAACTGAGCATTGGGATTCAGGTAAACTCTAGGCATAGTATGCAAGAGTTTGTCTTTATTTAGTGTCAGTAATCATTGTAAATAAATATACATTATTTTACTTAATGTGTCATGTGCAAGGCGATTGTCATTTGTTTGATGAGGCGCTGGGTAGGGTAATACCCTCTCATCTCTCTCTAGGACACCATAACAGTCATGACCAGTACACCCCCGCCTCGTTTTAAAAGCTGTGATTTGACTGGTACAGATAGTATTTGGGGATACGAGGGGAGTAATTTATAAACGTAATATGTTGCTGCTAGGTTTCAGTATAGCAGACAAGTTCTAGGGGGGGTGGCTTTTGTGAACTTATTTGTTGTTTTGTGGGATTAGCCTGGGAGTTCGCGTGGGGGCGGCTTTTAGCTTTCTCGAAGACCTGGGCAGTCTTCCCGGGTAGGTGATTGGGTAAGGAGAATTTTATTGATATTTTATGCCATAAATATCTTAGCATGGTCAATTATCACCTTTTTTTATATGAAAATTTCTTAATGAATTTGTAAAATTGTTTATTTTTGATGCCCAGTTTGTTATTGCCTTTCATTAAGGGCTGCCATTCAACTGTGGTTTGTATTGTCTGTTGGCCAAGCGCAGGTAATTTATGCCCTGCTGTCTTTACTTTTAACTTCCTGTCGTTATCTGTTTGGTGAGTTTTATACCCTAGTATAACAACTAAGTTATACACAAATAACATCACAGTGGAGAAGAGGAGCTTACGACGACGTTTTGATCCGACTTGGACCATTTACAAAGTCACACTAACAGAAAGGAGAGAAGGGGGGCAGTGTATATAGGACAGTAGACAGGGGACGGGACAAGAGAAGTACATGTATTAGGAAGGAAAGTAAGAGAGGTAGTGATAGTACTAGTAATAGTGGAGTCAGACCAAGAAAGAGGAGCACTGCAGGAGAGCTCCCCTCCTCCTCTTCTCTTCTTTCTGTTAGTGTGACTTTGTAAATGGTCCAAGTCGGACCGAAAGGTCGTCATAAGCTCCCCTCTCTTATATGCGGGTTATTTGTGTATTGTTCCAGTCACAGTATTGTGCTTTTTTTGTTATTTATAACTAAGTTGTTTTATGATAACCAGTACGTAACACTGCTGCTTCTACCACTGATGCTGCTGCTGTTTCCATCACTGCTGCTGCTGCCATCACTGCTGCTGCTGTTTCCATCACTGCTGCTGCTGCTGCCATCACTGCTGCAGCTGTTTCCATCACTGCTGCTGCTGCCATCACTGCTGCTGCTGCCACCATCATAACCTTCTTTACCTCATCTTAAGAACAACTTACCCGTCCAGGACGACACCAGCCCAGCAAGAGTCTCCCCGAAGATTTAATTCACAGATGACATAAAACTGCATCGTCACGCTCAAGGCAAATGGTTGCTACCTACCTGTTAAGTGTTGCAGGAATCATCGACCCCGCGACCCGCTCCACCAACAATTACAAATAAGAAGCTTCTTATTATTGTGGGGAAAGACAACCCGTACGGAGTCATGCGGTGTTTGGAGATGAGGAAGCAGTTGGATTTGATCCCATGTAGGGTGGTTGCTCATTAACACCACCACTACTTAGTAACACTACCACTAACCACCACCATCACCACCACTCATTACCCCACTAATCACCACTACCACTATTCACTACCACCATTACTCACTACCACCACTCACCACCACTACTCACTACCGCCACCACTACAGCTACCATCGCTACTGCTGCTACTATCACTATTTTGCTTCTATCACTTTCATCAAAACTACGCTTCACCATCTGTGCCATTCTCTCCTCAACATCAGCCACCTCCCCTCTCCCTCACCACTCTTCTCCCCTCCCAGCAGCAAGCACCTCTGAGAAGGACGTAGTCCGTCCCAGATAAGGTAAGGAAGGCATCAGTAAACCAGGAGACAGTTTGCAAAGTCAGCTGGTATGTTTATGTTTACCCCAGGTAGGTAAGCTCGCTTTAATTGCTCACCCCAGGTAGGTAGGTAGGCTCTCTTTAATTGCTGACCCACCTTCTCACTTTTGCACACGTCATGTAGATAGGCTGCGTGTAATTGTCTCCACTCGCGATGACTGGTCTTGGACTGAGCCGCGGAAGCGTTGACCCCCCGAAACACCCTCCAGGTATACTCCAGGTAGGTATACTCCCCCCTCACACACACACACACACACACACACACACACACACACACACACACACACACACACACACACACACACACACACACACACACACACACACACACATATATACATACCAGACTGGTAGATGAGTTGATCATTCTGACCCACCTCTCACTCATAGTATCATAAAGTACGCAAGAATCAACGAAAGATGCGTCTGTGGTCATAACGTAAGATTAAGAGCCCTGCAGAGGTATAGGCTTGTGGTGGTACCCAGCAGTGATGGTGGAAGTGGTGGTAGGAGTGGTGGTGGTAGTGGTAATAGTGGTGGTGGTCAAAGGGATAGTGAAAATAAAAGTGAGGTGATAGTATTTGTAAGAGTGGTGGAAGTGGTGTTAAGAAAGATAGTGGGGACGATTATGGTATTGGGAGCAGTAATAATGGTGGCGGTGGTAATGAAAATGATGGTACTCTGCTGTTGTAGATGTTTAAGTGATACTGATATTGGTAGATGCTTAGTGTTGGTAAATCTTACGGTGATGCTTGGTACGTAGATGTTTAGGTGATGCTAGTGCTGGTAGATGTGATGCTGTGTGGGGTGATGGCTTGACAGATTAGCATCCAATTGTAACGGCCTGGCTCATCAGTTCTTGATCCTCCAAGAAGCCTGGTCTAAGACCGGTCCGCGGGGGCGTTGATCCCCGGAAACGTCCTTCAGGTATCCTTCAGCCATCCGTGGTTGTTAACCTTTCCATGAGTTGACATCATCATCAGCAATAATTAAGATTTAATGGCCCCTGGGTACTCCACTTGTCACTCTCGTTGTCAGCATAATTCAACATACGTTAGCAGTGATGCCACGGACTTCAAATACTGTCAGGTCAGCAGAGTTTAAACCCTGCTAGACGCCCTACAGTGAGGGGTAGTCAGACACGTACCCTCAGGCAGACAGGACAAGACTGCAGGCTGGGCTTCCTACTACCTATTCTCAATATACCAGTTTACTGTCTCAGTATCATTTACCATCTACACTCCACTTAAAGACCCTTCCCGACATTGTCTGCTTCCACAACTCACACTTGCCTTCTGTTATTCAGGTAGCCTTGATTTCATTTGAATTCTTTCCTTGTATTATTGCCTGCTGTTCCAGTTTATATAATATTTCTTTACCACTGTATATATAATAGTGTCGAATGCTCATTTACAGTCTGGGAAAATGCAGCCTATCCATACATGTATTATTGGCGATATGTATGTAATATCTAGAGGGATTGGTAAGGATTTTATTGTGTGTTGGAATGTTGTGATGTTAGAGAGGATGGTAGTGGTGGTAAGGATGGTGGTAGTGGTTGAGTTGGTGGAGAGGGTGGTGGTGGTTGAGTTGGTGGAGAGGGTGGTGGTGGCAGTGGTAGAGGAGGAGGCGCCAAGCTGTCTGGTGGTTCAGGGAGCCCCACACCTGCACCTGCTGCCCTGCCGCGCCTCTAACCCCCCATTCCCCCCCATCTCCTCCCCCCTACACACACACACACACACACACACACACACACACACACACACACCAGGAGCTGGGACTCGACCCCTGCAACCTCAACTGGGTGATTTAACACACACACCCACAAAACACCAAACACACACACACACACACACACACACCACACACACACACCCCACACACACAGCAAACACACGCGCGCTGCGCACACACACACACACACACACACACACACACACACACACACACTACACAACACACACACACACAACCAAACACGCACACACACCAACCACACGCACACACACCAAACACCACACACACACACCAAACACCACACACACACACACACACCAAACACCACACACACACACACACACACCAAACACCACACACCACACACACCAAACACCACACACACACCAAACACCACACACACACACACACACACACACACACACACACACACACACACCACACACACACACACACATACACACACGCACACACCAAACACACAGACACACACACACACACACACACACACACACACACACACACACACACACACACACACACACACACACACACACACACAAGGACCAGGTAATCAGGCTAAGGAAGGAAGGAAGGAGGAGAGACAAGAAATGGCCGTGAAGTATGTGAGGAACTCAACAAGAGATTCAAAGAAGTGTTCACAGAGGAGACAGAAGGGGCTCCAGAAAGACGGAGAGGTGGGGCACACCACCATGTGCTGGACACAGTGCACACAACCGAGGAAGAAGTGAAGAGGCTTCTAAGTGAGCTAGATACCTCAAAGGCAATGGGGCCAGATAACATCTCCCCATGGGTATTGAGAGAGGGAGCAGAGGCGCTATGTGTACCCCTAACAACAATATTCAATACATCTATCGAAACAGGGAGATTGCCTGAGGCATGGAAGACAGCAAATGTAGTCCCAATCTTTAAAAAAGGAGACAGACATGAAGCATTAAACTACAGACCAGTGTCACTGACATGTATAGTATGCAAAATCATGGAGAAGATTATCAGGAGAAGAGTGGTGGAACACCTAGAAAGGAACGATCTCATCAACAGCAGCCAACATGGTTTCAGGGACGGGAAATCCTGTGTCACAAACCTACTGGAGTTCTATGACATGGTGACAGCAGTAAGACAAGAGAGGAGGGGTGGGTGGATTGCATTTTCTTGGACTGCAAGAAGGCGTTTGACACAGTTCCACACAAGAGATTGGTGCAAAAACTGGAGGACCAAGCAGGGATAACGGGGAAGGCACTACAATGGATCAGGGAATACTTGTCAGGAAGACAGCAGCGAGTCATGGTACGTGGCGAGGTGTCAGAGTGGGCACCTGTGACCAGCGGGGTCCCACAGGGGTCAGTCCTAGGACCAGTGCTGTTTCTGGTATTTGTGAACGACATGACGGAAGGAATAGACTCTGAGGTGTACCTGTTTGCAGATGACGTGAAGTTGATGAGAAGAATTCACTCGATCGAAGACCAGGCAGAACTACAAAGGGATCTGGACAGGCTGCAGACCTGGTCCAGCAATTGGCTCTGGAGTTCAATCCCCCAAGTGCAAAGTCATGAAGATTGGGGAAGGGCAAAGAAGACCGCAGACGGAGTACAGTCTAGGGGGCCAGAGACTACAAACCTCACTCAAGGAAAAAGATCTTGGGGTGAGTATAACACCAGGCACATCTCCTGAAGCGCACATCAACCAAATAACTGCTGCAGCATATGGGCGCCTAGCAAACCTCAGAACAGCATTCCGACATCTTAATAAGGAATCATTCAGGACCCTGTACACCGTGTACGTTAGGCCCATATTGGAGTATGCGGCACCAGTTTGGAACCCACACCTAGCCAAGCACGTAAAGAAACTAGAGAAAGTGCAAAGGTTTGTAACAAGACTAGTCCCAGAGCTAAGAGGTATGTCCTACGAGGAGAGTTAAGGGAAATCAACCTGACGACACTGGAGGACAGGAGAGATAGGGGAAGGGCATGATAACGACATAAAAAATACTGGGGGAAATTTGAAAAGGGGAAAAAAGACGGGATTTTTCCCCGAGTTTGGAACAGTAACAAGGGGGACACAGTTGGAAGCTGAAGACCAAAAAAATGAACACGGGGATGTTAGGAATTTATTTTTTCACCCCACAGAGTATTCAGTAAGGGGAAAATTTTTAAGGTTTGGGAAGGGGGCCCGGAAAAATTTGAAAAAGTGGGGAAGGAGGACCGTACCATTTTTTAAAGGGGCGGGGGGGTATGATTAAACCCCCAACGGGCTAAAAGGGAAAAAAAGTTGCCCCCCTTTAAAAAGGGGGTTTTTAAAAAGGTTGAAGAGGGGGGAGGGGCCCCGGGCCCTGGGGCCCCCGAACCCCAAAAAAGGGAAAACACAGGTGGGGGAAAACAACCACCCCCCAAAAAAAGGCCTTTAAACAAAACCCCCCACTTTTTACCAGTAATTTTTTCATAAAATGAAAATACCCTTTTTATTTTTTTAACCCGAAAGGGGGGTTTTGGGTTTTTTCCACTTTGGGTGATTGTTGTTTCCCAAAACCAAGAAAAGGATAAACCCACTTTAGGGTTTTAACCACGTTTAAACCCAAAGTTTTAAAAATTTTTGGTTAACCCACAGAGGATTTTATTTACCCCTTTTTTTTTATCCGGGGTTTTTTTTAAAAATTAATTGATTTTTTTTAAAAATTTATCCCTTATTTGATTGTTGTTATCCCAGCAGTATGTGTTTTTTTTATACCAGAGTATGTGATTTGGTTGTTAAAAACCAGCGGGGTTTGATTGTTTTATACCAGAAATATGTGTTTGGGGGGGCTTACGAGAGGGAAAAAGTTTTTTAACCCACATTTAAAGAGATTTTTGTTAATACCAAGGGGGGTTATTTTGTTTGTTTTTTGTACCACAGTTTGGATTTTTGTTTTATTTTAAGAGTATGGGGAATTTGTTAACCATAGTTGTAAAGGTTGTTATACCAACATATGTAAATTTGTTTAAGTATATGTAAAGGTTGTGTAAACCCATATGTGAGATCCCCGGGAAAAGTATTGTGAAGGTTGGTTTTTTCAGTAGAGGTGGTTAATATCAAGGGGGGAAAATTATAGGGGTTATTTGGGAAGAAAATATTTAAGGGGCCTTAAAATTTTATACCCTTAATTTTTTCCCTTTTTTTAAAACCTCAAAAGGTAAAAGCTTAAATTTGTTAAAAAGTTAAAAATATTGGGCTTTCCCCTTAAAGTGTGGGTTTCCCACGTTGAGGTTTCCCTTTAGGGGGGAGATTACGGGGTAAAAAGTTTTTTTTAGGGTAGAGCTTTTAAATTTTTAAATTCCCCTTGTTGAAGTTCACCTATTAAGGATTTCCAAACTAAGGTGTTGGGGAGCTTCCAAAATTGAATTAAAACCAAAAAGGTGAAGTATGGGGGTGTAAAATCCCCATGGGGCGACCTCACATTTGGAAAACCTCATTGTGGACCCCATAGTTTAACCTTCCACAAGGGAGAAACATGGGAAACTGGTATAAGGGGTTTTAAAGGAAAAATTGGGGGAGGTCCCTTCCTTTCGGGCCAAATTTTAAAATATTTAAATTGGGGAAACCCCCTAACTTTTTTCCCCACCTTTTCGGCTTAAAACCAACCGGTGCCAGGGTAAAACTTTAAAGCCTCAAAGGACTACTTTTAAAACGGGGCCTTTTTAAATTCCTTTCTTTCCCTGAAAAGTTTTTCCCAACTTAAAAACCGGTTTTCCCCGGGGCCTGGAAGTTCCCCGGACCCTAACAATAATTATTTAGACCCGTGAATTTGTTTTTTAAAATTTTACGGGGGTTAACCCTCAGTCCCCCGGGTAGTACTTGAAGGACTAAGGTTGTTTTGGGGGTTGGTCCTAAATTTGTTTTTTTGCCGCCAGTTTTAATAAAGATATAAAATTAATAACCCCCCGAAAAAGGGACCGGGGGCCCAATTTTAAGGAACACCATCTTTTCCCAAATTGTTTAACTTTCCCCCGGGCGGGGAAAATTTAAAGGGAAAAAGTGGTGGGAAGGGGGTTTTAAGAAGAAAATTACGTATTAAGGGTGGGGGCCCTTTAACCAGGGTGAAAATTTTCCCCGGGAACCCACCTTTTTAAACCCTTTGCGGAATTTGGACAACCGGCTCCCAAGGGGAGGAGCCTTTTAAAAGGCCTTTGGGATCATTTTTATTGGGGTTTCCCCTTAATAGTTCTGCCTTTTCGGCCAGTTTTTCCTCCAACCCTTGGGAAACTGGTTCCCCACCGGGCGGTCCCAGGGGGTTTGGGAACCCCGGGGGCCCCCCTAACCATAAACCCTTTTTTTAAAAATTTTTTGGGTTTTATATTTGGCAACCTTTTTTCCGGGAAAATTTTTTAAACCCCAGATGTTCCGGGGGAACGAATGGTTCCCCCCTCCCGATTGGGTTTTGGGGGGTGGCCTGGACAACCTTGTTATTGCTCCGCAGATTTTAAACGAAAAACAACACCCCGTAAGGGGGTTATTTTAGGGATTTGGAAAACACTTTCTTTTCCCCTTTTTATTCCAATTCCCCCTTTCCCTTCTTTTTTTATATTTTATTTAACCGATTGTTTTTTAACCCTTTGCATTTGGTTTTCCCCCTTTCCCCTTCTCCCCCTTAATCCCCTTTTTTTCAAAAACGCGGGGGTTTTTTGGAAAACCTTTTTTCCATGGGGGGGGCGTTAAAGGGAGTGGGGCCTTGTTTATTGAGTTCTCCTTGGTGGGGCAGTTGCCCCCCTTTTTTTGGAGGTTTCCCCAAACAAAAAACGGGGCCAAAAAGGTGTTCGGAAGGGGGTGGGGGGGGGGGGTAAAAGGGGTCCCCCCCAAAACCTTTGCCCCACAGAAGCTTGTTAAAAATAAAAAGGGTTTAAAGGAAAAATCCGGGAAAATTTTCCCAAAAAAGGAAAAAACCCAAAATTTTGGGGGAAAAAACCCCAAAATGTCCCCCCGGCCCATTTCAACAAAAGGCCTGAATAACGGGTAAAAAATTGGGGAAAACATTTCAACGTAAAAAAGGGAAAAAGGGCCCGGCGGATTAAACCCAAATTGGGATTTAATTTCCCAAGCCTCCCTCTCCCCCCTTCTCCTCTCTCTCCCTTCCCCCTCCTCCCCCTCACTTTTTTTTTGAAAAAACTAAGAGAATTTTAAAATCATCCCCCCACTAACATTGAAGACAAACCTTAAAATTCATTGGAATTTTTTTCCCTTAGGGGGGATTTATTTGGGCCCCTTTATTTTGGTTGTCTTGAAACCCCGTAAGCCAAAATAATTGCCCATCAGGAGTGTTTAGGGTTGTTGTGGTATTTGGGAAAAATTAGGCTTAAATTTGGAAAACCCCCCTTGGGTTTCAGGAAGTGTTTAAAAAGCCTTAAGTTTCCTTCTTTAATGGGGGGGAACCTTAAAATGGAGGGGAAAACCAAGGGTTTAGGGGAAAAAATAGTTGCTTCAGGGAGGGTTCAACCTTAAAGGTTTCCAGTGGGGTTTTGGAACCTTATTTTTTAGGGAAAATTTGGGGGGCCCCAATTTTACAGGAAAGTAAAGAGTAATTTTGTTTTAGGGTAGGGAAACCCGGGCCGGAAATGGGAACCTTCTTTTCCTTTCATTGGGGAGACCCCCCTTTTCTTAAAGGGGAAGAGCTTAGTTTCCCTTCTTAATTTAAAGAGCCCCCCCAATCCCCCCATTATGGGGGGTTTGGGAACCTTATTTTTTAGGGTGGTTTGACCTTCCTTGCACAGTATTTTTGGGAGACCTTTAAAACCAAAATTTTGGATTCGGGGTTTGCCCAATTTATTAAATTGCCCTTTTATGGTGGGATTGGGGACCTTTAAGTTGCTTCAGGGAAAGTGTTTAGGCCTTCATTTTCCCTTAATGGTAGTTTTGGGGAGGCCTTCAGTTTTTTCCTGGAAAGTGTTGGAGAGCCCCTTCGGGTTGTCTTAAAGGGAAAGGGGTGGGGCCTTCAGTTGTTTTAAAGGGAAAGTGTTGGAGGGGCCTTCAGTTGTCTTCAGGGTTAGTTTTTGGAGGGGCCCTTCAGTTTTTTTTTCATGGAAAGTGTTGGAGACCCTTTAAATTGTCTTCATGGTAGTTTTTGGGAGCCTTCAGTTGTCTTCAGGGTAGTTTTGGGAGAGCTTCATTTGTTTTCCCTGGTAGTTTTTTGGAGACCCTTCCCAGTTGTCTTAAGGGGGAGTGTTGGGGGAGCCTTCAGTTGCTTCATGGGGGGGGGGGGGGGGGGGGGGGGGGGGGGGGGGGGGGTTTTTTTGGGGGTGGGGGGGGGGGGGGGGGGGGGGGGTTTTTGGGGGGGGGGGGGGGGGGGGGGGGGGGGGGGGGGGGGGGGGGGGGGGGGGGGGGGGGGGGGGGGGGGGGGGGGGGGGGGGGGGGGGGGGGGGGGGGGGGGGGGGGGGGGGGGGGGGGGGGGGGGGGGGGGGGGGGGGGGGGGGGGGGGGGGGGGGGGGGGGGGGGGGGGGGGGGGGGGGGGGGGGGGGGGGGGGGGGGGGGGGGGGGGGGGGGGGATGGATTTTTTTTGGAGGCCTTCAGTTGTCTTCATGGTAGTGTTGGGGGAGCCTTCAGTTGTCTTCAGGGTTGTGTTGGAGACCCTTTTAGTTGCTTCATGGTAGGGGTTGGAGAGCCTTCAAGTTGTCTTCTTTGGTAGTTTTTGGAGACCCTTCAGTTGTCTTCATGGTAGTTTTGGGGACCCTTTCAATTTTGTCTTCTTTGGTTTAGTTTTTGGAGACCCTTCATTTTGTCTTCAGGGAGTTTTGGAAAACCCTTTTCCAGTTGCCCTTAAAGGGTAGTTTTTGGAGACCCTTCAGTTGTCTTCTTTGGTTTGTTTTTGGAGAGCCTTCAGTTGTCTTCAGGGTAGTTTTGGGGAGAAGCCTTCATTTGTCTTCAGGTAGTGTTTTGGAGAGCCTTAAATTTTGCCCCTTCATGGTAGTGTTGGAGAGCCTTCAGTTTTTCTTCAGGGGTTAGGTTGGGAGCCTTTTTTTGTTTCATGGTAGTGTTGGAGAGCCTTCAGTTGTCTTAATGGTAGTTTTTGGAGACCCTTTCCCAGTTGTTTTCCCTTGGTGGGTGTTGGGAGCCTTCGTTGTCTTCATGGTGTTTTGGGAGCCTTCGGGTTTTTCTTCATGGTAGTTTTTGGAGAGCCTTCATTTGGGCTTCATGGAGTGTTGGAGACCCCTTCAGTTGTCTTCATGGGGGGGTTGGAGATCCTTCATTTGTCTTCATGGTAGTTTTGGAGAGCCTTCAGTTTTTCTTCATGGTAGTGTTGGGGGCCTTCAGTTGCCCTTCTTTGGTAGTGTTGGAGACCCTTTCCCAAGTTTCTTCATGGTAGTGTTGGAGAGCCTTCGTTGCCCCTTCAGGGTAGGGTTGGAGACCCTTTAAAATTTGCTTCATTTTAGTTTGGAGACCCTTTCAGTTTTTTCATGGTATTTTTGGAGAGCCTTCAGTTGTCTTCATGGTAGTGTTGGAAAAGCCTTCATTGCCCTTAAAGGGTGTGTTGGAGACCCTTCAGTTGTCTTCAGGGTTTAGTGTTGGAACCCCTTCAGTTGTCTTCAATGGTGGGTTTTGGGAGCCCTTCAGTTGTCTTCTTGGAAAAGGGGTTGGAGACCCTTCATTTGGGCTTCAGGTATTTTGGGAAAGACCCTTCAGTTGCTTTATGGTATGTTGGAGAGCCTTCGTTTTTTTAATGGTAGTTTTGGGAGACCCCTTCATTTTGTCTTCAGGGTATGTTGGAGACCTTCAAGTTGTCTTAGGGGTAGTGTTGGAGAGCCTTCAGTTGTTTTCATGGTAGTGTTGGAGAGCCTTAAAAGTTGTTTTCCCCAGGGTATTTTTGGAAACCCTTTCAGTTGTCTTAGGTAGTGTTGGAGAGCTTTCAGTTGTCTTATGGTAGTGTTGGAGAGCCTTCATTTTGCCCTTCAGGGTTTGGTTGGAGAGCCTTCAGTTTCTTCAGGGTTGGGTGTTGGGACCCTTTCGTTGTCTTCAGGGTTTGTTTTTGGAGACCCTTCATTTGGGTTTTAAAGGTAGGGGTTGGGGACCTTGGGGTTGTTTCCCTTTGGGAGTTTGGGAGCCTTTCAGTTGTCTTCATGGTATTTTTGGGACCCTTAAAGTTGTTTTCAGGGTAGTGTTGGGACCCTTAAAGTTGTTTTCCCATGGAGTTTTTGGGGGAGCCTTCAAGTTGTTTTCCCAAGGGTAGGGGTTGGGGCCTTCAAGTTTGCCCTTCAGGGTAGTGTTGGGGGCCCCCCTTCGTTGTCTTCATGGTAGTTTTGGGAGAGCCTTCAGTTGTCTTCGGGCAGGGGGTTGGAGAGCCTTCATTTGGGCCTTCTTTGGTATTGTTGGAGACCCTTCAGTTTCTTCATGGTAGTTTTGGGAAAGAGCCTTCAGTTGTTTTCAGGTAGTGTTGGAGAGCCTTCGGGTTGTCTTCATGAAAAGTTTTGGGGGACCCTTTCGTTGTCTTAAATGGTAGTGTTGGAAAAGCCTTCAGTTGTTTCATGGTGTTTTGGGAGACCCCTTAAAGTTGCTTCAGGTAGTTTTGGAGACCCTTCAAGTTTTTCCCCCATGGTAGTGTTGGAGACCTTCATTGTCTTATGGTAGTGTTGGGAGTTTTTCGTTGTCTTCATGGTAGTGTTGGAGAGCCTTCAAGTTGTCTTCATGGTAGTGTTGGAGAGCCTTCAGTTGTCTTCATGGTAGTGTTGGAGAGCCTTCAGTTGTCTTCATGGTAGTGTTGGAGAGCCTTCAGTTGTCTTCATGGTAGTGTTGGAGAGCCTTCAGTTGTCTTCATGGTAGTGTTGGAGAGCCTTTTCATTTTCTTCGGGGTAGTGTTGGAGACCCTTCGTTGTCTTCATGGTAGTGTTGGAGAGCCTTCAGTTGTTTTAAAGGTAGAAATTGGGGGCCCTTTTCAGTTGCCCTTCAGGGTAGTGTTGGGGACCCTTCGTTGTTTTCAGGGGTTAGTTTTTGGAGACCTCGTTGTCTTCATGGAAAGTGTTGGGGGCCCTTAAAGTTGTCTTCATGGTAGTGTTGGAGACCCTTCAGTTTTTCTTCATGGTAGTGTTGGGGGCCTTCTTTTTTGTCTTTCATGGTAGTTTTTGGAAGGCCTTCAGTTGTTTTTCTTGGTAGTGTTGGAGAGCCTTCAGTTGCTTCAGGGTAGTGTTGGGACCCTTCAGTTGCCCCTTCATGGTAGTTTTGGAGACCCTTCAGTTGTCTTCGGGGTAGTTTTTGGGAGACCCTTCATTGTCTTCGGGGGTTTTGTTGGAGACCCTTCGTTTTTTTCGTGGTGGGTTTTTGGAGAGCCTTCATTTTTGTCTTCGGGGTAGTGTCGGAGACCCTTTTCAGTTGTTTGGGGTATGTTGGAGAGCCTTCTTTCTTGGGGGTAGTGTTGGAGAGCCTTCAGTTGTCTTCTTTGGTAGTGTCGGGGGCCCCTTTCCCGTTTTTCCTTCGGGGTAGTGTCGGAGACCCCTTCAGGACTTCGTGGAAATGTCGGAGAGCCCTTCAGTTGTCTTGGGTGGTAGTGTCGGAGAGGTTTCATTTGGTCTTCGTGGTTTAGGGGTTCGGAGAGCCTTCAGTTGTCTTCGGGGTATTTTTGGGGAGACTTCTTTTTGTTTTCGTGGTAGTGTGGGAAAGGGGCCTTCAGTTTTTCTTCATGGTATTTGTCGGAGAGCCTTCAGTTGTTTTCTTGGTAGTTTTTTGGGAGCCTTAAAGTTGCCCTTCCCATGGTAGTGTTGGTAAACCCCTTAATTTGGGTCTTCATGGTAGTGTTGGAGAGCCTTCAGTTGTCTTCAGGTTTAGTTTTTGGAAAGAGCCTTTCCCAAGTTGTCTCATGGTGTGTTGGAGACCCTTCATTTTGCCCTTAAATGGTAGGGTTGGAGGGGCCTTCATTGTCTTCATGGTAGTTTTGGGAAAGAGCCTTCAGTTGTCTTCATGAAATTTTGGGAAAGGCCTTCATGTCTTCATGGTAGTTTGGAGAGCCTTCAGTTTTTCTTAAAGGGTATTTTGGGAAAACCCTTTTCCATTTGTCTTCAGGGTTTAGTTTTGGAGAGCCTTCATTTTGTCTTCATGGTAGTGTTGGGACCCTTCAAGTTTTTCTTCATGGTATTTGGAGACCTTCGTTGCCCTTCATGGTAGGGGTTGGAGAGCCTTCAGTTGTCTTCGGGTTTAGTGTTGGAGAGCTTATTTTTGTTTTCTGGTAGTGTTGGAGGCCTTAAATTGGGTTTCATGGTTGTTGGAGACCCTTAAAAGTTGTTTTCTTTGGAAGTTTTGGAGACCCTTTTCATTTTGTCTTAGGGAGTGTTGGAGACCCTTTTCAGTTGTTTTAAAGGTAGGGGTTGGAGACCTTCTTTGTTTTTAAGGGTTTAGGGGTTGGAGAGTTTTTCTTTGTCTTCTTTGGTGTTTTTGGAGAGTTTTAAAGTTGTCTTCGGGTAGGTTTGGGACCCTTCAGTTGTCTTCTGGTAGTTTTTGGAGGGGCCTTTTCCAGTTGTCTTCATGGTAGTGTTGGAGACCCTTCAGTTTTTTTTTAAAGGGTAGTGTTGGACCCCCTTCATTGTCTTCAGGTATTTGTTGGAGACCCTTCATTGTTTTCATGGTAGTGTTGGAGACCCTTTCCCATTTGTCTTCATGGTAGTGTTGGAGAGCCTTCAGTTGTCTTAAAGGGTTAGTTTTTTGGAGACCCTTCCCAGTTGTTTCAGGGTATTTTTGGAGAGCCTTCAAGTTGCCCCTTCATGGTAGTGTTGGAGAGCCTTCATTTTGTCTTCGGGTAGTTTTGGGTGAGACCTTCTTTTGTCTTCTTTGGAAAGGTTGGGGGCCCTTCGGGTTTGTCTTCAGGGGTAGTTTTTGGAGAGCCTTCAGTTGTTTTTCCCAGGGTTTGTTTTGGGAGACCCTTCTTTGTTTTCATGGTAGTTTTGGGAGAGCCTTCTTTTGGGGGGTTTTAAATGGTAGTGTTTGGAGAGCCTTCGTTGCCCTTCATGGTAGGTTGGGACCCTTTCAGTTGTTTTCATGGTAGTTTTCATGATTATGTAGAGTTTTTTTTTGGGCCCCCAAACATATTTTTTTTTTTTTAACTTTCTGGTTTACTTTTACATTTGGGGTATTTTGTTTTATTAAAAAGGTTGAGGGGAGGTTAAAAAACCTTTTTTGTGTTTTGGGCCACTTTTTTGGTGCCCTGATTTACTGCCCCCCCTTAAACTTGTCCTCCTCGCCTACGCCTCTTACAGTCTAGTTAAATCTCCCCTTGTATCCATCCTATTCAGTTTTTACGTGACGTACCTCTGACAGATTTCGGTGTTAAGCCGGGCTTCCTGTTGCTTTTTTGATAAAACCATTTTGTTGCGGGATAGCGACCCCAGGTGCCCAAAAACCACCCACAGGGCAAATAAGTTTTATTCGCCTTTTTTTACTCAAAAGTGTGGCAGAGGGGGGGTCGAGTCCTACTTTGGTCCGCCTCTCAGACTCCCATTTTCCAAAAATTTACTCCTTTTTACCTCGTGGACTTTATCATACCTGTTTTTTTTAAATATTTTATGGAGCCTGTTTCCCACCATTTTCCTCCCGAAACCCATTCCACTTCATGCCCCACTTGAGAATGGATAAAATTCTTCCGGGCCTCCCTGTGTCACATCAATGCTTTTTCAAAGCTGTATCCCGGGTTCATATTTTTTTTCTTTTTAAAATTTTGTCCGTCTCCCTTAAATTTTTCCCCTAGTATTTTATTTGGGTTTTTTAGTTTCCCCCACAAAGAATTTGCCTGCCCTTTTGGGCCCTTTTCCCTTGCCCACTCTTTTTTCCCGGGGTTTCCCCCGCATGGAGAAGCCCCGGGGCCGGGACCGTTCTGGCGAACCTACCTCAACCTATCCCTGTATCCATACCTTTTACCTTTTCCCCATCCCTATACCTGTAAAAGAAACCTATCCCTGTACGGTCCCAATACCTTTTACATGTACCTAAAACCTGCCCCATGTACCTGTACAGTACCCCACAGTCCCTGTCCCTGAAAATTGCACATGTACCTGTCCCCCTGTACATGCACATTACCTGTCCCTCTTCTAAACCCCCCGCTGATTTCTACTAGCAGTTTTCACTCCTGTTTCCTGTCTTACCTTTTGAAACCCAGGGGGAATGTGACTTCTGATATGTTATGAAACCTGAGTTTTACCGGGGGGTTTTCCCGGGGGTAACGCCCCCGCTGCCCGGTCCATAAACCGGGCCCTTTCCTAGTGAACAGCCTGTTAAACTAGGCTGTTTCTGTGGTCGCACGAACCCAAAACTTTAACGAACCACACCCGGCTGAGGGGCCAAATAAACTTTGGGTATTTTCCCAACTCTCCCTTGAGGCTGTTGAACAGTCTTGACCCCTAAATACTTATGGGTTTTCTCTTGGTGTACTAATGGTGTTCCTATTTTTTAAAGGGGGGGGTATTTTGGAAATCGCCTCCCAAAATCTTTTGTTTTTCTTTGGGAGTGATTTTGTGTGCAAAATTAGGACCAGCCCCTCCGGGATTTTCCCAGGTTAGATTATGATGTATCACTCTCGCCTGCCCCCCCACTAAAGTACAAGTAAAGTGCTTCCGGGCTTTCCCCCGTATTAAGGTGTTTGATGGAACTTTTTATGTGGATTTAAAGGTTTTCCTATATTTTTTCCCTAGACCCTGCATTTCCCCTTGCCTTAAAAGGAGATGTAAATTGTACAGAAAGTATTCACCCTAGAGAGAACAATTTATTTAAAAAGGATCATCATTGGCTTGGCTCTCTTGTCTTGAAGGGTTCTCTTTATCCATCCTATCTTTTTTCCCTTTGCAGATGTGATAGTGGCATTTGCTGTGATCCTTGAGGGTGAGTTTCCTGGGAAAATTTCCCACCCCCATTTCCTTCACTTTAAACTTTTCCGCTCTTTTTTGGGGTGATTAAATTTTGGGGGCATACCCGTTCTACTTTTTTATTTCCTCCATTTTTTCCTAACGGAGTGGTTGAAATTTTGTAAGGAAACCCTTTGTCTCTGGATAGCTTGATGTCGGGTATGCATCCCAATTTGTGTGTGGGGTGTGTGTGTGTTGTGGGGTGTGTGTGGGGGAAACTCACCTAGTTGGGGTTTTGCGGGGGTGGGAGTCCGAGCTCCGGCCCCCGCCTCTTCCCTGATCGCTATAGGTCACTCTCCCTGACCCGTGATTTTTATCATACCTTGTTTTAAAGCTATGTATGGATCCGCCTCCACTACATCGTTTCCCCAAATTTTTATTCCATTTAAACTGAAAATCTGTGGTTTGAAGAAATCCCTTCCTAACACCCCTGTGTTTCATCTGTGCTTCAGCTTCCAACTGTGTCCCCTTGTTACGTGCCCAATCTCGGAAACCCCTGTCTTTTTTTCCACCTTGTTTTTTTCCTCTCGTTTTTTGGTATGTCGTTATCATGCCCCCCCATTCTTGCCCTTTCCGTGTGGGTCAGGTTTGTTTTTCCCTTAAACCTATCCTCGTAGGACATACCTTTATTTCGGGGACTATCTTGTTGAAAACCCCTTTGCACTTTTCTTTTTTTCTTTACGTGTTTGGGGCCAAGGTGGGGGTTTCCCAAAACTGGTCCCCGGCCAGGGTTTGCCGTGTGTGTGTGTTTTGTGTTTTGTGTGGGGTGTGTGTGTGTGTGTTGTGTGTGTGTGTTTGTGTGTGTGTGTGTGTGTGTGTGTGTGGCGCCGCGCTCAGCTAGTTGTGTGCGTGTATGTATTTTGTCAATTTGCGTGTACTCGTGTAGTTTTTGGGCTTTTCCCAGATGTGTGCATGTGAACCCCACCCGGGTTTGTGTGGGTGTGTATATTAAAGCTAGTTCTTTTACTTTGTGTTTTAAGTTTAGTTGTGTGGTTTTGTGTGGTTTTGTAGTGAGGTTTGAAAAAAACACTGATGAAAGTTGGGAATATTTCACCATGATGTAGGTTGGCAGAGTCCACTGTGAGAATTCCTTTGATGTTCAGCCAAACTTTGTGAATCTAACATCAGATACTTCTCTTGTGGCCTCACTCTACCTCCACGTGTGCTGCAGTGGCCTCACTCTACCTCCACGTGTGCTGCAGTGGCCTCACTCTACCTCCACGTGTGATGCAGTGGCCTCACTCCACCTCCACGTGTGATGCAGTGGGCCTCACCTACACCTCCACGTGTGATGCAGTGACAGTTTTTAATTTATGACTTACTCATGCGGGATTTTGGTAGCCCTTTGGTTCCCTTGGGGGGAGGGGTTAAAAAGTCTTAGTTGCCCTTGCGGGGTAGGGATAGTCTTGTTGCCCTTGAGGGGGTTTATGGGTAGTCCTATTTTATTTTTTTCCGGGGGGGTTGGTCCCCCTTTTGTTTCTTTTGCTGGGGGGGTTGGGTACCCCTGATTACTTTAAGGGGGTGTTGGTATCTTAGTTACCCCTTCCCGGGGGTTTTTTGATGGGCTCACAGTCGGTACCGTGGTTATTGAAAGCACCGGGGATGCATGAGCCAAATACTGCCGCATTCTGTATGGGGTTTTTAAAACCCGAGGGGGGGGTTTTAACCCCTTGGGGGGTAGGGAAACCCATGTAATGGGAGAAAGGGGAAACTCGAAAACCCCAAAAAATTTTTTTAAAAAAAAATGTCGGATTAAAAATAAAATATCACCGTTGTCAAACCGTTTAAAGCGGCGAGAAAACATTATCAGTAAATTTTTCCTCGTTTCTATGCCCCCCCTTAAAGGATTTTTTAGCCCAAAATGTGAAACACAGGTACCCTTTATTGGGGCAAACGTTTCGCCACACAGGGGGGCTTAAATCGCCCAGTAAAAAAGAAAATGATGAAAAATCAGAAAGGGGTTTGGGGTAATCAGTCCACAATCTTGATTGATGGACTGATTACATCAAACTCCTCCTGATCTTCAAAATTCTTCTTTGTCCCTAGACTGATGAAGCCACTGTGTGCAAACGTTTCCCAACTTGCCGGGTTTCTCTGAACCATTTTCTGTGTGTTTTGTTCTCCCCAAAAAGCACGCAAAAATATCACTAGTTGTAGCTGAAAAGTTTGATTTCGTTTTTGCCGTTTATATAATATTTAAAATATATTATATATATTTATATATTTTTTTTATATATTTTATATATATATTTAAATATAAAAATATTTTTATTTTAAAAAGTTTTTAATTTTGTCCCAAAAGAACCTTAGAAAATTTAACCTAACATTTTATAAAAAGCTAAATTTTTAATTTAGCCTAACCCAAAAACTAAATTATTTTAGAAAAGTTTAAAATTAATTTAAAAAATAAAAAAACACAAGGGAAATATTTTTTTTTCGTTGGGTTTAAAATTTAATTTCGGGTTCTTTAGGAAAAACCACAAATTTTCGCTTGCCTTATTCAGCAAAAAAAGACGTTTTTATTTAACCCAAAAATCAAAAATTTTTACCTTTTTGGGGGCACGCATAATAGGGGAATTGTCGGGGGTGGGCCCCGGGGCCCCAAAACCGGGGGAGTGGCCCAAATTTTTTCGAAAAATGTAGTTTGGGTTTTTCCTACGTTTTTTACTTTCTACTTTCTTTTATTTATTTTATTTATATATATAGATATATATATATATTTATTTTTTATATATTTTTTTTAATATTATATTTATATATTTAAAATAAAAATTAAAATGTTAAAATCTTTATGATTTTTCACGGGGTTCTGTTGTTTGCGGGCCATATGTAAAGAAAACCCAAGCTATTGACAATTTTTTGAAGTCATATTGGTACCTGATAGGACTGGGTTTTTGTTTGCTGACGATTTCCGTCTGGTGAAAGGGTTTTTGGGACATATTGGGGTCGTAGCAAAGGGGGTACGATTTAGACCTGCTTTCATGAGCCAGTAGGCCTGCTGGCCCGGGGTTCCTTCTTTCTTGGTTTTTAATTATTGAGGTTCTGTAATCGTAAAAAGTTTTAGAACCTTGACACATACAAAAAAAAAATCAGTTGTTTTTCATTTTTTTTGGGGAAAAGGGTTTTTTAAATTTATTTTTTTAATTTTTTGATGGGAATGTCTGATACTATGGGTTTTTTAAGGGTTTCGGAGGGTGGGGGAAAGGGGGATAAAACCTTTTCAGTGACCCGGGATGTCCCGCCTCACCCGTGTCTGGGTTTCTGGTTGGGGGCTTTCATACTGTTTCATCCCCACCCCTGCATTTAAGTTTGTGTGGTAAAAACAATAGTAAAAATTTAGCAAGGGGGTCTAGTTGTGGGGGGGGGAACAAGGCCCCAAATGGTACCCCCTCTTTAGCCATTCACGACTATTTTTTTTCCCTTTCCTCTTTTTTTTTTCCCCTTTCTTTTTTTTTCCCCCCTTTTTTCTTTTTTTCCCCTTACCTCTTTTTTTTACCCTTGCCTCTTTTTTTTTCCTTTGCCTCTTTTTTTTCCCCCTTTCTTCTTTGGTTGTACTGTTTTTGAAAACCGTTTTTATGTGTTTTTTATTTCAAATACACAATTAAAAACATGTATTTTTGTTTGTTTAAAAATGAATTTTTTAAATTATTTTATTTAGTTGCAGATGGTACCTTGTTTTATGTTTTTTTTTGTCGCTAAAAGTTAGACCCCCATCACGCAGAGAAGATTAGAAAAAAGTTTAAAAACTTCATGATTTGGCCTATTGGCCTACAAAATCATTTTATCCATTTTTTTTTTTTTACCCGGGGCCTTTTTTTCTAAAAATGGGCCTTTCCTTCCCGCTTTAGCTCAGTAAAAAATTTTCACAAAAGGTCAGCAAACCGCTGTCATTAGGCCCTTGTGGCAATTGTACTTAATTTTACCACCATTATGACAGAATAAGGGGAAAAGCGGGTGTTTTGTTGTACTCGCCTAATTTTAAATCGCAGGGGTCGATACCCCAGCTCCTGGCCCCCTGTGTGTGTGTGTGTGTTTTGTGTGTGTGTGTGTGTGTGGGTGGTGTGTGGTGTTTTTGTGTTGTGTGTGTGTGTTTGTGAAGGCGTTTGTGCCCCACCCAGTTGTCTTTGGTCCTGTTTTTAAAGAAACAGACCAATTTTTACAAAAATTCCCGGGTCAAAGACCCCTTTTTATTCCCAAAAAGGAAAAATGGATAAGTATCTTTTTTCCAGGTTGCTAGAAAACACCCCGGCTGGATAAAAATGTGGGTTAGCGGGCCCCCCACAGAAAAAAGCCCCGGGTGACCCGGCATGTAACCCGACAAGCCTGACCTCTGGGAGTAGAAAAAACTTCGGAATCAAACAAGGGTAAAGGTTTTTAAAAATTTTTGTAAGTTTTGGAAAATTTTTTTTTTTAGGAAAAGCCCTTTGCCACGAGTACTTCGTGGCTGAAAAGTTTTTAATAAAAGTTTGAGCCTACACAAGTGTCTTTCTCCACTCTTGTTGGTTCATCACACCGGGAATGATTTTTGGGAGAATTACCGACAATTTTGTTTAAAAAGGACACAATGTTACTAATGCGAAAATTTTAATTGTGGAAAAGTTTTTGCTCTCCTACAGCTTTGTCCCGGGTGTAAAAGGCTTAAAGAGCCCTGGAGGTTCGAAACGTTGCCCCAATAAAAATTTTAGAATTAGATTGCAAAATGTGACCCTTTTTCTTTTCCCTTCCCGGTCATTTGGCTAAAACTTTGCTGGAGCAGTGAAACCCCTGAATGAACAGGCTTGACATTGAAAAATGTTCCCGGTTTTAGCTCCTGGTTCCTCCCAAATTTAAAATCAAACCACTAGTATTTGGGGGATATAAACTAACCCACTCGTGTTCCTCCCTACGGAGTAGGTGGGGAGGGGCCTGCTGTAATTTCTCCTCCTTTCCCTTTTGGTGTTTTGTTTTCCCTGTTTTGGGCCCTTTTCCCTTTTTCCATTCTTGAACGCCATTTTTAATATTTACGACTCCCACGTACTACTTCCCCCCCCCAGTTTCCCCGAGTATCTTCTCACAATTTTTTTCGCTTGCTGTGGTTTGGGAAAATTCCGAAGGGGTTTTTTTTTTTTTGATTTATTTTTTTCGACAGTCCTTTAGTTTTTTTTCCCTTGGGGGTTTTGGGGGGTGACCGTTAGCTTCGACTAGGCGCCCATACTTATTGGGTCTCGCCGAGGGAGATGGCATGGTTGTAGGTTCGAAATTTTCTGTGGACTGGGGAGAGTTTAAATTTTTAATAATAAATTATTTGTATTCACAATTTTTTCCTTTTAAATTTTTGAGATCCTTCACTGTTATTCTAGCTTGTTTTAGAGCTTGGCCCTTTTAGATTTTTTTGTGCCCGTTCTTCTCTTGCTCTGTCTCCCGGTTCTGCCATGAGGGGCTTTGCGTTTTTTATTCCTGGATCCTTTTTTCTGAAAAAAAAATTTTTTTCTCTTGTTTGTGTGGGGGGGTTTGGGTTGGGGGGGTGGGGGAAAAGTCAGGGACAATAGGAAGCAGTTTGTGAGGTGTGGCTGGCCGTCCGGGCCAATACAAGGGGAAACTGACCTCACTCTTTTCTGCCGTATCGCACCCCAAGCAAGGGGTTTCACTTTTTTTTTTCTTTAAACTCTTCTTAATGATTCTCTTGAGAACTCCCAGTGCCCTCAAGATTATGCGCACGATTTTCCGACCACACGTGCTTTTAATTTTTGTGTTTTTTTATGGGAACGCGTTGGGAACCTAGTATAAGCATTTGTATGTGGGAACATATATTTTTTTTTAAACTTAAATAGCGGAAGTTTATCTCCCTACTGCCCTTGGGGGGGGGAAAAAAGGGGGGGGGGGGTTTTGAGATTGGTTTTTACGGCCCGGGGGGATAGGGGGGGAAAGGGGGAAAAAACGCGTTTGTTGGGCAATGGTGCAGGTGGGGTGTGGGAAAATGAAAGGGCCCCTATAGGGCCCCGTGGTCCGCTCTTCCCTCAGGGTTAGTCCCGTCAACCCAGAGGCGGCTTATCGATTACTGATCGGGTGAAGTCCTCGTGCTTTTGAACACAGGCGTGAATTTTCATGTGATAGTCGGAGGTTAGGTGTGGTTATTGTATGGTTTGTGGCCCCCCAAGGTGCGGAGGTTTTGGGGCCCTCCGGGGGGTGGAAATCCAAAAGTTCCCGTTACTTTTTTTTTTTTTTTAAAGAAAATTTTTAGCAGCAGATAAGGTCAGCCCGTGTTTCTGCTATCGTATTGTGGAAAAAGACACTTTTGTACAGTTCCGCCAAAAAGTTGCTTTTTTCAGTCTGAAATCTTTCTCAGGGTGAGGGGTTTGGAAACCCCCTTCCCTTTTTCTTTTTCCCCTAAGGTTAATGGACTGATACATCCTCTTTATTTCATTTTTTCTGCCTCCCTTTGTTTGGAAAAAACTAAATTTCGTAGGGGAAAGTTTTTTCAGTTAAAAAAAACCCAACTGTTTTTCTCATGGTTTTGGGTTTTTAGGTAAGACCCCATAGCAAAGTTGGTATCTTTATTTTGAAAGGGTTTTGCCTACACAGTTTGGCTTCCCTTTAACGAGTACAGAAAAATTGATAGAAGCAGAAGGACTTGAAAACGAAAAAAATCATTCATCACCCTTAAAAATTTTTAGGGGTCAGTCCCCCCCAGTCCCGGGGAAAAAAGCATTTTTTTTTTCCAAAGGGCTGAAACAAAATGGAGTTGAAGTGAAGGGGTGGGGCCTATATAGCCCCCAAAGGGTATAAAAAGGGTCCATCCCCGTCCCCTTCAACTCCATATTGTTTCAGACTTTGGAACAATTTCCTTTTTCCAGACTTTAGGGACCGACCACGGCCCAAAAAGTTAAGGGTGGGACTGAAAATCTCTTCAAGTCTCTTCTTTCTCCTTTTCAACTTTTTCTGTATCGACCCGAAAAAGCCTGCTGTTAGGGGAAAAGTTTTGAAATTTAAAAAAACCCAACTGTTCATATGTGTCTTTTCCTTAAAAAACCTGTCGGTATTTTATAAACCCTTTAATGTTCCCATGTGTCTTTATCTTCAAAAAAACTAAACAAACCCGCCCGGGGACATAGCGTTCAACAGGATTTAGTTTCCATTCATATGCAAGACGTGTGGCCTAGTTATTCAATCATTTTTACATAATAATGAAAATAATATACATTTTGGGCAAGTAGTGAGTAAGATACGGGGCCAACGTAGGTTTTTTCCGGGTTTTTGAAAAAGTTTCGCCTACATGGAAAGGGTTTCCCCTAGGGGCCGAACTCATCTCCGGCTGAGGAACTGACCACCTCAAAGCTCCTTTAAGGTTGACGATGAAAACACATCTTTACCTCTCCAAAACTGCTTGGGTCTTTTCCCTATTTCTCCACTGTTTTTTGACTGAAGGGAACCTACCATATTGCCGAAACATTTCAGCATTAAAAAAAACCCTTCCGTTTATATGTCTTTCCATAAATACCTAAGTTTTATGTATAATGTTCCCTTTTTGTAAATATACTGTGAAATAATTATCTCTGTTTAAAGTGGGAACTAATATAATACAGAAAAGGGAGAGCCTAATTTTATGGGGGTATCCTTTAATTAAAAAAAAAAAAAAAATCGAAGGGGTAGGGATATTTTTTATATTTTTTTGGGTTTAAAAAATTTTAAATTTTTATCTTGTGATGTATATGAATTTTGATTAAAATTCTGTTTATCCATTTTCCTCTTCACCCCCCTCCCTTCTCTAACTTCTCCCCTTTCCTTTTTATAAATTTTTTCTTTTCCCAGGTGATGGAATATCTTCAATTTAAAATTTAGGTTTTTTCCTGTGAATAGCCCAGGCTACCAGGAGTGGGCAATTGTCAAGAAAAAGTAAAACTTCTACTCTGTGGGAAAGGGCACCTCTGGGCCTCCCTTTGCTAATGAAAAACCCTTTTTGGAAAGCTTTTAAATATCCTCATTGACCTAACCAGCTAAAATTAGCATATTTAAATACCTGGTTTAGGGGAAAACGAAGGGAAACATACTAGCTTTTTTTCCCCGTGTGAAAAAAAACGTTTTAAATGATAAGGTAAAAAGCATAAATTCTGGTGCATCCAAATTTGGTAAATAAGAAAAAAGGGACTGAATACTGAATATATCAGCAGAAAATTTAGTATGTAAATTTCGGCGAACAGATTAAAAACTCAGTATTCTTATGTGGGTATCTTGAGTAAAACAAGTTATTTTCAGCGCTAAAAAAACAAAATTGGAAAGTTTAGTTTAAAAAATAGTTTAAAGTAGCTCAATTTTGGATAAAAATAAGGTCCTGATCATTTGGAAAAAAACAGAGGTGGGTGATATTTTCCCGTCAGGAGAAAGGGTTTTTTCACACTGGTCTTAAATTTTATAAGACCCGTTTTAGTGGTGCCTCTAAAATAGATAGTGTAAAAGGGGACCATTGACTAATGGTTAAGGGGGGACGCAGGCAAACGGGGATGTCGACGTTTAGTGTAAAACCAAAAAAGTGGGGGAAATTAGTGGCGGGTAGCATCGTGGGGGTCGACGCCCCTTTTTGATCATGGGTTTTTAACAAAGGTAAAGTTCCCCAAAACTTTAAACAAAAACTGGGTTCAAGTGGGGGTTTTATGACTTTGGGGAAAAAAAAAAAACTCAAGGGTTTTGAAACCTCTTAGACCCCTTATCACGTTGGGGTTTTGAACCGTGCTTATGTTTTAAAAAGAATTTCGGTGTGCAGGTTTTAGGACCAATCCCTCAAGTTCTTTCCCCGGGGTAAATTTTGATGTATCTTCTCCCCCTTTCCCTTTTAAAGGGGGTAGTTTTTACTGTGAGCAAATGAAATTTCCCTTTTATCCTTAGAAGTAGGCGGGGAAAAAAACATCATAATTACATGTAAGGGTACTGGAAGGCTCGGGCCCCCAACCCCGCACAAACCCAAATTTAAATTTTTGTGAACCAAAGGGTTGGGAGACGGTTGGGTTTCATACCTCCAATTTATAAAACGAAAAAACAAAGAAACAAAAGAGTAAAACTGAGAGAAAATCAATAAATGTTAAAGGGGCTACGAAATATTGAGCCCCTCCAACAAATTCTAGCTTTCCCTTTTAGGAGTTTTTGATTAGCAGGATTGGGCCTGGTCGGAACCCGGGGCCCCGGGGGGGCCCGGGACCCAGAAGCGCACTTTGGGAAGCTCTGGGTCTCCATGCATAGGGGAAATTTTTTTTTATAAAAAAATGGATTGTGTCCTCAGTGGTGTGTTACCCTATTTTTTTGCGATTGTTACTATTGGTAACCCAAAAACAGCCCGTATTTTCCCCGTTATAAATCACCTAGGGTGAGGAAAAATGTCATCCTGAACTGGGAGGGCTTCAGCTGGGGGTTGAACAGATATAGGTTGGGAGCATTGTGGAGAAAAGGGGGGGGGTGGGTGAAGGATTGATGGGGAAAGGGGGTTGTGTGGGGCTCGGGTAAAGGGGGAAAGGGGTGGTGGTTTGTTGGGGGACGAGGGGGAGGGGGGTTTTATCAAAAAGGGGTAGTGTGACCGGACAAGGGGTATCGCGTGAAAGTAAAAGAGGCTGGCCGCCCCATAAAAGTGGGGGTTTTTCCCGGGGGAAAACCCATCCTCCCCCCCTCTCTCCCTCCCCGCTGTGTCCTCCATCTCTTGAGGGTTACCTCCCTTCCCCCAAACCCCCTCCTCTTGTTACCCCCCTCTTTCCCCTATTCCCTTCTTGCAGCCCTTTTTTTCTTTCCCCCGTTTTCCCCCCCCTTTTCCCAATCACCCAGAAATTTTCCCTTACTTTCCTATCCCCTGAAGCCAAAGTGGGATTTCTTTATAACGGGTTTTCATCTCCCTACTGATGTGGGCCTCTCACTCACCATTTTTAATTTTTACAAAAACCCTCCCGTACATAAATAGTATTTCAGGACCCACAAGATAAAATTGGGCCCCACGTGCAACCCTCTAGGGTTTTTTAATTTTAGACGTTTTGCCAGGAGTGGCTTTATCAATGGGAAAATTTTAAGGACATAAATTTGGGGGGACTGAGAATAAATACAGAAAAAGAGATAATCAATCCCTCAGCCTTGGAGTTGGTGCTCTTCATTTCTTCATGGGGGAAATTTAAAAGGTATAAAAAACCGACACAATGGAAAATTTATCTTTCCCCACTTCTTTATATAGTTCTAAAGGTCTCCCAATTTTTCTCCTTGAAAACACCCTTGGGGTTTAAAGCCATGGTTGACGAAACGGCTTCAATGGGGATACCCAGAGGGGGCTCCCGGGTTTAAATTTTTTCAATCTGTCCACTGAAGTTAAATAAGGGCATTTAGTGGCCCCATGCTAGGGAAAGGGCTAACTCACACTAAAATGTATCTGTCTTCCCATTTTTAAAAACTAGCTTTTGCTCCCACAATGTAACCGGGGGATATGAATAAGATACATATTTCAATTGTAAAGGGATCTTTTTTTGTGGACTCCCGTATTGGGGTATTCCCAAAATTGAACAAGCATCGTATTCTCAACGTAAACCCCTTTTCTAGGGCCCTTTATAAAATAGTAACTGGTGTAGGCTTTGTAGCAAACTGTGGCTGTATCCCGTGTTTCTTGATATAAAAAAAAAACTTGAAGGGTCCTATTTGTCCCTTTAAAAAGAAAAAAGGGAATTTTAAAACTCGTGAAAAAAAAGGGGTTTAAAAACAGCCTGTGTGTGTAATTTTGAGAAAAACCCTTTTTTTTCCGACATTCTGTTCATTGTTAGGTTATGTTTATTTTTGGGTTTGGTTATGTTTATTGTTTTTAGGTTTTCTGTTTTTTTTGTTAGATTACTGTTTATTTTGTTAGGTTTTCAGTTTATTGTGTTTTGATTTTTTTTTTATTGTGTTAGGTTACTGGGGTTTTTTGTTTAGGTTACTGTTTTTTTTGTGGGTTTGGTTTTTTGTTTATTGTGTTGATTACTGTTTATTGTGTTAGGTTAAATGTTTATTGTGTTGGTTACTGTTTATTTTTGTTGGTTTTCGTTTATTGTGTTAGGGGTTTCTGTTTTTCTGATTGTTGGGAAAATGGTACAAAATGCCAAAAACAAGGTAAAAAACCACAAAGGGAGTATTTGGGGCCCCTTTTCAGACAGGATGGAAATTAAATTAGGGCGGGTGGGAACCCTTTGAAGGGGGGGAAATTTCTCAGACAGGATGGGACTTACTTTTTTTTGACAGGATGGGGGCTTAAACCCGACAGGGTTTGGGCCCTTTCTTAGGGGCAGGATAGACTTACTTAGACAGGATTTGGGGCTTTTTCTTTGACGGGTGGGACTTTTCTTAGACAAGGGTGGGGCTTTCCTTTTGGATGGGGCTTATTAGACAGGATGGGACCCTTTCTTTTCAGGATGGGAAATTAAATTAGACAGGATGGGACTTACTTAAACAGGATGGGGCTTACTTAGCCCGGATGGGACTTATCAGGGCAGGATGGGGCATTCTTAAAACGGGGGACTTTTACTTAGGCAGGGTGGGACTTACTCAGACAGGATGGGACTTACTTTAGGGCAGGGTTTGGGGGTTTCTCAACAGGATGGGCTTACTCAGACAGGATGGGACTTACTTTTGACGGTGGGACTTACTTAGCAGGATGGGACTTACTTGACAGGTGGCGTAAATTAACAGGATGGGGCCCTTTCTTAACAGGGTGGGCTTTCTTAAAATGGGAACTTAGACAGGATTTGGGCCCTTTCCTTTGACCCGGTGGGACTTTGACAGGATGGGACTTACCCCAAAACCCGGATGGGGGCTTATCAGACAGGATGGGACTTTCTCAGACGGATGGGACTTTTTTTCAGACGGTGGGGAAATTAAATCAACAGGATGGAATTTTCTCAGACAGGATGGGACTTTCTCAGAAGGATGGGACTTACTAGACAGGATGGGACTTACTCAGACAGGATGGGACTTTCTTTAACAGGATGGGACTTACTCAAAACGGATGGGATTACTAGACAGGAAAGGGACTTACTCAAAAGGATGGGGCTTTCCAGGGCAGGTGGAACTTCTCCGACGGATGGGACTTTTCTCGACAGGATGGGACTTAACCCGCAGGGGGGGACTTACTTAACAGGATGGGGCCCAGGGCCCGGAAAAGGGAATTACTTAGCAGGATGGGACTTTTCTCAAAAAAGGAAAGGGACTTTCTCAGACAGGGGTTGGGGCTTTTCTTAGACAGGATGGGATTACCCGACAGGATGGGACTTACTCAGACAGGATGGGAAATTTTCTCAGGGTGGGACTTTTTCTCGGGCAGGATGGGACTTTCTTAGAAAAGGAAAGGGATTACTTAGAAGGGTGGGGGCCCTTTAAATTAGAAAAGGTTGGGGGCTTTCTCAGAAGGATGGGACTTAAAACCCGACCCGGGGTGGGACTTACCAGAACAGGATGGGACTTACTCAGACAGGATGGCTTACTCAGAAAAGGATGGGGGGCTTTTCTTTTAGACAGGATGGAACTTTCTCGACAGGATGGGCTTACCAACCCGGATGGGGCTTACTTAGACAGGAAGGGGCTTAAATCAGACAGGATGGGCTTACCAGCGGAAAAGGGGCTTACTCAAAAGGATGGGCTTACTCCGACAGGAAAGGGACTACTCAGACAGGATGGGGCTTACTCAGGGCGGTTTGGGGCTTACTCAGACAGGATGGAAATTACTCAGACAGGATGGGACTTACTCAGAAAGGAAAGGGACTTACTCAACAGGATGGGGGGCTTAAATTAGACAGGATGGGGGCTTAAAACAGGATGGGGCTTTCTTAGACAGGATGGGGCTTTCTCGAAAAGGATGGGGCTTACTCAGACAGGATGGGGGCTTAAATTAGACAGGATGGGAATTTTCTCAGACAGGATGGGGCTTAACCGACAGGATGGGACTTACTCAGGATGGGCTTACTCAGACAGGGTGGGACTTACTTAACAGGAAAGGGGCTTACTTAGAAAGGATGGGACTTAAAATAAAGGATGGGAAATTACTCCGGATGGAATTACCCCAGACAGGATGGGACCCTTTCTCAGAAAAGGGGTGGGCCCCTTTCTTGAAAGGATGGGACTTTCTCAGAAAGGGTGGGACTTATTTTAAAAGGATGGACTTTTCTTAACAGGATGGGACTTACTTAGAAGGATGGGACTTAACAGGATGGCTTACTTAGACCAGGATGGGACTTACCCAAACAGGATGGGCCGGGACTCAGACAGGGTGAGACTTCACACATGACAACAAGGGGAAAAAGGGGTTTAAAAATTTTGAAAATTCCCAGTAAGACTCTGTGTTTATGAAAACCCCTAATCGGTCTGAGGAAACGACGACTCAAAAAGATTTCTTCAAAGAAAAGACCTCAAACCCATAAATTATACCAGATTTTTCCCACTTTTCCCTAAAATTTCCCATTTGACTTTCGGAAAAAAAAAAATTGACAACATGGGTATGACCAGCCCCCCGGGGCCCCGGGTTTGTGGGAAATCTGTTTTCATTTTAAAAAATGCAAAAAAAACCCTCTTCGCGTGCCCTAAGTACCTATGGAGGAGGAGCTTTTGGGAAAAGTTTGGGGAAAATTTCCCCAAGTCAATTAAAACAAAGGGTATAGCCCCACTCCATAAAAAGGGGGCAGCAAAAACATTAGCTAAGAACTATAGACCAAACTCTGAGTCCCCCATAAAAAACCCTTTTAAAGAGTGGGGTTTAAAAGCAGGATTGCCAAAAAACACCTGGGTTCCCCAAAAAAGCACAATCTAGGGCAACATGGGTTTTAGGGGAGGTTTGCTCCCGCCTTCCCACAATCGGAAACCCCTATGATATGGCGGGAAAGCAAATGGAAGAAAATCGAAGCAGATGTAAAAACAAAAGACTTTGCAAAAGGGATTTGAAAAAAAGCGGGTCATGGCGTAATAGCCCATAAAATACGTGGGGTTAAAGGGAAAAACTGGGAAAGTGGGGAGATGGATCTTCAACTTTAAAAAAATCGAAACAAAAGAGTAGTGGTCAACAGAGTTTAAACGGAGGCCCGCCATATGAAGAAAATCTGTTTCCCCAAGGCCCCAGTGCTCCCCCCCTCTTATTCCTCACCTTTACAGACATAGGGTGAGATATTTCACCACAGACCCTATTTATTCCCTTTTCGGAGTTTCAGGGTCTGCATGGGCTGTCATCGGGTGAGGACGCGGAACCTCCCCAAAAAGATATAAACAAAGTTTTCCCGTGGGCCCAAAGGAAAAAGATATGATGTTCAATGGGGAAAATTTCCAAATACTACGTTTTGGGAAAAATGGAGAAGATAAAAACTAGAACAGAGTTACTACAAACTCTGGGGCCCAAAAATAGAGCGGAAAAAAAAATGTAAGGGGCTTGGGAAATAGAAAAGTTTGGGAACTCACTTTTTAAGGATCAAAACATGCCCCGATCACCAAATACAAGAAAATGATAGGATGGAAAAAACGAGGGAAATTTTAAAACGGAGATGCCCAAACCAAGGGTGATCCTTTTTAATGACTTGTTCTCTCTAGTCTGGAAAAACTGCTGTACTTTAATCTCCATTCAAAGCAGGGTTTAAATTGCAGATTAGAGTGTACAGAGAAACCTTTACGCACGTATAAATTCGTCAAGCACCTTAAAATCTGGGAAAGCCCCTTTGGAAAACACTTGGGCTTGTACTCGTTGGAACGCAGGAGGGAGAGATATATCATAATCTAAGCTTGGAAAATCCCGGAAGGAAAGGTCCCAAAACTGCACCCCAGAAAACCCCTACAAAAGTAAAAAACTGGGCAGGGGGATGCAAAATGCCCCCCAAATTAAAAATAGGGGCCCCTTTTGGCCTAAGGGGAAAAACCCTAAATGTCCGGGGGCCCCAAAACTGTTCAAACCCGCCCCTCATCAAGCATTAGGGGAATTACCAATAAACCCCCCCGGCTGCCTTCAAGGGGGAAGGGTGGACAATACCTAAAGTCAGTGCGGATCAGCCGGGCTGTGGCCCCAAGTTGGCCCGCGTTTCGGGCCCGGGATTTAAAAGCCTAGTTTATTTAGGTCTTTATCCAAACCGGGGGGGCCTGGGCATGGACCGGGCCCCCGGGGGCGTTGATCCCCCGGGAAAAAACCTCCAGGTAAACCTCCAGGGAAACAAGATTAAAAACACGTTTTAGCCCGTTGGGGATCTTTATTGATGGGAAAAGTTTCGCCTACACAGTTTTTGGTGGTCAGTCTCCCAGCAGGGTGAGGGGGCGCCACCTCTTTAAAAACATAAAAACCTGTGTAAGTTTTAAAACACATTTTGCAACATTGGAAATCTTTATTGTAGACGTTTCGCCATCCCGTGGCTTTATCAAAACAGAATTTTAGGACATAATAGGAAACCGGGGAAACATATACAAAAGATGAGGGTAATTCCCGTTCCCCCGGCCTTGGGTTAGTAAATTTACAGCATTTAGGGGAAGGGGGAAACTGGAGCAAAGGCAAGAAGCGGGGGGTTATATAGGCGTCAGTGGATAAGGAAAATATTTGTCGGTAAATTTTTTTTCCTTTCTTGCACCATAAGAAACACGGGAGCGGCCCCACTGGGGCCCCTGCAGGCAGGTCCCAAGGGCTTTTTTTCGGCTCAAAACTTTTTTTTTCCAACGTTGAAACGACTGATTCATCAAACTCAATTTCATTTCTACTGCTTCCTTTGTTTTTTGACTGTAGGGAGGCTACGTTTTAAAGGGGAAAAATTTTTTATCAATAAAAACAACCCAAAATGTTGAAAGGTTTCTTAATCTTCAAAAGGATTACTGTGTTCGGTTACGCTAACCCCACTGTATTAGGGCGGTTAACGAAAAATTTAAACCCAAAGAATAAAAAGTCGCAAAAACCTTATTGGAACAAAAACAGATAACCGCACTTTGGGGAAATGGGAAAAAAAAATGGGGGGAAGGAAAAAAATTTAAATTTTTGGGGCATGAAAAAATTTAAATTTTTGGTGTGATAAACCGTCCCCCCAAAATTTTGATAGGGACCAGGGGGGATACTATGGGAGGAAATTGGGTTTGGGCCCCCAAAGGGACCGGTTTAAAGTAGTAATTTAGGAGACTTTAAATTTAGTTTATTGATTGGAATTTCTTTAAATGGGGAATTTTTGAATCATTTCGATTCTTTTGATGTAGTTCAGGTTTTTTTTTTGAAGCAGTTTGTGACTGAAAACCCACAAGGGGTTAAAAACCTGCTTGGGGCTTTTTTTGGCAAACAAAGAATCCCTTTTTTAATAATTTTTGAATTTCAGAGGAACTGGGTGCTAGCGACCACAAATCAATTCATTTTTGATTGAATTTGGGTTTTGATAGTTGGGATAAATCAGTAACAGCCCCGATCTTCGCTTTTGCAGATTTTCGATGGGGTTAAGAACACCCTTTTCACTGTTGATGGGGGAAAGAAAAAGAGTATCAATATGGGCAGTTTTCGAACACTTTTCATGCTGCTTAAAAAAACGTTTATCCCCCCTTAAAAAAAAATTAGAAACAAATAGAAATGACCCAAAATGGATGAAAAATAGGCTGAAATATCTACTAGGGCATAAGAAAAATTTCAAGGGGTATCCAAAAGGGGGGAGGGTCATCTTATGAACAGTATATTGACATTTAAAAGGGACATTTTAAAAAAAATAAGATAAGCAAAAGGGACTATTGAAATTAAAGTTGTTGGGATTGGGATGAAAGGGGTTTTAAAAACCGACAAGTTTAAGAATTAGACACTTATGCAGCATTTGGGGAATTTATTCAGGAAACGTTTTTTGCCCCACAGTGGCCACGTGTGGCGAAACGTTTTCCCGAATTAAAAATTCCCTTTTGCTGCTAAGTGTCTCAATTTTTCAACTTGTCGGTTTTTCAAACCATTCAAACACAACGTCAGACACTGCAGCATCTGGGATTTGTTACAAAGAATTCTTCAAAAAAATTGGTTTAACCTTTGGACGAAGACCAAATTCGACTATGGATGGTCCAAATATGACCCCGCCCCCGCCCGGGTTCACCTCACCTCACAAAAGGTTAAAATAAGCCACGTCTACGGCCCCCATGCGTTCATTTACGATTTATGGACTGAAAACATCGACTCCAGGGTTTTGGGGGCTAATTTCCCCCATTTTTCCTCCTCTCCCTTAACCCTTTCCCCCTTTGTATTTGGGGTGATGAAGCCATTTTGGGCGGAAAAAGTTTCCTAATAAAGAATTCCCCTATGCTGGGATAAGTTGCTAGGGATTCTAAAACTAACCCCAAAAAATTTTTTTCCCGGTATATAAAACAAAATTTAAATAAAAAAGGTTCCCCTTTAAAAAAATATGAGCATCTTTTCTGACGAAGAGAATGAAATGTGCTCGATTTAAAAAAAATTTTTCTCTCGGTTTTTTTTCACAGGAAAAAAACACAATAATTTCGGTAATTAAATTTTAAAATGTGGCTAGAAGGGAAAATAAAAATTTGTAAAAAAACACAGTCACTAGTGGAAAAAAGGGTTGGGGAAGCAGAAAGACAGACGAAGAAAATAAGGGCGCCCGGGGCCTGATGAGGTTTTTTAAGGGTTCTTAAGGAATGGGAAAATGGAAAATCTGTGAAAACCTTTTAAAAAAAATTTTTTAATTTAAACTCTTCAAAAAAAGGTTTTATGTCTGATATGTGGGAAAATGGCTTTTAATTTTAAATTTCCCATTTTTAAAAAAAGGGGGGCAAGTCAAAAATCGTCACCGTCAAATTTCCGCCCAAAAAGCCCGACCCCAATTGAAAGGGAAATTTTCTAGAAACAATTATAGCTTTTGGGTTATAAGAACCTTTTCGATAAGCATAGCTTGATTAATGATACTCAGCATGGATTCACAAGAGGCCGGGGCTTGTCTAACTTTAAATTTTTTAACTTTTTTCGTAAAAGTTTTGTGGCTGTTGACCACGATAAAGAATTTTTAAATTTACTTAGAAATTTTTGTAAAGGGGTTTTTAGAGTCCCACAAACCCAAAAACTGTTTAAGAAAGAAACAGTCTTGGCATTGGGGGAAGGGTGCTCTCGTGGATCGAATCATGGCTCCAGAAAAGGAAGCAGGGGGTGTGTCCATAAAAGGGGTTAAAAAACCCAGGGGGATCGTCCTTGCTTTTTTTTCCCCCTTGCCTCTTTTTTACCCTTACCTCTTTTTTACCCTTGCCTCTTTTTTACCTTTGCCTCTTTTTTCCCCTTGCTTCTTCGGTTGTACTGTTTGTAAAACCGTTTTTATCGTGTTTTGATTTCAAATACACAATAACACATGTATTTATTGTTTGTTTATAATGAATTTTAAGTTATTTTATTTAGTATGCAGGATGGTACCTTGTTTTATGTTTTTGTTGTCGCTAATGTTAGACCTCAGTCACGCAGAGAAGATTAGAACAGTTTAACACTGCATGCAGTAGGCCTATTGGCCTACACAGTCATTTATCCATTTTTTTTTTTGACCTGTGCCTTTTGCTAAAGTGGCGCTGTCTTCAAGCTGAGCTGCAGTATATATTACACAAGAGGTCAGCATCGCATGTCATTATGCCGTTGTGTGCAATTGTACTTAGTTGACCACCATTATGACAGAAGTAAGGGAAATGCGGGTGTGTGTGTGTACTCGCCTAATTGTAGTCGCAGGGGTCGATACTCAGCTCCTGGCCCCGTGTGTGTGTGTGTGTGTGTGTGTGTGTGTGTGTGTGGTGTGTGTGTGTGTGTGTGTGTGTGTGTGTGTGTGTGTGTGTGTGTGTGAAGGCGTTTGTGCTCACCTAGTTGTCTTTGAGTCCTGTCTTCAAAGAAACAGACCAATTTTTACAAACTATTCCTGATCAAAGACACTTGTATTCCAAAAGGAAACTGGATAAGTATCTTTACCAGGTGCTAGATCAGCCAGGCTGTGATAAATATGTGGGTCAGCGGGCCACCAGCAGAAACAGCCTGGATGACCAGGCATGTACCAGACAAGCCTGACCTCTGGGAGTAGAAAAGCTCTCGGAACTCATCAAGGGTAAAGGTATATAAAAATTTATGTACAGTTTAGGACATTTTTTTTATAGGAAATGCTTCGCCACGAGTGACTTCGTGGCTGAACGTTTTTAATAAATGTCTTGAGCCGTACACAAGTGTCTTTCTCCACATCTTGTTGGTATCATCACACCTGCAATGATGTTGGTAGAATTACCGACAATATGTTAAATAGGACACATGTGTGACTAATGCGACATTTTAATTGTGGCAACGTTTCGCTCTCCTACAGCTTTGTCAGGCTGTAACGGCTTACAGAGCTCCTGGAGGTCGAAACGTTGCCACAATAAAAATGTAGAATTAGATGCACATGTGACCTTTTACTTCCATTCCTGGTCATTCTGGCTAAAACTGTGCTGGAGCAGATGATCCCCTGAACTGAACAGGCTTGACATTGAAGAAATGTTCCCGGTTGTTAGCTCCTGGTTCCTCCCAATTCAAGCATCTATCCACTAGTATTTGGTGGATATATAACTAACCCACTCGTGTACCTGCCCTACGGAGTAGGTGGGCAGGTAGGCCTGCTGTAATGCTCCTCCTTTCATATGGTGTCATGTGTCGTGTTTTGAGCCTTGTCTTGTTCACATTCTTGAACGCCATTCTTAATATTTACGACTCCGACGTACTACTCCGTTAGATTTCGCGAGTATCTTCTCACATTTCTTTCGCTTGCTGTGGTTGAACTTCCGAAGCTTCTTTTCTGATCATTTTTGCGACAGTCCACGTTAGTTTTTCCTTGGGGTATGGGAGTGACCGCTTAGCTTCGACTAGGCGCCCATACTTATCTGGGATCTCGCCGAGTGGAGATGGCAGTGTGTGTAGGTTCGAATTCTGCTGTGGACTGAGAGATGTTTAAATTATTAATAATAAATTATTTGTACTTCACATTTTCCTTTAAGTATTTGAGATCCTTCACTGTTATTCTAGCTTGTTTTAGAGCTTGCCTTTCAGATTTCTGTGCCCGTTCTTCTCTTAGCTCTGTCTCCAGGTTCTGCCATGAGACTTAGCAGTTTTCATTCCTGGATCCTTATTCTGAAATTAATTTTGTTCTCTGTGTTTGTGTGGGTGGGTTGGTTGGGGAGTGGGAGAGAGTCAGGTACTAGTAGGAAGCAGTTTGTGAGGTGTGGCTGGCCGTCGACCAATACAAGGGAAACTGACCTCACTCTTGCTCTGCCGTATCGCACCTCAAGCTAGGCTTACACTTTTTGTCTTCATCTCTTCTTAATGATTCTCTTGAGAAGCTCGCAGTGCCCTCAAGATTATGCGCACGAGTTCCTTGACCACACGTGCGTATACTTCTTGTGATGTTTATGCAACGCGTTGAACATAGTATAAGCATTTGTATGTGTAACATATATTTTTTTCAAACTTAAGTAGCGGAAGTTTATCTCGCCTACATGCATTGGGGGTGGAAAAGGGGGGGGGGTAGAGATTGGTTGACGGCTGAGGGATGAGGGGGAAGGGGAAAGACGCGTTTGTTGTCAAGTGTGCAGGTGTGGGTGTGGGAGAATGAATGGGCCCGTATAGTCACGTGGTCCGTACTCTTCCCTCAGGGATTAGTCAGTCAAGCAGGCAGAGTCGGCTTATCGAGTTACTGATCGCTGAAGTCCTCGTGCTTCTGAACACAGGCGTGAATTTCTCATGTGATAGTCGGAGGTGATAGGTGTGGCTTATTAGTATGGTAGTGCCGCTCAGAGGTGCGGAGGTGTGGCCGTGCCGGGTGTGCAGGTCCAAAAGTTCAGTTAGCTTTTTTTTTTTATTAAAGAAATTTTCAGCAGCAGATAAGGTCAGCAGTGTGCTGCTATCGTATTGTGGAAAAAGACACTTTTGTACAGTTCAGCCACAAGTTGCTTCTTCAGTCTGAACTCTTCTCTAGGCTGAGGGGTTGACCACCTCAGTTACTTTTTCTCTAAGGTTAATGGACTGATACATCATCTTTATTTCATTTTTACTGCTCCCTTTGTATTTGAAAAGCCTATTGCGTAGGCGAAACGTTTTATCAGTAAAAATACCCAACTGTTGCTCATGTGTCTTTGTTGTTAGGTAAGACACATATGCAACAGTTAGGTATCTTTATTTCGAAACGTTTCGCCTACACAGTAGGCTTCTTCAGTCGAGTACAGAAAAGTTGATAGAAGCAGAAGAGACTTGAAGACGATGTAATCAGTTCATCACCCTTAAAGTTTTGAGGTGGTCAGTCCCTCAGTCTGGAGAAGAGCATTGTTCCAAAGTCTGAAACAATATGGAGTTGAAGTGACAGGGTGGAGCCTTATATAGCGCCAGGCTATATAAGGCTCCATCCTGTCACTTCAACTCCATATTGTTTCAGACTTTGGAACAATGCTCTTCTCCAGACTGAGGGACTGACCACGCAAAACGTTAAGGATGATGGACTGATACATCGTCTTCAAGTCTCTTCTGCTTCTATCAACTTTTCTGTACTCGACTGAAGAAGCCTGCTGTGTAGGCGAAACGTTTCGAAATAAAGATACCTAACTGTTGCATATGTGTCTTACCTAACAACCTGTCGGTATTTTATACCATTTAATGTTCACATGTGTCTTTATCTTCAAAAATCTAGCAAACCTGCCAGGGTACATAGCGTTCAACAGGATTTAGTTTCACATTCATATGTCAAGACGTGTGCATATGTATATTCATATGCATTTATACATAATAATGAAAATAATATACAGTGCTGACAAGTAGATGAGTAAGATACAGGTGCAACAGTAGGTTTTTTCGGTTGTTGAAACGTTTCGCCTACATGGAATTGTTCCAGGCTATGGACCTGAACTCATCTCCAGGCTGAGGAACTGACCACCTCAAGAGCTCCTTCAAGGTTGACGGACTGATAACACATCTTTACCTCTCCAATACTGCTGCTCTCTCCATATTTCTCCACTGTTGTTGACTGAAGAAGCCTACCATATAGCCGAAACATTTCAGCATTAAAAATACCCTGCTGTTGCATATGTCTTACCATAAATACCTAAGTGTATATGTATAATGTTCCTGTGTGTAAATATACATGTGAAATACTTATCTCTGTTTATGTGTAACTAATATAATACAGAATAGAGTAGCAGCCTACATTTGATGGGATGTATCCTTTAATTAAAAAAAAAATAAAAAATCGAGGCTAGGGATATTAATATATTTTTAGGCTTATAATAAATTAATTGTTATCTTGTGATGTATATGTAGTTAGATATATTCTGTCATCCATATTCCTCTTCACCCCCCTCCCTTCTCTAACTTCTCCCTTCCATGTATAATTTCTCTTGCTCTAGGATGATGGAGATATCTTCATAAAAATTCAGTTTATCCTGTGAATAGACTAGGCTATCCTAGGAGATGACACTTGTCAAGTAATAGTAAAACATACTAGCTCTGCTGGAAGGACACCTCTGGGCCTCCTTAGCTAATGAACCCTTATTGGAATGCTTCAACATATCCTCATTGACCTATTCCAGCTCAGATTAGCATATTTAAATACCTGCGTGATGGAATACGACAGGGAAACATAGCTAGCTTTTGTACCCAGTGTGTAAATATCGTAACTGAGTAAGGTAACAGCATACTTCTGATGCATCCAAGTTTGGTAAATAAGAAAAGGTACTGATATACTGAATATATCAGCAGATATATTTAGTATGTAAATTCGGCGAACAGATTAACACTCAGTATACTTATGTGAGATATCTTGAGTAAGACAAGTTATCTCAGCGCTAACAACATATAATTGGATAAGTTTAGTAAAAAGTAGTTAATGTAGCTCAATGTGGATAAATGTAAGGTCCTGATCATTTGGAAAGACAGTAGGTGACTGATATTTTCTCCGTCAGGAGACAGGTTCTTCACACTGGTCTTAATTATATAATGACCCGTTCAGTGGTGCCTCTAAGTAGATAGTGTAAAATGGTACCATTGAGCTAATGGTTAAGGCGAGCGCAGCAAACGGTGATGTCGACTGTCTTAGTGTACACAAATAGTGTACTTAGTGGCTGCTAGCAGTCGTGCGTCGACGCCGTTTTCGATCATGTTTGCAACAATGGTAAAGTTCTCAAAACTTAAGCAAAAACTGGGTTCAAGTGGGGCTATTCATGACTTTGGGAAGCTCAAGGTTTCGATCCGTCTTAGACCATTATCACGTCTGGGTGTGAACAGTGCTTATGATTAAATAGTAATTTCGGTGTGCAGGTTTAGGACCAATCCCTCAAGTATCTTCCCGGTGTAAATTATGATGTATCTTTCTCGCCTTCCTTCTAAGGAGTATAGTTCTACTGTGAGCACATGAAGTTCCTTGTACTCCTTAGAACGTAGGCGAGAAAAATACATCATACTTTACACCTGTAAGATACTGGAAGGCTCGGTCCCGAACCTGCACACCGAAATTATTACTTGTGAACACAAGAGGCTTGGTAGACGGTGTTGCATACCTCCAATGATAAGCGATAAACAAAGAAGCGATGAGTACACTGAGAGAACTCAATAAGTGTTAAGGGACTACGACTATTGAGCACCCTCCAACAAACTTCTAGCTGCCTTGTAGGCAGTTCATGATTAGCAGGATTGTGGCCTGGTCTGGAACCGGGCCGCGGGGCCGGCGACCAGAAGCGACACTAGGTAAGCTCTGGGTCTCCATCGCATAGGAATTTTTCTTTATATAATCAATAATGGATTGTGTCCTCAGTGGTGTGTTACCCTATTTTATGCGATAGTTACTATTGGTAACAAAAGCTAGCTGTATTTCCCTGTTATAAATCACCTAGGGTGAGGTAATATGTCATCCTGAACTGGGAGACTTCAGCAGGGCGTTGACAGTATATAGGTGCAGCATTGTGGAGTAAGGGGAGGGGGTGACTGATGAGTATTGATGGGGAGGGGTTAGTGTGTGCTCGGGTAAGGGAAGGGGTGAGTGTATGTTGGGGTACGAGGTGGGAGGGGGGTTGTATCAAGAGGGTGTAGTGTGACAGGACAAGGGGTATCGCGTGACGTAACGAGGCTGGCCGCCCCATAACGAGTGGGTTCCGGTGGAGCCCATCCTCCCTCCCTCTCTCCCTCCCTCGCTGTGATCCTCCACTCTGCTTGAGGATTACCTCCCTTCCCCAACCTCCTCCTCTATGTTACCCTCCTCTTCCTGCTATTCCCTTCCTTGCAGCCTCTTTCTCCCCTGTCTTCCCCCTCCTCCAATCACCCAGCATTCTCCCTTACTACACTATCACTGAAGCCACAGTGGGATACTTCATAACGTTCTCATCTCCCTACTGATGTGTCCATCTCACTCACACATTTCAATTTGTACACAATCCATCCTGTACATAAATAGTATACAGTACCGACAAGATGAAAATTGGACACACGTGCAACATCTAGGTATCTTTATTGTAGACGTTTCGCCAGGAGTGGCTTTATCAATGCAAATTCAAGGACATAATTGGGAGACTGTAGAACTATATACAGAAGATGAGATAATCAATCCCTCAGCCTTGGAGTTGGTGCTCTTCACTATCTTCATGGTGGAAATAAATGGTATAAAATACCGACACAATGGAAATTCATCTTCCTCATCTTCTGTATATAGTTCTACGGTCTCCCAATTATCTCCTTGAATACACGTTGATAAAGCCACTGGTTGACGAAACGTCTACAATAGAGATACCCAGATGTTACTCTTGTCTAATTTTCTCAATCTGTCCACTGAAGTATAATAAGACATTTAGTGGCCTATGCTAGGCAGGTCTAACTCACACATACATGTATCTGTCTAGCCTATTTTTAAAGCTAGCTTTTGCTCCCACAATGTAACTCGTATATGAATAAGATACATATACAATATGTAGGTATCTTTATTGTGGACTCAGTATGGATATTCGAATATTGAACAAGCATCGTATTCATCAACGTACCGCTTTTCTAGGGCATTTATAAAATAGTAACTGGTGTAGGCTAGTAGCAACTGTGGCTGTATCCAGTGTTTGCTTGATATAAAAATTGAACTTGAAGGATCCTATTTGTCTTCATAAGAAAAATGGGAATTTTTAAAACTCGTGGAAAAAAAGGGCTAAACACAGCCTGTGTGTGTAATTTTGAGAAACCGTTAATTTTCCGACATTCTGTTCATTGTTAGGTTACTGTTTATTGTGTTAGGTTACTGTTTATTGTGTTAGGTTACTGTTTATTGTGTTAGATTACTGTTTATTGTGTTAGGTTACAGTTTATTGTGTTAGATTACTGTTTATTGTGTTAGGTTACTGTTTATTGTGTTAGGTTACTGTTTATTGTGTTAGGTTACTGTTTATTGTGTTAGATTACTGTTTATTGTGTTAGGTTACTGTTTATTGTGTTAGGTTACTGTTTATTGTGTTAGGTTACTGTTTATTGTGTTAGGTTACTGTTTACTGTATTGTTGAAAATGGTACAAAATGCCAAAAACAAGGTAAATACCACATGTAGTATCGGGCCCTTACTCAGACAGGATGGAACTTACTTAGACAGGATGGGACTTAGACAGGATGGGACTTACTCAGACAGGATGGGACTTACTTAGACAGGATGGGACTTACTCAGACAGGATGGGACTTACTTAGACAGGATGAGACTTACTTAGACAGGATGGGACTTACTTAGACAGGATGGGACTTACTTAGACAGGATGGGACTTACTTAGGATGGGACTTACTTAGACAGGATGGGACTTACTTAGACAGGATGGGACTTACTTAGACAGGATGGGACTTACTTAAACAGGATGGGACTTACTTAGACAGGATGGGACTTACTCAGACAGGATGGGACATACTTAGACAGGATGGGACTTACTTAGACAGGATGGGACTTACTCAGACAGGATGGGACTTACTCAGACAGGATGGGACTTACTCAGACAGGATGGGACTTACTCAGACAGGATGGGACTTACTTAGACAGGATGGGACTTACTTAGACAGGATGGGACTTACTTAGACAGGATGGGACGTACTTAGACAGGATGGGACTTACTTAGACAGGATGGGACTTACTTAGACAGGATGGGACTTAGACAGGATGGGACTTACTTAGACAGGATGGGACTTAGACAGGATGGGACTTACTCAGACAGGATGGGACTTACTCAGACAGGATGGGACTTACTCAGACAGGATGGGACTTACTCAGACAGGATGGGACTTACTCAGACAGGATGGAACTTACTCAGACAGGATGGGACTTACTCAGACAGGATGGGACTTACTCAGACAGGATGGGACTTACTCAGACAGGATGGGACTTACTCAGACAGGATGGGACTTACTCAGACAGGATGGGACTTACTCAGACAGGATGGGACTTACTCAGACAGGATGGGACTTACTCAGACAGGATGGAACTTACTCAGACAGGATGGGACTTACTCAGACAGGATGGGACTTACTCAGACAGGATGGGACTTACTTAGACAGGATGGGACTTAGACAGGATGGGACTTACTTAGACAGGATGGGACTTACTCAGACAGGATGGGACTTACTCAGACAGGATGGGACTTACTTAGACAGGATGGGACTTACTCAGACAGGATGGGACTTACTCAGACAGGATGGGACTTACTCAGGATGGGACTTACTCAGACAGGATGGGACTTACTTAGACAGGATGGGACTTACTTAGACAGGATGGGACTTAACTTAGACAGGATGGGACTTACTCAGACAGGATGGGACTTACTCAGACAGGATGGGACTTACTCAGACAGGATGGGACTTACTCAGACAGGATGGGACTTACTCAGACAGGATGGGACTTACTCAGACAGGATGGAACTTACTCAGACAGGATGGGACTTACTCAGACAGGATGGGACTTACTTAGACAGGATGGGACTTACTCAGACAGGATGGGACTTACTCAGACAGGATGGGACTTACTCAGACAGGATGGGACTTACTCAGACAGGATGGGACTTACTCAGACAGGATGGGACTTACTCAGACAGGATGGGACTTACTCAGACAGGATGGAACTTACTCAGACAGGATGGGACTTACTCAGACAGGATGGGACTTACTCAGACAGGATGGGACTTACTTAGACAGGATGGGACTTAGACAGGATGGGACTTACTTAGACAGGATGGGACTTACTCAGACAGGATGGGACTTACTCAGACAGGATGGGACTTACTTAGACAGGATGGGACTTACTCAGACAGGATGGGACTTACTCAGACAGGATGGGACTTACTCAGGATGGGACTTACTCAGACAGGATGGGACTTACTTAGACAGGATGGGACTTACTTAGACAGGATGGGACTTAACTTAGACAGGATGGGACTTACTCAGGATGGAACTTACTCAGACAGGATGGGACTTACTCAGAAAGGATGGGACTTACTCAGAAAGGATGGGACTTACTCAGAAAGGATGGGACTTACTTAGACAGGATGGGACTTACTTAGACAGGATGGGACTTACTTAGACAGGATGGGACTTAGACAGGATGGGACTTACTTAGACAGGATGGGACTTACTCAGACAGGATGGGACGTACTCAGACAGGATGAGACTTACACACATGACAACAAGGAAATGAGTGAAATTCTGAAATCCCAGTAAGACTCTGTGTTTAGTGAACCACTAATCGGTCTGAGGATCGACGACTCAAATGATTTCTTCATGAATGAGCCTCAAAACTCCATAAATGTATACCAGATTTCCGACATTACCCTAACTCCGATAGACTTCGAAAAAACCATTGACAACATGCCTATGCACTCAGCCCCGGGCCCAGACTCGTGGAACTCTGTTTTCATTAAGAAATGCAAGAAACCCCTCTCGCGTGCCCTAAGTACACTATGGAGGAGGAGCTTGGACATGTTTGAAATTCCACAGTCACTTAAAACAACGGATATAGCCCCACTCCATAAAGGTGGCAGCAAAGCATTAGCTAAGAACTATAGACCAATAGCTCTGACGTCCCACATAAAAATCTTTGAAAGAGTGCTAAGAAGCAGGATTGCAAATCACCTGGATTCCCAAAATCTGCACAATCTAGGGCAACATGGGTTCAGGGCAGGTCGCTCCTGCCTCTCACAACTACTGGATCACTATGATATGGCCTTGAATGCACTGGAAGAAAATCAGAATGCAGATGTAATATACAGAGACTTTGCAAAAGCATTTGACAAATGCGATCATGGCGTAATAGCCCATAAAATACGTGCTAAAGGAATAACTGGGAAAGTGGGGAGATGGATCTTCAACTTCCTAACAAATCGAACACAAAGAGTAGTGGTCAACAGAGTTAAATCGGAGGCTGCCATAGTGAAGAACTCTGTTCCACAAGGCACAGTGCTCGCCCCCATCTTATTCCTCATCCTCATATCAGACATAGGCTGAGATATACACCACAGCACCGTATCATCCTTTGCGGATGATACTAGGATCTGCATGAGGCTGTCATCTGCTGAGGACGCGGAACCTCCAAGAAGATATAAACAAAGTTTTCCAGTGGGCAACGGAAAACGATATGATGTTCAATGAGGACAAATTCCAACTACTACGTTATGGAAAACTGGAGAAGATAATAACTAGAACAGAGTATACTACAAACTCTGGCCATACAATAGAGCGGAAAAATAATGTAAGGGACTTGGGAGTAGTAATGTCTGAGGATCTCACTTTCAAGGATCACAACAGTGCCACGATCACAAGTACGAAGAAAATGATAGGATGGATAACGAGAACTTTCAAAACGAGAGATGCCAAGCCAATGATGATCCTTTTCAAATGACTTGTTCTCTCTAGTCTGGAATACTGCTGTACATTAACATCTCCATTCAAAGCAGATGAAATTGCAGATCTAGAGTGTACAGAGATCCTTTACTGCACGTATAAGTTCTGTCAAGCACCTTAACTGCTGGGAACGCTTGGAAGCACTTGACTTGTACTCGTTGGAACGCAGGAGGGAGAGATATATCATAATCTACACTTGGAAAATCCTGGAAGGAATGGTCCCAAATCTGCACACAGAAATCACTCCCTACAAAAGTAAAAGACTGGGCAGGCGATGCAAAATGCCCCCAATTAAAAGTAGGGGCCCCATTGGTACACTAAGAGAAAACACCCTAAGTGTCCGGGGCCCAAGACTGTTCAACAGCCTCTCATCAAGCATTAGGGGAATTACCAATAAACCCCCTGGCTGCCTTCAAGAGAGAGCTGGACAGATACCTAAAGTCAGTGCCGGATCAGCCGGGCTGTGGCTCGTACGTTGGACTGCGTGCGGCCAGCAGTAACAGCCTAGTTGATCAGGCTCTGATCCACCGGGAGGCCTGGTCATGGACCGGGCCGCGGGGGCGTTGATCCCCGGAATAACCTCCAGGTAACCTCCAGGTAAATTCAAGATTAAGAAACACGTTCAGCAGTTGGGGATCTTTATTGATGAAACGTTTCGCCTACACAGTAGTTGGTGGTCAGTCTCCCAGCCAGGCTGAGGGACTGACCACCTCATAAGAACATAAGAAACACTGTGTAAGTTAAGACACATGTGCAACATCTGGATATCTTTATTGTAGACGTTTCGCCATCCAGTGGCTTTATCAATACAGATTCTAGGACATAATAGGAAGACGGTAGAACTATATACAAAAGATGAGGTAATCAGTCCCTCGGCCTTGGAGTTAGTATTCACAGCATGATGGTGGAGGAGAATCTGGAGCAAAGGCAAGAAGACTGGCGGTTATATAGGCGTCAGTGGATAAGGACATATTTGTCGGTATTTTATACCTTTCTTGCACAACATAAGAAACACTGCAGCAGGCCTACTGGCCCATGCGAGGCAGGTCCAAGTCTTTTATCGGCTCAAATACTTTTTCTCCAACGTTGATCGACTGATTACATCATCTCAATTTCATTTCTACTGCTTCCTTTGTATTTGACTGAAGTAGGCTACTGTGTAGGCGAAACGTTTCATCAATAAAGACACCCAACTGTTGAACGTGTTTCTTAATCTTCAACGGATTACTGTGTTCGGTTACGCTAACCTACTGTATTAGGGTCGGTTAACGTAAATTAACCTAAAGAATAAAAAGTCGCAATACCATGATTGGAACAATACACAGATAACCCGCACATAGGAGAATGAAACATATGGGGCATGAAAAATTAATTTTGGGGCATGAAAAATTAATTTTAGGTGTGATATACCGTCCCCCAAATTTAGATAGGGACCAGGGGAGACTACTATGGGAGGAAATTGTTAGGGCCACAAGGCACGATAATGTAGTAATTCTAGGAGACTTTAACTTTAGTCATATTGATTGGAATTTCTTGACTGGGAATTTAGAATCATACGACTTCTTAGATGTAGTTCAGGATTGTTTTTTGAAGCAGTTTGTGACTGAACCTACAAGGGGTAATAACCTGCTTGACTTAGTTCTGGCAAACAATGAATCCCTTGTTAATAATTTAGAAGTTTCAGAGGAACTGGGTGCTAGCGACCACAAATCAATTACATTTAGCATTGAATGGAAGTTATGATAGTAGGGATAATCAGTAACAGTCCCAGATCTTCGCTTAGCAGATTACGATGGGCTTAGAGAACACTTATCATCTGTTGACTGGGGTAACGAAGAGAGCTATCAATATGACAGTTTTCTGAACACTTTACATGCTGCTCAAAGAACGTTTATCCCTTATAAAGAAATTAGATCAAATAGAAATGACCCAAAATGGATGAATAATAGGCTGAAATATCTACTAGGGCATAAGAAAGGAATTTACAGGCGTATCAAAAGAGGCGAGGGTCATCTTATGAATCAGTATATTGACATTAAGAGGGACATTAAAAAGGGGATAAGATAAGCTAAAAGGGACTATGAAATTAAAGTTGCTAGGGATTGTGATGAATGGTTTGAAAAACCGACAAGTTGAAGATTGAGACACTTATGCAGCATATGGGAATCTTTATTCAGGAAACGTTTCGCCACACAGTGGCACACTGTGTGGCGAAACGTTTTCCTGAATAAAGATTCCCATATGCTGCATAAGTGTCTCAATCTTCAACTTGTCGGTTTTTCAAACCATTCATCACAACGTCAGACACTGCAGCATCATGGGATCTTGTTACAAAGAATTCTTCAACACTTGTCAACCTTTGGACGAAGACCTACTTCGACTAGTGGATGGTACCACTATGACCCCGCCTCCGCCTGCTTCACCTCACCTCACTACAGTATATAAGCCACGTCTACGGCCCTATGCTGTACATTCTACAAGATTGATGGACTGAACACATCGACTCCAGGTTGAGGGACTGATTACCTCATTCTCCTCCTCTCCTTACGCCTTCCTCTTTGTATTGGACTGATGAAGCCACTGTGTGGCGAAACGTTTCCTGAATAAAGATTCCCATATGCTGCATAAGTTGCTAGGGATTCTAAAACTAACCCAAAAAGTTTTTTCCAGGTATATAAAACAAAAGTCAGAGATAAGATAGGTCCCCTTAAAAATAACTATGAGCATCTTACTGACGAAGAGAATGAAATGTGCTCGATTTTAAATAATTATTTTCTCTCGGTTTTTACACAGGAAGACACTAATAATATTCCGGTAATTAATTTTTATAGTGGGCTAGAAGAAGATAAATTATGTAACATCACAGTCACTAGTGAAATGGTTGTGAAGCAGATAGACAGACTGAAGCAAAATAAGTCGCCGGGTCCTGATGAGGTTTTTTCCAAGGGTTCTTAAGGAATGCAAAATGGAAGTCTGTGAACCATTACTAATATTTTTAATTTATCTCTTCAAACAGGTGTAGTGTCTGATATGTGGAAGATGGCTAATGTAATTCCTATTTTTAAAACAGGGGACAAGTCAAGTCGTCACCGTCAAATTACCGCCCAATAAGCCTGACCTCAATTGTAGGCAAATTACTAGAGTCAATTATAGCTGAGATTATAAGAAGCCATCTCGATAAGCATAGCTTGATTAATGATACTCAGCATGGATTCACAAGAGGCCGGTCTTGTCTAACTAATTTATTAACTTTCTTCAGTAAAGCTTTTGTGGCTGTTGACCACGATAAAGAATTTGATATTTACTTAGATTTTAGTAAGGCATTTGATAGAGTCCCACACCAAAGACTGTTGAAGAAAGTAGCAGCTCATGGCATTGGGGGAAGGGTGCTCTCGTGGATCGAATCATGGCTCACAGACAGGAAGCAGAGTGTGTCCATAAATGGGGTTAAATCCGAGTGGGGATCAGTAACAAGTGGCGTTCCACAGGGATCAGTCTTGGGCCCGTTGTTGTTTATAATATATATCAATGATCTTGATGAAGGAATTACTAGTGATATGAGCAAATTCGCCGATGACACTAAGATAGGTAGGATAATTGATTCAAACGTAGATGTTAGGGAACTTCAGGAGGATTTAGACAAACTCTACTCTTGGTCAGAAAAGTGGCAGATGCAGTTCAATGTAGATAAATGCAAGGTTCTGAAGCTCGGGAGTGTCCATAACCCTAGCACTTATAAGTTAAATAATGTAGAACTTATGTTGCAGTGTCTGACAAGTTGTACAAGAATGGTATACAATACCGACAAGATGAAAATTAAGACACATGTGCAACATCTGGGTATCTTTATTATAGACATTTCGCTATCCAGTGGCACTTATTTCTCTTGAAATGGTATAAAATACCGACAGGTTGTTAGGTAAGACACATATGCAACAGTTAGGTATCTTTATTTCGAAACGTTTCGCCTACACAGTAGGCTTCTTCAGTCGAGTACAGAAAAGTTGATAGAAGCAGAAGATACTTGAAGACGATGTAATCAGTCCATCACCCTTAAAGTTTTGAGGTGGTCAGTCCCTCAGTCTGGAGAAGAGCATTGTTCCATAGTATGAAACAATATGGAGATGAAGTGACAGGATGGAGGCTCCATCCTGTCACTTCATCTCCATATTGTTTCATACTATGGAACAATGCTCTTCTCCAAACTGAGGGACTGACCACCTCAAAACTTTAAGGGTGATGGACTGATTACATCGTCTTCAAGTATCTTCTGCTTCTATCAACTTTTCTGTACTCGACTGAAGAAGCCTACTGTCTAGGCGAAACGTTTCGAAATAAAGATACCTAACTGTTGCATATGTGTCTTACCTAACAACACTTATTTCTCTTGTTTTGAAGGTTCCCATTACCCACCCCGTCGTCCTCCTGGCTGTCGTGACCTATGATATATTATGTTCTTTGAAAGAAAGGTCAGCTGATATAACTGATATCCTTGGTTAGGCCTCATTTAGATTATGCTGCACAGTTTTGGTCACCGCATTACAGAATGGATATAAATGCTCTGGAAAACGTACAAAGAAGGATGATAAATTGAAGATTGAGACACTTATGCAGCATATGGGAATCTTTATTCAGGAAACGTATTCAGGAAACGTTTCCTGAATAAAGATTCCCATATGCTGCATAAGTGTCTCAATCTTCAACTTGTCGGTTTTTCAAACCATTCATCACAAGGATGATAAAGTTGATCCTATGTATCAGAAATCTTCCCTCTGAGGATAGACTGAGGGCCCTGAATCTGCACTCTCTAGAAAAGCGTAGAAATAGGGGGGATATGATTGAGGTGTATAAATGGAAGACAGGAATAAATAAAGGGGATGTAAATAGCGTGCTAAAAATATCTGGCCTAGACAGGACTCGCAGCAGTGGTTTTAAGTTGGAAAAATTCAGATTCAGGAAGGATATGGGAAAGCACTGGTTTGGTAATAGAGTTGTGGATGAGTGGAACAAACTCCCGAGTACAGTTATAGAGGCTAAAACGTTGTGTAGTTTTAAAAATAGGTTAGATAAATACATGAGTGGGTGTGAGTTGGACCTGATTAGCTTGTGCTACTAGGTCAGTTGCTGTGTTCCTTCCTTAAGTGAATGTGACATGACCTGACTAGGTTGGGTGCATTGGCTTAAGCCGGTAGGAGGCTTGGACCTGCCTCGCATGGGCCAGTAGGCCTACTGCAGTGTTCCTTATTTCTTTCACGTGTTCCCTTCGTTCTATTTGACGATCCTCTTGAGTTTTGTATACAGTATTCCTTTTGAGTTCTTCATTCTTTCCATACTTAAGCAGCTGGACCTTAATCACCATTGAACGTCATATTGTTCTCCACTGCCTGCTGGAAATTCCTGCTTATAAGACTATAAAGAAGTAGCACATCAGCATGCCTACTGGCCCATGCGAGACAGGTCGTTCTGTAATTTTTCACAAACGGGTGCAGACAGCGTAAGTAAAGCCGTCACTCACGGTAAGCTCACTAAGATTCAACAAAAATACTGAATTACGATTTTGTTTTGATACAGTCTTCCATTAGAAATTTATCAGTTACGTCTTCATTTTTTTATGCAAGACTCTTTCCCAGGATAGTGGTAATAAACCTGATCAAATACATCATAAGAAAGAATAAAAAAGTGATTGGAACAACAGATAACATAAGAATGGAGGAACACTGCAGAAGGCCTACTGGCCCATACAAGGCATAGGAGTAAAAGGACACAAGTGCAACTAATGTGACATTTGTGCAAGAAAGGTATAAAATACCGACAATATGAAAGTTAAGACACATGTGCAACATCTGGATATCTTTATTGTAGTAGACGTTTCGCCATCCAGTGGCTTTATCAATACAGATTCTAGGACATAATAGGAAGACAGTAGAACTATATACAAAAGATGAGGTATAATCAGTCCCTCGGCCTTGGAGTTAGTGTTCACAGCATCGTGGTGGAGGAGAATCTGGAGCAAAGACAAGAAGACTGGCGGTTTATATAGGCGTCAGTGGATAGGGACGGGCAGCAGACGAGGGCAAAGTCACTGGTAGGCGGGATTCCCCAGTGGAAGTAGGTCCTTCCCAAAGAGATGGGTTAGTTGCAGCAGCCGTGAAGGTCTTGTAGATGTCCTCTGAACACGATGTCCTCCACCACAATGCTGTGAACACTAACTCCAAGGCCGAGGGACTGATTACCTCATCTTTTGTATATAGTTCTACTGTCTTCCTATTATGTCCTAGAATCTGTATTGATAAAGCCACTGGATGGCGAAACGTCTACTACAATAAAGATATCCAGATGTTGCACATGTGTCTTAACTTTCATAATGTGACATTTATTGTGGCAACGTTTCGCTCTCCAGGAGCTTTATCAAGACATTACAAACAATACATGGACACAGAGGGTATATAAAGGCTCAGAGTGAGGTGTAATACTAGTGAGGTACCATTTCGATGTTCACTAGTGGTAGTAGTAGTAGTAGTAGTGGTAGTGACAAAAGTAATACAATATGGACTTCAGTAAGGCTTTTGACAGGGTCCCACATCAGAGACTATTGAGGAAAATTAAAGCACATGGAATAGGAGGAGAGATTTTTTTCCTGGATAGAGGCATGGTTGACAAATAGGCAGCAGAGAGTTTGCATAAATGGGGAGAAATCAGAGTGGGGAAGCGTCACGAGCGGTGTTCCACAGGGGTCAGTGTTGGGCCCCCTGCTGTTCACAATCTACATAAACGACATAGATGAGGGCATAAAGAGCGACATCGGCAAGTTTGCCGATGACACCAAAATAGGCCGTCGAATTCTTTCTGACGGGGACATTCGAGACTCCGGGAAATTTGAAAGACTGAGCTGGCGGAAAGTGGGGCAGATCAGTTTAATATAGACAAATGCAATTTCAAATGTGGACAGGACAATCCCCTCCACATAAAACTAAATAAGTAATTTAAATATTAGGATTGCGAAAAAGTTTTAGGAGTTTGGTTACAGTAATCTGAAACAAGACAACAGGCATAAGTGTTCGAAAAAAGTAATAAAATCCTGGCTTCTATCAGAAGCATAAATAATGGGAGCCCTCATTTTGTTCTTAAACTCTTAAACACCCTTTGGGTTAGGCCTCTTTAGATTATGTGACATTTTTTGGTCCCGTTTTACAGAATGGATAAAATCTCGGAAAATGTCAAAGGAGGATTGTTTTTGCTGTTTTTGCTGCTGAACGGGGTTTATCCCCGATAAAGGTACGTAGGTAGAAATGAACGGCCGGGGACAAATTTGGGTTTTAATGGGGAGGAGTGGTACACAACGGGCAGGGGGGGGGAAGGGGACCGCAAGCCATCCTGGGGGGGGGTACCTGTGCCCCTCAAGTCGGAAAAACGGGAGGAGCGAGGGTGGACTGGCTCCCCCCGACCTAGTAGGCCTACAAGGGCAGCACGAATGCCGCGAAATTGAACAGTCAGAGCAGACGGTTTTGGTTGTCTCTGCCAGTACGGGCTGTCACATTTCCGGCCCGCCCCTCGCTCGCCCCGACGCGACAATACGGTGGCCCATGGTAAAAAGGGAATTCATATTTACCCCAGGGGGGGGTGGCTTTCGCTCACTGTAAATAAAAAGGGAAAAAAAAAATCCCACGGGCAAAAAAAAACTCCCCCCACCAGGGAAGAGAAAACTGGTTGCCCGCCTGTTTCACGAGTAGGGGCCCGGGAGACGTCAGCCCGGGAACTAAAATTTTCTATATACGGGTTTGTCCCGGGGCTAACATCATTTGACGCTCGCTACAACGTTGTTGCACGCCACATCTGCAAACAATGATGACAGTAGCTTTTCCCTAAGGTTGACATGAACTAGGGGCAGCCTCCCCCTGACCGAAATACAGGCTTTTTCCTTTAGTTAAAAAAACATGGTGCACATACATACAATAAAACTAAACCCATGGAATTCATTACCCCCGGGTCCCCTTCTAAAATATTTACAAAATTTACATTTGTTTCCACCCTACTCTATATCGCAGCTATAAAATGTGTTGCTTTTATACCCTTCTGCAAGAAAACAATTGATAACTACGGGGAGTGGGACAAGTCGTAGGTACGTAATGACAGAAATTACTTTGCCGGGTCGGGGCCAAAAGTATGGAGTTACTGGGCCGTCTTCCCGTACCAGTAGTAGTGGGGGAAGGATGATTTTTTTGTCCCAACATTATTTGCGGGGGCGTTGCAACGCACCCCCTAGTCTATTTTGGCCTGCATATGGCCCAAACTTCATGTGTCAAGGGGGCCCCCTTGAAATTCCCCGTAGCAATCTCCCTCACCCGAACTTTTGCCAGGGAGCGTCGTAGGACACGGTGGGGACCCACAAACTTAGGGAAAATTTTTGTGCAACCGGGGGTCTGCAGGGGTTTGAGCAAAAAAATTTTTGGCAACCGGTTTCCCACTTTGCTTTCCTTGGGGGGAAATTGCGCCGCTGAACCTATCATAGCTTTATAAGGTTCTCTCGACCCGCGGAAGACAAGTGCTTGTCCCATTTTTATACACTGGGGTTATCAGTATCGAAAAGTGGGTCTGGGGGAGTAAACAAATTTCATATGGTAACCTTTCAAGCCAACAAAGAAAAATGGGTGTCCACCGGCGAGTGTTGAGGGAGGATTTTAATGTACACTGAACTTCTGGATAGCCTCACCCCATGTAGTACAACTTGGGTTAAGGGTTTACTCTGAGCACCCCCGGGCTTTGCGATTTGTACTTCAGCAAGACCATTAAAGCAGGGTGGCGTGGAGCTACGCGCTTGGGAATGTTGAATCTGGAGCAAGATCCTGCATTACAATATAAACTCAGACCCTTGTCTGACAAAGGACACGGGGCAGTATGACAAAAGAACAACATGCTCACAAAAAGCACTAGCGACCTTTAAAACGGTTTTTATTCAGGAATGGGTACAATTTCACGTCCCGCGTCAAGTTATCTCCCAATTAAAACGGGTGCTTTTTTTCCCCTTCCCGGGGTCGAGAATTTCTAAAGGCCCGACAGAAGTTCCTCCCAGGGGCTTTTTTGTAAGGGATATTTAAAAAGGGGTTGGACCTTAATGGTCCCCTTTTGGCGTAGGCAGCAACACACTGGTTTTTAATGCTTGGAAATGCCCGATGCCATCTTAGGCCGAAATATTTCATTCGTCCCTGTTTGATGCGCGGCCCTTCCCCGGGGGCTACACGGGACATTGTGGATAAACCTAAAGAACTGGTTCATCTCTGGTATCACCATTTGGGGTAAAATTTTCTCCGGGGTCCACCAGCTGTCAACACGGCACAGTATTTTCCTTTTGACCCAAATCCTTCAGTGGAACGGGAGACTTGATGAAATCAAGTCCCCCTGGTAAGGAAACAAAGGATTTGGAACCACACAGGGCCGTGTTGGCTCTCTCGAGATCCTAAACGAGAACGAATTGCCGCCCACTCCGAATGTATATGTCCGACAGGGGCGTCAGCTACAACTTTTTGCTTACCGGGGACATAGAAAATTTTCGGGGTTGTGTCATTGAACGTGAGCGACCACCGAGCTGCTTCCCCCGAGGGTTTTTTAATTTGCAAAAAGGGCCCAATAAGGGTAAATGATCGTATAAATCTTGATGGGAAAATGAAGAGTTTCCCCGAAAATGACTCGGGGCCCAACAATGGCAAAGCTTCTAGCTCTGTCCGAAAAATTGACTTCCGCTTTAGTAAAACAGGGCCAAAAAAAGGGAAAAAAGGTTTGTTCCATTAGATTCTTGTGAAAAGACTGCACCGATGCCAACTTTGCTGGATCAGTGCAAGGAAAATGCTTGGGTGAAATAGGATCTGGGGGTTGGGGGATGAACTTGTTTTAAGAATGAAAAAAAGCTCGTTCCTGACGCACGCCCACTAAAAAGGGGCATCCTTCTTGAGTAAGCGTGCCCGGGGTCAGCATGGGGAGAAACCTGCGATAAAGGTGGGGTAGAAACCCCCCCGGGGCCTATGAAGGACCGGATTTGCATCCCCCTCATGGGTTGGGAAATTTCTGCCGGCCGAGATTTTAGACTCGCCCGCCTTTATGCCTTCTGATTTACTACTGACCAAATTTTTTTTTCCCTTCCCCGGGGGAAAGACTTTTGGAAGCTTTACCTTTAAGATTTGCCTGAGCTAGCCGTCCAATACCCTGTCAAGTTTCTAAAGATGTGAGGGACATTTGCCCATACTAAGATCATCCAGGAGACAGAGCGTGCCCCCTGAGGGTGGGAAAAAATTGTCGTCATCAAACGACAAAACGTGTTTGGGGCCCCGCGCAACCCGAAGGATCCCCCTGAAGGGAAAGACCATTGGGTAGAGAAAGTTTCCCAACTCTCTATCTCACATCGGGGGGGTCTGCCAGCCCCCTTGAAAAAATCAAAGTTGAAAAGACCTTATTATCGCCGGTTCTGCAAAGGTCGTCAGAACTGGCAATGGAAAACGGGCTGGGGAGGTAATGCTTCAGTTTCCTGTAATCGATAACAGGGGCCAGGTTTTTCCCTCTTTCTTGGGAACCAAAAAAGGGGGGCATTCCACGGGGGAAATGGACTCCCAAAACTCCCTCCGGAGCATCCGTGAATGAGTCTTCGGGGAAGACTCTTTGCCATGTGGCAGGCGATACGCAGGAAAAATGGGTTTAGTACCCCCTTTGTCAATGGAATCGGGGAAAAATCGTGAGGTCAACCCATTGATCCCATTAGGCAACTGCAGAACTCACGATGAGAACCTAGAATTTTGGGAAACCTCTTCCCGGATGTCTGTCAAAAAGATCATCTTCCTGCACTGGGCCGGGGGTTGGGAAGGTCAGCAGCAGACTCGCCCGGGGAAACGCACCACAAGGGAAATCACGGGGCTTCACCCCCCTTCACCGGAGAGGGAACTGACAAGGCACAAGTGAGGTATTCTTCCGCAGGGAAATTCCGACTACATGTTGAAACAAGGCTTTCAAATTACCCCCGTTGCACTTGGGGCAAGGATGTTCAAGGGGGAAAGGGCCCCTTCTCGGCATGTGTGTTGAACCAGCAATGGTCTCCTTTAAAAGCTTGTCACGTGCACCGTAAAAAGGAGTGAGCGAGTTAGTGCAAATGACGCATACTTTGTACAAACAGTAATTGCTCGCTGACCAGACCGAGTAACAGTCGCCTGCCCACGGGATCGCGGCTTGAAAAACTGGGTCCTCAAAACGTCAGGGGGGTTGAGTGAAGGGTTTGACTGGGGTCCCCCCGATGGGTTCCACTGGAACTACGCGCTGATGGCCCGGAGGGGATGGGCAACAGTTTACTACAGGGCGTCAGGGCGGAGACCACCCCGGGGGGGGAAAGTGCTATGGAAACCACCCTTTCCAAAGTTCTAGCACTGTGAAAATCGAACGGAGAAAGGGAGTAGGGGATCCTAAGGCACGCCCCCGAAGGGCACTCCACTCCCTTGAATTCCGTTTTCCACCAGCTGGGCTAAACGGATCCCAAGATCGCCATGGTTTTTAACCCATGGCAGTCGCCAGGAAAAAAATAAACCCTCAACTAAAATTTTTTTGGGACAGCTTTTGACCCTGGCCACAAATTCTAGCGTTGTCGACCGCGAACCCTCAGCGGTTTTCCCAGACTCCCCTCAGGTTGAATGGCAGATGGCTCGTCAACAGCCCCCTGAAGGCCCTGCCGGGGAAAAAGGGGGGAGCGGACAATTTAAACCGAACCTTTTTTAGGGAAAAACTGAAAGTTATTGTGGACAGTGGACTCGATGAGCGGTCCCCATGGGTTGTCTACCCCACATGAAGGGAGACAGGCCCGAATCCCCGGGGTCACGCGCCGAGGCTCGACACTTTTTTGCGAGGCTCACCTGGGAAGGCGGTAAGATCTCACAAAAGCAAGACACCGTTTCCCATGTCCCGGGAAGCGTATCAGCCCAGGGGGGGCGAATGCATTGCGGACAGGGACGGAATAAAACGACTCCGACGGGTTACACGTTTTCGCGGGTTTTTCGGACGGCCTCTTCCCCCCCAACTAGGGAAGGGCTTCTACGAGCAGTGCATTGCGCGACGACCTTCTCCACTCAGCTTCAGCATACTTCGCAGCTTTTACACTCCCCTGGAGTATACGGAAGTATTTGGTAAAACAGATTTCCCCCGCGAGATGGGCATGGGACGGTGAGGTTACCTTTATAGGCGTGGGGGCTGGACGGGTTTCTTTGCGGGGGTTTAAATTTTTAACACTCAATCGGTTTGCCCCCGTTTGCCACAGTTGAAAAAAAGCACACAAAACTTAGCGGGTGAGGTGGGGGTGGTGTTTTGGCGACGTTTCGCCCTGCCCGGAATCGAGATGCCTTTTTGTATAAGGGCCGTTTGTTACTGTGGTCGAAAATTTTTTTTGGCGCGTATTATGGGGTGGGGTTAGCCTTTTTGGGTTGGCTGTCGACGCACAGCAAAAGTACTTCCCGGGGGACCCGGGGGACTCGGGCGGCGTGAAGGATGGGAGGGATCCCGCAAAGCGGCAAAAAACCTTGCCTTGTCGGAAAGGGGGCTTGAGCGAGTCGGGGGTCAATCACCCAGGACGCGGCGGGGCCCAGCCCCACGCATAAAAGGCAGCCCAAATTTTGGGGGGGAATCCCTCCCCATGATGCCGCAGCCAGCATGGGGATATGTCTTTAAAGCCATGGCCACACCTCCCCCACTTATGGGGTTGACGGCATCAGTAAAAGTCCCGGGGGGCTTTTCCCAAACGGCAAACCAAACCAGGGGGCTTTTTGTGCCGGGATTGACATTCGGCCCAAAACCGGGGAACGTTCAAGAATGGCGTTGGGCTCCCCGAAAAAACGCCTAAAATTTCCCCCTTAATTCCCCCCCCAAAACTGAATCTTAAGACCGCTTTTAGTCACAAAGGCACCTATTCACCCGGTAGATCCACGCTGAACAGACACAATGTCTGTGTATCCCTTGGGCTATCAAAAAGACCGAAAAGCGCCCGACTGACTGCAGCCTGGGTTAAACTATTTTTCACGACCTCGAAAATAAGGGGGCAGGTGTGGAGACGGGCCGGCCCCTGGTGGGCGAGGCGTGAGCCAAATTGACCAACTGTCGGGGGGCTTCGATGCCCCGCCGCGTGCTCCGCTGGCTGAGGCACCATTGCTGGGACCAGCAGAACTGGGGTAACGGCATGGCCCCGCGTGTCTTTCATGACGTCAATTGTTGAAAAGCAAGGGTCACGAAGATGGTAAAAGGTAAAAAAAGGTACACGGCTACAATTCAAAAAAGAGCAAAAAGAACTCAGCACCCGTGCTAGGTAAATGCTTTTGATAGAAAAATTTTGGGAAAAAACAATAAAAAAGGGAAAAGTGAACACTCTGAAAAAAAAATAAAATGTATCAAGTGAAAAGTACTACAGGGGAATGCCAAAATGAAATAAAAGCAAAAATTTCACCAGGAATGGGACAAAATTTTTGAAAGGGGGTGAACTTTAACACTGGTACAAAAATTGCACAAAAAAAAAAATAAAAAGGGTACTACACAACACTAAACTGTGCTGCAAGCACAGTTTAAAAAGATTGCGGGTGCTAGCAGTTGCAAATTGAAATGAAAAAAAAAAAAGGGGTTTAATTCACTTGCAAAAGGGGAAGTTGGCAAAAAAAAGATATCAGATTATGGAATAGTGCCAAAATCACACAAAAAAAAAAAAATACACTGACCAAAATTGCTAATTGCACACAAAATAAAATTAATAAAAATGCAAATTATTAAATTCAAGAATATGGCAAAGGTTAACTGGTGTTAGCAGGGTGTACATGGAAAAAAAGAAAAAAAAAATTTGCACAATCTCAAGGTCAAAATTAATTAATTTCACAAGGAATTTTGGTAATAAAATGGGTAAATAAGCGGGTTCCCAAAAATACACTCAATGATTTGGGGGTATATAAAATAGCAAAAAGCAATGCACATAGGTGAATATTCACTGATAAAACATGGGAATATATGTAGAGCAAAATAAATGGGGGAACAGAAAAAAAAAAATTTAATGGGCTAGGCACAGATTGTATGACTGCAGGTAGAATATACTAATACTTAAGTACTTGAAGATTACACTTATTAAAAAAAAACTAACAAACAAAACAGTGCAGGGGTGTCAACAATCTGTGGCTAACTTGCAGGTGCAACTAAAAAAAAATAACAGCTGCCACCACTGTTATTGCTGTTCTTGCTGCTGAACAGCGGTTTAGTGCCGATGAAGGTAGCGTAGGTAGCAATGATACGGCCGTGGACTAGATTGGCTTTAATCGGGTAGGAGTGAGTACACAACGGGCAGTGTGAGGAAGTGACCGCAAGCCAGTCCGTGGAGGGGGAGTACCTGTGTACCTCAAGTCGGTCGAAGCGGGAGTGAGCGAGGGTGGACTGTGCGTCCCACCGACCTAGGTAGGCCTACAGAGGGCAGCACTGAATGCCGCGAAATATGAACTAGTCAGAGCAGACGGCTAGGCTGTGTGCTCTGCCAGTACAGGCTGTCTACAGGATGACGAAGTTGATCCCATGTATCAGAAACCTTCCCTATGAGTATAGACTAAGGGCCCTGAATCTGCACTCTCTAGAAAGACGTAGAATTAGGGGGGATATGATTGAGGTGTATAAATGGAAGACAGGAATAAATAAAGGGGATGTAAATAGTGTGCTGAAAATATCTAGCCTAGACAGGACTCGCAGCAATGGTTTTAAGTTGGAAAAAATCAGATTCAGGAAGGATATAGGAAAGTACTGGTTTGGTAATAGAGTTGTGGATGAGTGGAACAAACTCCCAAGTACCGTTATAGAGGCCAGAACGTTGTGTAGCTTTAAAAATAGGTTGGATAAATACATGAGTAGATGTGGGTGGGTGCGAGTTAGTGGGTGTGAGTCTGGGACTCAAATTTACCACCAACATACGCAAACCTAACTATCAACTCAATCTAGTTACCAGGAACCATAGACACAGTGACAGCAACTTCCAGAAGGGTTATATACAAGGCCTTCTCACTGCAGCTTTATGTGAACCTTCTTCTTCTAATCTTCCTAGACGATACATCACTGCCCTTAAGAACCTCGCCAACGACCCCAACATTATCGTCACCACCGCCGACAAAGGAGGTGGAGTCGTCATCCTCAACACCAGTGACTACAACACTAAAATGATGGACCTTTTGAATGATCAATCTACATACGAACCCATCAGCACTCAACAGTGGGAGACGCTAACCAAAGATTTTCTATACAAAACCAGACAAATATTCAAACGCACTAGAGAAGGGAAGAAACTTCTGTACTTGTTACCAAGCAACCCTAAACCAGCACACATGTATGGTTTACCCAAGACCCATAAACACAATATTCCTCTCAGACCAATCACGTCAGGAATAGGCAGTGCTCCACACAAAAATAGCCGGAGTTCCTGCCAAACATCTTTCCTGCCTTCTGGGGACCATCAGCCCCGCTCATCTTAAACACTCAGGTGACCTTCTCAACCGCATCCGTAACAAGAAACTAAGCAGTTTGGATGTGACTTCCCTCTTCACAAAAGTACCTACCAAAAAAGCCATCGAGGTTCTACGACGTAAAGTCAATCAGGACCTTAATCTTCCTCTACCTCCCGGAGATTTTGTTGACTTAATTGAACTCTGTGTTAATTTCAACTGTTTTTCTTTTCAATAACAAGCTCTACAAACAAACCTACGGCATGGGAATGGGGTCCCCCATAAGTGCCGTCCTAGCCAACTTATACATGGAACACCTAAAATCCGAACACTTCACCAACATCATCCCTTCAAGCGTCACTTGGTTACGTTACGTGGACGATGTCCTCGAAATTTAAACTCCAAAACGTTTTGATGTACGGGGATCTTCAGGCAAGGCTCAACGCAGTTGAACCGGCGATCCAGTTTACACTAGAAGAAGAGTCCAATGACAAGCTACCTTTCCTCGACGTCCTCATTCAAAAAGTAGACAAAAACCTAAGATTTCAAGTTTTTTCGGAAACCACCAATAAAATGATCTCACACATTCTTTTCCAGTCAAGATCCCAAGACCAAAGAGGCATCATCATCGGGTTTTTCCTAAAGCATACCGAATTTGTAGTCCTGAGTTTCTTGACGAGGGGGTGTACATACATTCACCAAACATTCACAGAGTTAATTTTCCTCTTTTTTCATCAAAGACTGCAAAAAAGAGCTCTTCAGATCATAAATTCTCCACGCATTCAACACCACTCCCGCAAAGTTATGATTCTTCCCAACAGTCAGGTTGCCCCTGAACGTCGCAAAAGTACTTTCACAAGCTAACACCAGAGTCGCCATCGCTTCTAGCACTTCAATAAAGGATATAACCAGGACAAAATCCAAGCACCACGAACCAGTCAATGCAGGAGTTTACACTATACCCTGTGGAGGCTGTGACAAGATTTACGTAGGTGAAACAGCCAGAAACCTCGACACCCGCCTCAATGAATACATTTACGCATGTAGGAACGATAACTTGAACAACGCCTGTGTACAACACCGAAATTCCACCAATCATCTCATGAAATTCAGAGACGCCCAATTAGTGATCAAAGAAACTAATTTCCGCAGACGCAAGTGCCTCGAATCAGCACTGATCGCTGTTTCGAATACAATTAAACAAAACAACGGCAGCTTCACCATCTCCGAAGTCCTAGCAAGAATCCTCCTGAAAACAGTAAACCCTGCCATCACATAGTCTCTCCTGTTATACTACACAAAGCACAGAGAGTGAACACTGAAACAAGCTGCCTCATTCCAGTCTATATTTGTCCAACCTATTTTTATGTTACCCAAGTAATAGCTTTTATATCCTTTTACTCATGTACGAATTAATTGCTCTACCATATTGTATTACTTTTGTCACTACCACTACTACTACCACTAGTGAACATCGAAATGGTACCTCACTAGTATTACACCTCACTCTGAGCCTTTATATACCCTCTGTGTCCATGTATTGTTTGTAATGTCTTGGTAAAGCTCCTGGAGAGCGAAACGTTGCCACAATAAATGTCACATTAGTTGCACTTGTGTCCTTTTACTTTACATATTGTCGGTAATTCTACCAACTTTATTACAAGGCATAGGAGGCAAACTCATGACGATGTTTCGGTCCGACTTCGACCATTAACTAGCTCTAAATCTAACCAGATATAATCTAACTGGTCCTAACTCATCTTATTTAAATTCATATGTATCCTAATTGATATAACACTAATTTGATCCAACTCTAATATAATCTTATGTAGATTCAACATAATTCAATATAACCTAACATTACCGAAATAAAGGTCTCTTTTTTTGACAAGTTAAGGCGCTCTATCCTGCGCAGGATGAGGGTGGCGTCTTTAGGTGTAGAGTTCTAGTGCTAAGTGGATAATATGTTCACTAACCGTCCCTATACATGTAAGCTCGCTTGCAGTATTAGCTCTTCCTGACCGTGGGTTCAAAACTGATTTTACCTTGCCGGTTGGTCGGATTTTTACCTGGGTGACGCCACTTCAGGTCAGGAAGAGGTCACATCCATGGTCATATGGAGTTGCATCCTACACTGTACACTCCTGACTTCATTTAGTTTGTCAGTGCAGATTTATTTACAAAGTACATAGGTAGTGCAGACTTACCTAAATTAGAAAACTTGATAATACAGAATCACCTCAATCTCACGAAATTAAACTATGTAGTGCAGTCCTTTTACTTTACATATTGTCGGTAATTCTACCAACTTTATTACAGCCTACACCTTCGTTGTTTGGTACTCGTGGTACTGAGCTGCTAGTCCTTACTATAACTAATGTATTATTTTCAACTAATTAAGAAACGTTATCCTCTTGTTTGGGTAATTTGATTATTGACCTTCAACTACCCTCAAATTTAGGGTAATTAATAAAAAGTTTATATGACCTAGTCTAAAATAACCAATATTTTATTCCATAGATCGTTATGAAATGAACTCGTTAGAAAAAGAACGTTGTCGTTTGATTATGGGTTGGCGTGCAGTGTTTATCATAATCTGTTATCAGTGTTCACAGTGTTATAAGAACACAAGGAACACTCTTAGGTCGTCTAGCCCATACGAGGCTGCTCTTGTGTACACCGAATTGTTTATCACTGGTGTATGTATGAGTGGAGGTGTACGTCCACAGTGGTATTACTGGAGATGCACGTCCACAGTGGTATTACTGGAGATGCACGTCCACAGTGGTATTACTGGAGATGCACGTCCACAGTGGTATTAGTTGTGTACGAATGGTATATAATACCGACAAGATGAGATTAAGACACATGTGCAACATCTGGGTATCTTTATTGTAGACGTTTCGCCATCCAGTGGCTTTATCAATACAAATTCTAGGACATAACTTGAAGACAGTAGAACTATGTACAGAAGATGAGGTAATCAGTCCCTCAACCTAGGAGTAGGTGCGAAGAGCACCATAGTCGTATTAGTGGAGGTGTACGTCTACAGTGGTATTACTGGAGATGCACGTCCACAGTGGTATTAGTGGAGGTGCACGTCCACAGTGGTATTAGTGGAGGTGCACGTCCACAGTGGTATTACTGGAGATGCACGTCCACAGTGGTAATAGTGGAGGTGTACGTCTACAGTGGTATTACTGGAGATGCACGTCCACAGTGGTATTAGTGGAGGTGCACGTCCACAGTGGTATTAGTGGAGGTGCACGTCCACAGTGGTATTACTGGAGATGCACGTCCACAGTGGTATTAGTGGAGGTGCACGTCCACAGTGGTATTAGTGGAGGTGTACGTCTACAGTGGTATTACTGGAGATGCACGTCCACAGTGGTATTACTGGAGATGCACGTCCACAGTGGTATTAGTGGAGGTGCACGTCCACAGTGGTATTAGTGGAGGTGTACGTCCACAGTGGTATTACTGGAGATGCACGTCCACAGTGGTAATAGTGGAGGTGTACGTCTACAGTGGTATTACTGGAGATGCACGTCCACAGTGGTATTAGTGGAGGTGCACGTCCACAGTGGTATTAGTGGAGGTGCACGTCCACAGTGGTATTAGTGGAGGTGTACGTCCACAGTGGTATTAGTGGAGGTGCACGTCCACAGTGGTATTAGTGGAGGTGTACGTCTACAGTGGTATTACTGGAGATGCACGTCCACAGTGGTAATAGTGGAGGTGTACGTCTACAGTGGTATTACTGGAGATGCACGTCCACAGTGGTATTAGTGGAGGTTCACGTCCACAGTGGTATTAGTGGAGGTTCACGTCCACTTTGGTATGAGTGGTGGTTCACGTTCCCAGTGGTACACGGATGTTATTTGAGGGCGTGTGTGGCACTGCCATTACTGAGTCCTGGATCAGTGAGTCCCTAGTTCTAGGGATCATCTTATATTGCAGAAAGTCCACTGCTTTCCACACACTTCATCTTAGCACTTATATTAGTGGTGTAATTACTTATTTGTGCCCCCTGGTGTCTCATCTTCAATAATTATTTAATATATTTTTTATATTTTTCCAATGGATATAGAACTTACTACCTCTTATTTTACTGCTGTGTGTGTGTGTGTGTGTGTGTGTGTGTGTGTGTGTGTGTGTGTGTGTGTGTGTGTGTGTGTGTGTGTGTAAGAGTGAGTGTGTTAATGCTGATTATCTGTTAATGATTCAGAGAATCATTGCTTCCGCTGCCCATTATCTGACCAGGGAATAAGAACTGCTAAGACACACGCAGAAGAGTAAAATTAAATGTATAGCGAGTGTAAGTAGAATTTCATGAGATTTCCCTCCCATTTTTACATGTTCACCAGACAAAAAGACCAGCAATCCTGCCCAGGCACAGTGTGTAACAGTTAACAGGATTCCATTTCACACTGATGTGACAGGAGGGTAGTATCACCCTAGATGGGCGATGCTTGCTGTCTGCCGATCTTTGTTGAGTATTTGTTGTGTTACCAGAATATAAATAATATTATAATAGCAATGATTATTAAGTAAAAATATAACAATTTAATAATGGTGTAGGACGGAGTGAAACTCCATCTGGTTTCCGTCCCATGTGTGGCTTAGCTGTGAGTAGTGGCTAACGTTATACGTACTATATGGTAACATATACTTCTTTATCTAGTGTTGAAGCTTTTTATCTGATAGCTCGTAAGATTCACGATAACATAAAGGCTTAACTCCACCCCGATAATTAAAACTAAAACTTAGTGGCTTGTTTTCTGTGGAGTGTAAGCTTTTCCAGTGTTGACTGGGTACATTGTGAGGGCACGTGAGCACTGTCAGACTTGTTGACTCACCACCCGAGCTTTGATGCTTGTGGTCTCAAGTTCGAGGAGCATATCTCCGGTCTTCATGGTTGTAAATCAAGGTTAGATAGTGTGGTAAAGCTCCTCTCTGTGTTTGCTGTTTTTCTTGCGGACTGCATTGGGGCCAGAGGTTAGGCGATTTCCGGTCAGAAAAAGGGGGCGACTTCATAAATGTGATTCTTGGCTGGAGGTGCCGCGTGAGGCGGGAGTCGCGCAGGCTGACTCACTGTGCTGCAGAACATTAACCTCAGCAACGAGTGTCAGTAAGGACCATAAGTGGGACGTGAGGGCAGGAGGCTTCACCCTAACACCACACTATCAACCACTCACGTCTGCTTCTTTCTTTGTTGCATCTTATAACTTAATAGTCGAAGTTAGTACGCAGATATAAATTTTTTGATGTAGTATTGCCTGGATATCGTACCCCAGAAGCGTGGTATTGATGTCGCCAGTGGCGTTCCATCTAATTCAGCTAAGTATACTATATAAGGCAGTGTGTTCATTCACAAGAAGAGTGACACTGCCTTCACAGTAAAATTGTTCCTCTGGATAAAATCTTTATTCTGATGATCTGGCAACTTGAACAACACTTGTCGGTGTTGGTACGAGGGGACAGTGTGCGATGCCTCACCCATTATAAAACACTATCTAATACAATCGTTTCCCTTGGTAACATGTATTTATTCTACACTTTAGGGGGTTAGGTTAGGAGGTTGTGAAGTTTCTTGTTCGCAGTCAATGTAAGAGATTTAGACGAAGGAATAAATAGCGACATAAGTTCGGTGGCGACACACAGATAGGCCGACATATTCAGGGAACTTCAAGTGAATGTGGTTACGTTAATACTGTGATCGGAAAAATGAGATGTAGTTCAAGGGAAAGTCCAAGAAAAAGTAATAGTAACGCGTACAAGCTAAATAATATAGAACTTTATCAGACCGGATGCGATACTGACTTCAGTTGTGGCCAGCAAACATCTGAAGCAAAGACACGAGTACGCAGGTGTCCGCAAGGACTCTTGACTTCCTAGTAAGAGTCTAATTAACAAAGCTCTGTATCGCTAATAAGACCTCGTTTAGATTATACGCTGCACTCATTTTTGGTCTCCATAATAACAAGTGAACACAAACACCTTGAAAACGTACAGAGGCGAATGAAAAGGTTCATCCCTTGCAATAGGATTTTTTTTAAAATCGACAGAGGACTAAACTTAATACACACTCATAATAAACGTAAAATACTGGGGATAGTGAAATATGTATGTGTGTGTATATATATATATATATATATATATATATATATATATATATATATATATATATATATATATATATTATTTTTTTATTATCACACTGGCCGATTCCCACCAAGGCAGGGTGGCCCGAAAAAGAAAAACTTTCACCATCATTCACTCCATCACTGTCTTGCCAGAAGGGTGCTTTACACTACAGTTTTTAAACTGCAACATTAACACCCCTCCTTCAGAGTGCAGGCACTGTACTTCCCATCTCCAGGACTCAAGTCCGGCCTGCCGGTTTCCCTGAACCCCTTCATAAATGTTATTTTGCTCACACTCCAACAGCACGTCAAGTATTAAAAACCATTTGTCTCCATTCACTCATATCAAACACGCTCACGCATGCCTGCTGGAAGTCCAAGCCCCTCGCACACAAAACCTCCTTTACCCCCTCCCTCCAACCTTTCCTAGGCCGACCCCTACCCCGCCTTCCTTCCACTACAGACTGATACACCCTTGAAGTCATTCTGTTTCGCTCCATTCTCTCTACATGTCCGAACCACCTCAACAACCCTTCCTCAGCCCTCTGGACAACAGTTTTGGTAATCCCGCACCTCCTCCTAACTTCCAAACTACGAATTCTCTGCATTATATATTAACAAGTCGGCCGTCTCCCACCGAGGCAGGGTGACCCAAAAAGAAAGAAAATCCCCAAAAAGAAAATACTTTTATCATCATTCAACACTTTCACCTCACTCACACATAATCACTGTTTTTGCAGAGGTGCTCAGAACACAACAGTTTAGAAGCATATACGTATAAAGATACACAACATATCCCTCCAAACTGCTAATATCCCGAACCCCTCCTTTAAAGTGCAGGCATTGTACTTCCCATTTCCAGGACTCAAGTCCGGCTATATAAAAATAACCGGTTTTCCTGAATACCTTCACTAAATATTACCCTGCTCACACTCCAACAGATCGTCAGGTCCCAAATACTCAGGTATACTCAGTAAACTTATTTCTCTATAATATATATATATTGTATATATATATATATATATATATATATATATATATATATATATAATATATATATATATATAAATATATATATATATATATATAATATATATATATATATATATATATATATATATATATATATATATATATATATATATATATATATGTTAATGTTGCAGTTTAAAAACTGTAGTGTAAAGCACCCTTCTGGCAAGACAGTGATGGAGTGAATGATGGTGAAAGTTTTTCTTTTTCGGGCCACCCTGCCTTGGTGGGAATCGGCCAGTGTGATAATAAAAAAAAAATAATATATATATATATATATATATATATATATATATATATATATATATATATATAAAATATATATATATATATATATGCGCAATAAGATCACAGTAAACAGATGATTTTTTAATTATGTAAAACAACCACTGTGAAAGAGTAGTGAAATTCCAAGCGCTTTCGTGATTACTCACATTGTCAAGGAACTTGACAATGTGAGTAGTCACGAAAGCGCTTGGAATTTCACTACTCTTTCACAGTGGTTGTTTTGCATAATTAAAAAATCATCTGTTTACTGTGATCTTATTGCGCATATATATATATATATATATATATATATATATATATATATATATATAATATATATATATATATATATATATATAAAGGTGCAGAAAAGCACCGATTTGACAGTACAGTGTTGGTTGAGTATAAAAACCTGTCAAGTAGTGTCCTTGAAGTTAATACATGATTGAGAATGATTGGATGCGAGTAGAACCTGTCTGATGTGGCTACTGCCTGTGCTTCTGTTCTTTTAGCAAGATTTTACTATTATTCAGTTTTTTTTATTGTTTGAGACGTTAATAGGTGAAGTGTGGGAGTGAATGATAAGATGAAGTGCGTGAGAAAATTATCAGCGCTGAGGGTGACTCGGGTGTGAGACAATAATACTGAAAATGATACAGTTTTAAAAGGTCATTTGTGATGCTTTGACAGTTTTTTTTTTTTATCTAAAACTGTATTAAGTTGCTTCGTTCTTAACTTTTAAGCAGATAAAATTTTATATTCATGACTTTTTTGGGTGAATGGAGGAGGTGGTGACGCTGAGTTTGTCATCTCTCACCCAGGGTCACACGACAGCTGTATGGAGACATAATATAGAACCGCGGAATGATACGTGAGCGGCTGACGCTGCCTTTTACTTCCAGTATATCTGTAGACCCATCTAGCACTGCAAGTGATAATCGTCCAAATTTCAACGTTTCCTATTTACTTTCGGTGACATAGCTAACCATAAAGAAAATGTTTTGTAAATTTACTGAAAATTAAAAAAAAAAATTAGCGTTGGGCATCTCATAAAGTAGGAAAATGAGTGTAAATTGGTATATGATATATGTGACTTCGCTTCCCTTCAGAATGACGTAGTACATACTCGTGTTGAGTGACGAAGCTGTCCTACCTGGAGTCTACCTGGAGGGCATTCCGGGGATCAACGTCCCCGCGGCCCGGTCCACGACCAGGCCTCCCGGTGGATCAGGGCCTGATCAACGAGGTTGTTACTGCTGGCCGCACGTAATCCAACGTACGAACCACAGCCCGGCTGATCCGGCACCGTCTTTAGGTATCTGTCCAGCTCCCTCTTGAAGGCAACCAGGGGTCTTCCCGTAATGCCCCTTATTGCTGGTGGGAGGCTGTTGAACAGTCTTGGGCCCCGGACACTTATTGCTGTGCGATATCAGATGGCATCCATCATCATAAGAAAAAAAAAGCAGCAGTAGGCCTACTGGTTCGTGCTTGGTAGGTCCTGCTCACATCTGCATATTCCCACCTAGGTCTTAATGGTAAATTATACACATTACATCGAGGAAAAAATAATTAAGATTTCGTGTTTTAGGAAATTGAATTGGGTTTATACTTGTAATAACTATAATAATGTGGCATAGAAAGTGGCGTGCCTAAGGGTGGGTGACGAGAGCGTAGAAGCAAGTCTCGGGATTGCAGCTCACATCCTTCCTGTTGCTTCCCAACTCGGGATATTCCTTGTTGTAAGCCTCCGCTATTTCCCCCCTCATCCTAATGGGGAGCATAGTGGGGTCCCATGATGGGAGTAATGGTGGTGGTGGGGTAGCGAATATGTGGGGGTAGTGGTGTTGAGAGTAGTGATGGTGGGGGTAACGATGGTGGGGGTAACGTGTGTGGGTGTAGTGTTGGACGGCCCTGGCAAGGTTAGTTGTGTGGTGCCTCGCAGTCTACTCGCTCCACGCCAACCAACCAACGAACACACTACGATTTTGACTTCTAATGCACATTACACATGTACTCGAGAATTCCTGTCGATTCGTCTTCATACTTTAGTTATCTGCGAAATGACAGGTGCTTAAGAATGCTTTATATAAAGCGTTCAAGTTAATATGTTGTGAGCGTTTGGGCATGGGTGTTGGCGGAGAGGGGATGGTGGCTAGTCTCTGGCCGGGCGGCAGTCTTTTGGCTGCTCTTGGCGTGAGCACTGCGCGCTTATTGCGTCTGCGCCGCACCACCAACACACTCGCATGAGTTTGACTCCTACCATGCTTACTTTCAGTGTTGGGTGTATTTGTATTATATAAGGGAGGATGTGGGAGTAGTGTAGTGAGGATCGTAGTGTTGATGATACTATGTGATACTGCAGCCAGTGCGGCGGCGAGCATGATGCAGCCCATTGTCAACGGATACACAAGTATACAGTCTCCTGTGGACGGTGGTCATGCGGGTGTGGTAAGTCCTCCAACACAGTTATCGCCTCAGCCCCTGAGTCCTCATACTGGTGTGTCCACAGTGACGGCTGTATCGTGTTCAGGGAGCTATAGCAGTGACCGTCATACAGGCTCCACGCGAGTGACACACATGGCCAACGGTGCCCTCATGACACGTACTATGCACATGGCACCTACGTCAGTCCATGTCCGCGGTCACTCCAACCACGGGCGAAGACACGCCACCGTGGGGCCTTATCCATACTCCCACCTACGCGGAAGTCTAGTCAGTGGTGTGTTGGGAGAGGCGACTGGCACCATCAATGGGAGTCTCCTTCAAGCAGGGCAACAACCGGTGAGTCTAACATAGGCACCTATATTGACACAGGTCTTTGTCTTGATCCGCTCAGTGGTGCCATTCGCCCTATGGTGGCCCAGGGCAGTGCAACCATTGTCTTACTCGTCTGACTCTGGGTTTGATCTCAGGATAGTGATCTAGGGCCCCATCTTCTGCAACCTGTCCTCCTAAGACACTGTTTTATAACGTATTCACTTGTGTATATAAATTTCTGAGCCATTTAAACGGTAGTTATATTAGGTTAGGTTAAATTATGTCAAGACAAAAGTTATTAGTCTGACTCTTTTGGGTTATCCTAGGCAATTTACACATATGTTACAATGTATGATAATTTGTGTAACTATTTATGTATACCTTTACCAAAATAAACTTGCTTAGAAACTATACGATGGCTTATTTAGCATTATAAAAGTGAGCTTCCTAAGTTCAAGTACCATTGCTATACTTGAAGACCCATGGAACTCTGCATGCCTTCATTACTGCAAGACATGAGTGTCTGAAACCCTATAGCGTGCAAGAGAGTCATACCTGACCTTTACTAGTGTTGCCTTGCAGGGTTGAGGCTTGTCACCAGCATCCTGTGTCCCTCCTGGCTGCTCCTCCACATCCCTTACATTGCACTCTATCATTTAAACTGTATAAACGCTTCGATTATATTACCTGCAGCACATGCCTTATTTTTAATTTTTTTTTTTCAGATTTTGACAGAGGCGAGTTTATTGGGTAGTGCCACTTATCCACTGAGTAAATATAAGATAGTAATGGGCAGTGCCACTTATGTGATTAAATATAAGACAGTACTGGGCAGTGCCACTTATGTGATTAAATATAAGACAGTACTGGGCAGTGCCACTTATCATGTGAGTAAATATACAACCATAATTACAGTATTGGTCAATGCCAGTTATCCCCTGAGTAAATATAATACCATAAAGACAATACTGAGCAGTGCCACTTATTCTGTGAGTAAATATACTACCATTTAGACAGTATTGGGCAGTGCCATTTATCCTCTGACTGAACATAACACTGTAAAGACTAGTATTGGCCAGTGGCACTCATTCTGCGAGTGAAGCTAGGCGGTGCAGGAAAAAAGTTTAACATATGGTACAAATTACCTCCATTGAAAAGTAGGTACAGTAAGATGTAACTCAATAATAAATGTAAGGGGATCAAGACTTAACATCTTCCCTTCTTGAATAAGGGAAATTACCAACAGGTACTTCCTTATCAGCTGGGATATGGTGCATTCGTTGTTCTGGGTGTAACTAGCACCAACAGTCTAGTAGATCAGGCAAGCAACCTGGAGGCCTGGTCTGGGGCTTGGTCTCTGGGGAGATAACTCCCAGAAACCCTCTTCAGGTAATCCAACTTGAATATGTTATTTAGTTTTTTTTTATAGATACGGCAGTATTCTTATGACTCATGACTCATGAAATCGTAATGACACGATTGCAAACAAACCATACCACGGGTAGGGTTTGAACCCGCGGTCAGTCTCAATCTCAGTAGTAGTAACCAGTTACCAGTGTACCAGTAACCAGTGTACCAGTAGATGACTCACTACCAACCGTCTCTGCCTGAGTCACTGTCTGTATTCATATTGCCGCTGACCACAGCAGTATTTCAAAGACCCCCTCACATATGGGTACTGGGGTTAGTTAGTCTGACGAGAGTGAGCAAGGAGGCAGGTCACGGCTGTTTGGCTCTTCCATACTTACCGTTATAATTATACGTACTTCCAGCCTACGTGAGTATTACTTTACCCTATCCACGTGTTCGAACCCCCACATGATAAATGGTGGCACCGGTGTGAGCGTGGATTTAAGCTTTTTTAAGGGTATTTCAAGACGTTAGAAGACTGTGAGTAGCCGGCGGGTCAAAAGGTGAACCGTAGCTACTCGCTCCCCTCACCACCTCCACCCTCCAGCCTGCAAGCCTGTTGCAGCCGTTTTTCTAGCTTCCTGGCTTAGTTCGTGTGCTAATTGCTTCAATCTCCGAGGGGTTGACCCGGATTTTGCAATTAAGCCAGTCAGTAAGCCAGACTGGAAGTGAACGCTAGTCAGCCTGCCTCAGCCTACCATCCAGCCTGTCTCCTGTCATCCACCTGCTCCTCCGTGTTGTGTGCATCGTTACACGTCTTCCAGTCAGCCATTCTCGTGGGTTAAGCCAGTCAGCCAACCCAGCTTCTAACCCAGCTGAGAGAGAGAAGTAAGCCACGCAAGTTCCTCTGGAAGTTCCTCTGAAGTATTGTTTCATATATCGCTTTGTGCTCCCAGTTGGATGCCAGTTGGATGCTAAGAGTGGTCTTCACCATCCCTGTGGCATAGTGGCTTATCAAGCCACCTCGTGGGTAGTGAGTGGAGTGCACGCCAGAGCGCCAGCGAGAGTCACCACCTCACCCACCGCCCCACACTCCCTTCACTCACCCACCACCAGTCACCCACCTCATCTACCTGTGGTTGTTTGCACCCTTGTACCGGGTCCTAATACTGTTTTGGCTCACATAATTGGTCAAGAGATTGTAGCTGAGCGCCAACGATAAAGCCAATTATGTGAGTTCACCGAGAAAGCGCATTTCTTCACGACGACAGTGTGAGTGTCGGCATCATCACCGCGCAGGACAACCTTCCTCATCACCAGTCATCCCGTCGACTCCTCCAGACTTCTGTGATAATTTTCCGTTTAGAGACATTTTTCTTGCATTTAAAGACATTTGCGTGTGTGAGACATTTATAGTGAATTTCTTGTGTACTCTAAGCCTTGTGTTTTCAGTGTAGACTCAGTGTTTCTTTGACTCATTTTATTTTTGCAATATTTTTCGGTGTTTTCGCTCATCTTATATTTTTTTTATCAGTGTTTTTTTTTATGCTACTCTCTGTCTGTAGTATTATTGTGTAGTGTACCAGTCAGTCACTCCATGTGAAGTGATTCATTTTTTTATCGTGTATTCTTTCAGCATTGTATTCTCCAGTATTTGTCATTGTATTTCATGCAGTGATATTCACCCCAGTATACCAAATTATCCATTTATTTCTATGTGTACCTTTTTTTCGTATGCCAGCAGTGTCTCGTTCCTCTAATTTTTTCGCAGACTTGTGTACCATTATTTTTGCCAGCAAATTTTTGTCGTATCAGTCACAGCAAGATTTTGTTGTAAGAATGTACTAAAATAATGAATACGTGATTAAGTGTTGTGTGCTCCGCCACTTGTAAGTGTTACACTTGCCTCGCCACTTGTAAGTGTTACACTTGCCTCACCACTTGTAAGTGTTACACTTCCCGTTTTGTTTCTCAAAACTCCAGACCGTCACGTTAGCCACTGGGTGCGGGTTCAAACCCCACTCGTGGTATGGTTTAATATCTCCTTTATGCCCGTCTTTCACTTGCAGACTTCAGTCATATCTCCCCGTCATTATCCCCTCAAGGAAGGTTCCGTGACATTGGTGAGGGGGTCTAGATTTAGGGAATTGGATCTGTGCTCCAGTTCCCTGAGTTAATCCTGAATACCTTCCACATCCCCTCCACAGGTGCTGCGTAATCCTACGGGTTTAGAGCTCCCCTTAATAATAATAATCCTCGTCATTCTATGTCTGTGGCCGCTTTCGTCCGGCCTGGGGCCAGCATTTTTTCTTTCATTAGTGTGTAGGTTTGGGACTCTGTCTTCGTGTGAAATTCCTTATATAGTGGATTGATTTTGTCTTTTTTTCTCCGTATGTTCTCTCCAATGCATTTATGTCTATTTCTGTAGTATGGAGATCAGAATTGCACCGCACAATCCAAATAAAGCCTTACTAATGATGTGTGGAGCTTTGAACTCGTGTTGTTTATTTTCCTTGATATAAATACAAGCAATCTGTTAGCCTTGTTACAAGCACTTTGGCACTGCTGTCTTGGCTTCACATTTCTGCTTGCCATAACTCCCAAGTTCTTTTCATATACTGTATGCTCAAGCTCTGTTAGTTCATATATTTGATAGTTATTTTCATTCCCAACGATAGGGACTTTGAACTTTTCCACATTGAACTTCATCTGCCACCTTTCTGACTACAACATTACCATTCTTAAGAGCTTCATTCGTCTGAATTTGTGTCGTTATTGAACTTACTTTTGTCTTTTTTTTATCCCCTCAAAGGTCATTAATGTGGGTTATAAGAGCATAGCAGTGGAGCACTGCAGTAGGCCTCAAGAGCCATCCTAGACAGGTCTAACTCACACTCACCCACACCCACTCACGTATCTTACACTACCTATGTTCATCTGACCTCACCGAACATAGGTGTATTTGCGGCAGGGCGACAGCTGATCAATTCGGACTTCATGGTCTCGTGTGTCACACAGCAGAAGGGAAGTATGCCAGGCATGAGGAGGTCAATGACATCATAAAGAGAAGCCTCGCCACAGCCCGTTGCCCAGCTCAACGAGAACCCCAAGTGCAGAGGTCTGACGGAAGTCAAAAGCGTCCTGATGGAGCCACTATGCTACCTTGGAAGGATGGAAAGCAGATTGCCTGGGACTACACATGTGCCGCCACATTGGCAGACACCTACTTGCCATACTCCATAGTGGAAGGGAGTGGAGCTGCCAGCCACAGGGAGACACAGAAGATCCGCAAATATGAAGACCTTCCCTCTTGCTATAACTTCATCCCAATAGGGTCGGAGACCCTTGGAGCATGGGGCAAGTGTGCTCTAAAGTTCCTAATAGAGCTGGGTGAAAAGCTCATCATAGAAACCAAGGACCACAGGGCGACCAGCTTCCTCTTTCAGAGACTCAGTGTTGCAATCCAGAGAGGAAATGCCTGCAGCATTCTGGGCACGCGGCCCACCGCCGGGGAGCTGGACGAAGTATTCGAGATGTAGCTCTGAGTCACCTATGTTGTTTTACTTTCTATCGTATTTTTGTGAATGTTTTGTCAATGTATTTTGTCTTTAAATAAAATATACATAAAATATAGGGGGTGGTAGGAGAAAATTCTCAAACAGCTTCAGGGAGAACCTTGAGTTTTCCCTGAAGCAAGTTTATTCTTTTCTCTGAGGATGAGGGTCCCTATAACAGTTCTAGAGGTGGTACCTCCCTATATATATATATATATATATATATATATATATATATATATATATATATATATATATATATATATATTTTATATATATATATATATGGTCTCCTGCCTCAAATGGCTCACTAAAAAAAAAGTAAATTTATTATGCATGAACATCCCCTTGTGAATCTCAGTAGTCAGATTTTGCTCATCAATGGGGGCTTCAGATTATATCCACTATTATGGATTCTGATTATATTTTCACTATTGATGTCACATTCATTAGGTGGTATTTTGATGGTAGGGCCCTATCTCATATTTTGTAGATAGGAATCACATTAGTCATTTTCCACTTATTAGGTATGATACCTGTTTTTATGGTGCTGTATTGTAGAGACTAGCTAGTTTCTTAACAAGGTCCATCTTGTACTCTTAGGGATCCCTGAAACAGTTCTGCAGAGCCTGGGACCTTTTTTTGCTTTAATAGATCTACTTGTTTAATAACCGCGTATGGTATGTAGTGACAGTTATATTACATATTTTGCTTACCCAGGTTCACTATAATAATTGCTATGACTGACGCTAATACTCAGGTTAGCTTTAAAAATTGGTTTGACAGATGTAAGTCGGAATGGGCGAATTTAAGACTTGTGTGGCACGGCTCGGTAAACCTACTGCAGTGCTCCTCTATTGATTATTATGTTCTTATTCAAACCTTTGCCATACCCATGTTTTTTTTTTTGGGGGGGGGGTGTCTGTTCCGTCAGCTTTTACATGTTTTTTGATGCAGCAGATGAGGTTTTCTCAGGCATACAGTGCCAATCCAGTGTAGAGTAATTTAAGCCCCTATATGACAGCCTGCAACCTGCCATATAGGGCTTATATGGCAGCCTGCAGCCTGCCATATAATTTTGAATCTCCCTCTACGACTATTCGTTTAATAGATCTTTAGAAATTTTGTTTCTTATGTCAGTTCCTCCTTTTTTTTCCATTTCCATAATAACCAGATCAGAGAGCAGGTTGTAAGTAACAGACAAAGGATGAAGCCTCCACACGGGTTTAGGGCCTCATGAAATACAGTGTTAAGTGTATCCTCCATCCAGGTCTCAGGAAAACAGCCTCTGCCTTCTCTTACTGTTCCCTGTTGCAATAAGCTCTATCCATATATCTAACCTGTGAGTCACTAACAACAGTAATGTTCTTACATGCACGACTTGACTTCATTGTCCCGTGTATCTCTGTGATGACCAAACTGCAATGAAGGGATTGGTACTCTCTGCAGCTGCTTCAAACTAATTCTGTTTTATTTGTATTTTATGTACCACTTTCCATTCATTTCAGTCCTTTCCTCTGCCCTGTTCCCATGAAGACGAATATGAATCTTCATGTTTTCTTATCTAAAAAGTTCTATCTTTCTCTTGGCTCCATCCAACTCAGTCTTCAAGTGATGGTAAAGTATGTCCTGGCTAAGAGGAGATATCTTTGTTGATCGTCCACGCTGAAGGTTAACACACCACAAACACTGCTGATACAAAGGCTTATTTTCGACGGTATTGAAGAAAATGCGAAATGTTGTCACGACGAGAGTTTATTCTGCACCTGCATTTTTCATTTCTGTCAATGCTCCTGGATAATTGCTACCTTGTCAGCCGCTGCCTGACCTCAAATCCCTGTAGGGTATTTTCACGAGGCGTCATATAACGTCACAGTTTAAGCGTCCAGCATGCTGTCTGTCACTTGTCAGTGATGATGATGATAAATCTCCCAAGTCACAACTACAGTATAGAAAAACTCTTGAAACTCATCAAGGCATATTAAAGGAAATACTACTACTACTAACTACTACTACTATTATTACTAGTGTAGAAATTTAATGATCGGGAAGACGGGAACCCTCTCATCTTTAATTGCCCTCTACTTTACTCACGAAATCGCAATGACAGGATTGCAAACAAACCATACCACGAATGGGGATAGAACCCTCCATCAGAGAGTCTCAAAACTCCAGACCGTCACGTTAGCCACTGGACCAGCTAGCCACAATAAGATTCGTCCAACTAGGTATATTTCTACACCATAGGAAGGTTAGCATAGGCACCACTGTGACCACAAATGCGAGTTTTTACAGACGAATCTCCAGCTAGCGTGGCCGTGACGAACTCGAGCTCACAGTGGTGCCTATGCTAACCTTCCTGTGGTATAGAAATATACCTAGTTGGACGAATCTTATTGTGGCTAGCTGGTCCAGTGGGTAACGCGACGGTCTGAAGTTTTGAGACTGTTCGCGGGTTCTATTCCCGTCCGTGGTATAGTTTGCCCTCTACTTTGTTAGCAACTTTTTTCTCCGGTCTCTTAAGCTTCCCAAAAGAAAACGGGATTGGTCATGTCACCTTTCATGATATCTAACCTTGTAACAATATCCTTTATTCCAGCCCCATGGAAATGCTGAGAGCTCTGAAGCCCCATTCTCTTGTAAGTTGTGGAACGAAAGATGCGAATGAAGGTGTACAAATTGATGACAGGCATAAATAAATAGGATACAAATTACATGCTAAAATATCAATAATTTTTAATTTAGAATGGATATCGGGAAGTAATTGTTTGGGCATAAAGTTGTAGGGCCTGGAAAAAAAACTGTTGTTGCAGTAAATACCATCTATTACGTGGCACCGATTAAGTGGATTGCAAAGTTTGCTCTGTTAATTGATAATTATTCTGAGCCAATGTCTTGAAGGTAATGGCTGAGGTGTCCAGTAAAACACAGTCAGACATCCTCAGTACTTGTAGGTATGCCAGGAGACCCGAGTGATATACTTGGTCAAAGATACAATTAATATATACAGCTAATCTTGGATTCCTCTAGTCTAGTGACTGCTGCCACATAGTGACGTTTAGTGGCTCAGTGCTCTTCCTTACGTAATTTTTACTGATTGTTGTTGTTTCAAAAAAATAATTGTGTAATACTGAATTGTCTCCACTCATGGGAGACTGAGTATTTACACAGTTTTGCATGATATCTACTGAATTTTCATTTTATCAGAGTCTTTTGTAAAGCTTAGAATTATAATACACAAACATACATCATGTGTAGTCAACTCTATAAATTGATCCGAGCCTGACATTTTGTGACCATGTTTTTTGGGCCTGGGTTACTCCAGCCTCCTCCTTAAGTTTTCCACCCATGTTTCTTCATCCTGGTTATTTTTCACAGTACTGTATGATATGGTTTAACTTGAGAGATACCATAACAGTGAGTGCCCTACCTGTTGTCTAACCAGGATGAATAATTATCAGTCAGGCTGTTGATACTATGACAAGTGATCATCAGTATATGCTGACACTCGGTACCCCGTGTACTCTACCACTTGTATTTCACTACCTCGTGTTCCTTGGTACTATCCATTTGTATTTAAGTACCATGTGACTACGTCGTGCATGGTAACTCACCTACGTCTTGACTCTGCTAGTTCATTATAATTGTTTTTATTCTTAATTTAGGTTAAACGCTTCATGTAAACCTCAGTAGCTACAGTTATTTTTACCCACGTGTAATAATAAGCTTATCAGTGAACACTATAAAGTTCTCACTTAAGAACATACGAACGAAGGAACACTGCAGCAGGCCTACTGGCCCATGCGAGGCAGGTCTAAGTCTCCTACCGGCTTAAGCCAATGCACCCAACCTAGTCAGGTCAGGTCACATTGACTTAAGGGAGGAACACGGCAACCGACCTGGTAGCACAAGCTATCAGGTCCAACTCACACCCACCCACATCCACTCATGTATTTATCCAACCTATTTTTAAAGCTACACAACGTTCTGGCCTCTATCACTGTACTTGGGAGTTTGTTCCACTCATCCACAACTCTTATTACCAAACCAGTACTTTCCTATATCCTTCCTGAATCTGAATTTTTCCAACTTAAAATCATTGCTGCGAGTCCTGTCTAGGCTAGATATTTTCAGCACACTATTTACATCCCCTTTATTTATTCCTGTCTTCCATTTATACACCTCAATCATATCCCCCCTAATTCTACGTCTTTCTAGAGAGTGCAGATTCAGGGCCCTTAGTCTATCCTCATAGGGAAGGTTTTTGATACATGGGATCAACTTTGTCATCTTCCTTTGTACATTTTCCAGAGCATTTATATCCATTCTGTAATACGGTGACCAAAACTGCAGAATAATCTAAATGAGGCCTAACCAAGGATGTATAGAGTTGAAGAACAACCTGAGGACTCCTATTATTTATGCTTCTTGATATGAAGCCAAGGAATTTATTAGCTTTATTGCGAACACTTATGCACTGTTGTCTTGGTTTCAGATTACTGCTAACCAGAACTCCTAAATCTTTTTCGCAATCCGTAATATTAAGATCTACATTATTTAGTTTATATGTGGCATGATTATTGTCCTGTCCAACATTTAGAACTTTGCATTTGTCTATATTAAACTGCATCTGCCACTTCTCCGACCACTGCATCACTGTGAGCAATGTAGGAGTGACTTCTATATGTTTATAGCTTATATGTTTGTTTCATTTTAAGGTTATGTTGTAGTTTTATTTGTTAGTGTACTATTTCTGGGATAAGATTTTTTATTTGTTAATTGTTTGACAGGTAAGTGTTGGCGTGAGAGGAGAGTGCAGCTCATGGTTAAGTAAGTACATGCATACTGTCAAAGTGAGGATGTCACACTTATATCTTGACACTTACATTTCTTGCTTGAGCCTAAGACTAAGGCTACTTGTGTGTGTGTGTGTGTGTGTGTGTACTCAGTTGAGGTTGCAGGGGTCGATTCCAAGCTCCTGTGTGTGCGCGCGTGTGTGCGTGTGTGTGTGTGTACTCGCCTACTCACCTATTTGTGGTTGCAGGGGTCGAGTCATAGCTCCTGGCCCCGCCTCTTCACTGATTGCTACTAGGTCCTCTCTCTCCCTGCTCCATGAGCTTTATCATACCTCGCCTTAAAACTATGTATGGTTCCCGCCTCCACTACTTCACTTTCTAGGCTATTCCATGGCTTGACTACTCTATGACTAAAGAAATACTTCCTAACATCCCTTTGATTCATCTGAGTCTTCAACTTCCAATTGTGACCTCTTGTGTCTGTGTCCCATCTCTGGAACATCCTGTCTTTGTCTACCTTGTCTATTCCACGCAGTATTTTGTATGTCGTTATCATGTCTCCCCTGACCCTCCTGGCCTCCAGTGTCGTCAGGCCAATTTCCCTCAACCTTTCTTCGTAGGACAATCCCCGTAGCTCTGGGACTAGTCTTGTTGCAAACCTTTGCACTTTCTCTAATTTCTTGATGTGCTTGACTAGGTGTGGATTCCAAACTGGTGCTGCATACTCCAGTATGGGCCTGACTTAAATGGTATACAGAGTCTTGAACAACTCCGACTCCTTACTGAGGTATCGGAACGCTATCCGTAGGTTTGCCAGGTGCCCGTATGCTGCAGCAGTTATCTGATTGATGTGCGCCTCAGGAGATATGCTCGGTGTTATACTCACCCCCAGATCTTTTTCCTTGAGTGAGGTTTGCAGACTTTGGCCATCTAAACTATATTGTGTCTGCGGTCTTCTTTGTCCTTCCCCAGTCTTCATGACTTTGCATTTGGCTGGGTTAAACTCAAGGAGCCAGTTGCTGGACCAGGCTTGTAGCCTGTCCAGGTCTCTTTGTAGTCCTGCCTGATCCTCATCCGATTTGATTCTTCTCATTAACTTCACATCGTCCGCAAACAAGGACACTTCTGAGTCTATCCCTTCCGTTATGTCATTCACATATACCAAGAACAGCACAGGTCCAAGGACTGACCCCTGTGGAACCCCGCTTGTCACAGACGCCCACTTTGACACCTCGTCACGTACCATGACTCGTTGCCTCCCTGTAAGGTATTCTCTTATCCATTGCAGTGCCTTTCCTGTTATGTGTGTCTGATCCTCTAGCTTTTGCAGTAACCTCTTGTGAGGAACTGTGTCGAAGGCCTTCTTGCAGTCCAAAAAAATGCAGTCGATCCACCCCTCTCTCTCTTGTCTTCTGTCACCTTGTCATAAAACTCTAATAGGTTTGTGACACGGGATTTTCCCTCCCTGAAACCATGCTGGTTGTCAGTTATACACTTGTTTCTTTCCAGGTGCTCCACCACTCTCCTCCTGATGATCTTCTCCATGACCTTGCATACTATACACGTTAGTGATACAGGTCTGTAGTTTAGTGCCTCATGTCTGTCTCCCTTTTTAAAAATTGGGACTACATTTGCCATCTTCCATACCTCGGGGAGTTGCCCAGTTTCAAATGATGTGTTGAAGATCTTTGTCAATGGTACACACAATGTCTCTGCTCCCTCTTTAAGGACCAACGGAGAGATGTCTGGTCCCACCGCCTTTGAGGTGTCAAGTTCGCATAGCAGCTTCTTCACCTCCTCCTTGGTTATTTGTACCTCATCCAGCACTTGCTGGTGCAATCCCCTGCTCTGATTTCCTGGAGTCCTACTGGTTTCCACTGTAAATACTTCTTTAAATCTTGTGTTGAGCTCCTGACATACCTCCCAGTCGTTTCTTGTGAATTCCCCATCACCCTTCCTCAGTCTGATTACCTGGTCCTTGACTGTTGTTTTCCTCCTGATGTGGCTGTACAACAGCTTCGGGTCAGTCTTGACTTTCGTTGCTATGTCATTTTCATATTGGCGCTGAGCCTCCCTTCTTATCTGTGCATATTCGTTTCTGGCTCTTCGGCTAATCTCTTTATTTTCCTGAGTTCTCTGTCTTCTGTACCTTTTCCATTCTCTAGTACACCTAGTTTTTGCCTCCCTACACCTTTGGGTGAACCAAGGACTCGTTCTGTTCTTCCCATTATTTCTGTTTCCCTTGGGAACAAATCTCTCCTCTGCCTCCTTGCATTTTGTTGCCACATAGTCCACCATTTCTTGTACTGGTTTTCCTGTCAGTTCCCTCTCCCACTGAATGTCTTGAAGGAAGTTCCTCAAGCCTGAGTAGTTCCCCCTTTTGTAGTTTGGTTTTTCCCACCCTATTCCTGCTGCTCTCTCCACTTGGAGCTCAACTATGTAGTCGAAGCACAGAACCACATGATCACTAGCTCCCAGGGGCCTTTCATACATAATATCCTCGATGTCAGAACTACTCAAGGTGAATACAAGGTCCAGTCTTGCTGGTTCATCCTCTCCTCTCTCTCTGGTAGTGTCTCTAACATGTTGATGCATGAGGTTTTCCAGTACCACACCCATCATCTTGGCTCTCCATGTTTCGGGACCCCCATGGGGCTCCAGGTTTTCCCAGTTAATCTTGTGATTGAAATCACCCATAACTAGTAACTTTGCTCCCCCCGTGTGCGCTCTCCTGGCCACCTCGGCTAGTGTGTCGACCATTGCTCTGTTGCTCTCATCGTATTCTTATCTTGGCCTCCTGCAGTTCTGTGGTGGGTTGTACATTACTGCAATTATCACCTTATGTCCCTCAGACTGGATTGTTCCTACTAAGTAGTCCCTTTCATTCGTGCCATCCATTCCTTCCATTTTCTCAAACCCCCACTGGGTTTTAATGAGCAGTGCAACTCCTCCCCCTCTCCTCCCTCTGTCTTTCCTGAGGATTTGATATCCGGTTGGAAAGATTGAATCTGTTATTATTCTGGTGAGTTTTGTTTCTGTGAGTGCTATTATGTCTGGGGATGTCTCCTTGATTCTTTCGTGCCACTCCTCATACTTATTTGTTATTCCATCTGCATTTGTATACCACACCTTCAACTTCTTTTCTAAGATTGTGGTCTGGGAGGTGTATTGGGGTTGGGGAAGTGGGAGACCTGATAAGGAACTATGGGTGGTTGCTGTGGGGGTGGAGTTTGTAATGCAGTGGGTGGGGGCATTGGATGTGGCATGGGTGTTTTGGTTTAGAGTGTTTGGTTGCACTGGGGTTGACCTGGTTGGGAGGCTTCTATAGGAAGTTGTGAGGGAGGCTGCATTTGATCTTCCTGTGTCTGGGATCTCCTGTCTGTCTTCTCCATCCCCTCTCTTTCCTCCTTTCCCCTTTGTACCATCTCTCTCTGTTTCTGCCTTTCTGCTTGTGTTCTGTCGCGGTTGAGATACACCTTCCTGTATGCCGGCATGTCCCTTAATCGTGCTTTCTCCTGCAGGATCCTGTTCCGAGTCGATTCTGCCTTGAAGGTCACTTTCACTGGCCGGGTTCTTTTTTTTACATACCCCCCTATTCTCTGAAAATTTTCCAGCTGGGTCATGTCTTCTATTGCTTTCATGATTCTTTCAATTGCTTTTTTTCCCCTTGTTTTCTGGCTTCATATGTTTCCCCTTCAACTTCCTGGAGCTCATACACAAAGACTGACCTCACCCTTTCATTCTCCCACTGCATATCCCTGTGTATCCTCTCATTCAATTTGATTTCCTCCATTGCAGCTTTCCTTTCTTCAGTTTCACTAGCTAATGTACTTGGGCTCAGTGGCCTATCATTTTCCCTTCTCGGCTTTCCCTGGGCTCTGCTGTGGTCTGTTAGGGCCTCCACATATAGCTTAGGTCTTTCATTTACTACATTCGACACTAATTGAGCTTCTACATGCTGTTTTGCTCCTTCTTTCCCTACAGTCCCCTTATTTGTGACTGAGGTAGCAGTCTCTGTTGTCAATCCCAAAATGTTCTTTAGTTCTTTAGGCTGTTTCAGATTTTTCAGTTCCTCTTCTAAACTCTGTATCCTGGCCTCTGCTGCTTTGACTTGCACCTCCCACTTCCTGCTTTCCATGTCTATCCTCTCTTCCATTCTCATGCTAAGTTCTTCTAGTTCTTTTCCCATTCATGTTCCCTTTTTGTGAGCTCTGCTGCCCAATCTTCCTTTGCAGTTTCCTCCTCCTGTCCCTTGGATTTTCTTGTCACTCTCTGGCAACCCATTTTTGTTTGATCCTGATTGCCTCAGAGTGGGAAACCTATGTAATTCTGTATGTTAGGTTAGTATTGTGTATGTCAGAGTGTGGGGGGGGAGGTAGAGGAGGAACTGTGGCTATGTGGGAGATTAGTGGGAAGGGGGAGTGGGAAGGAGAGTGAAGCAAGTGGGTGAGTGGGAGAGGGAGAGGGGGAAGGAGGGAGAGGTGGGAAGGGGGAGGGTGAAAGAGGGAGGGGAGGGATCAGGTGAAGGAGTGAGTTGTCGGTGGGGGAGGGGGGGAGTGTATGTGTGTGTGGGGGGTGTGTGTGGGTATGTGTGTGGGGGGGGGTGTGGGTGTGTGTGGATGTGTGTGGGTGTGTGTGGATGTGTGTGGATGTGTGTGGGGGTGGGTGGGTGTGGGTGTTCGTGCGCACACTAGGCTACGCTACTCTTTTGAAGATCATAAAAAAATTTTCACAATCAATTCCTTATTAATATACACTAATATATGCTATATAATATTAATTGTGTACACTTGTGTTTGTGTGTGTGTGTGTCTTTACTAGCTTGTCGTTCTTTGAAAAAGAGGGGGGGGGGTCACGTTAACACTATTTGTTATTGTTGTTGGTTCACCGGTACTCTCCCGGCCCAGATCTTCGCACACTAGGCTACTTTACTTTTTGAAGATTATAGGATTATTTTTTCTCACTCAATTCCTTATTAATATATACTAATGTTTATTATAATAATTACAGGTGCACACGTGTGTTTGTATGTGCATACTTGTTTACTAGCTTGTCCCCAGAAAAACGGGGGGGGGTTCACTAGGCTACACAACTCTTCTGGAGTTTACCTGGCGATATTTAGATAATTTACTAACCACTATCTATCTCCTGGTACTGAAATAGGGAGAGAGTGATGGTATAGCATACAACCAGCAGGGCGAGACACTGAGACTTTAGACACTAACCAAAATTAACCACAAATAGGCAAGTGATGTCGTCTGCACAACAATGGAGGTTCCTGCTGGTCGGCTGCTATCAACTCCTTCAATTTTGTAACTCCTTCAGGAACTTTATCATGCATTCAAGTTTTTATTTTCTTTTTCTTTTAAGACTTGGTATTCCCTCTTTTTTCTTTAGTACAGTATTATGGTCATAACAAGTCTGATGATGATAGCTACATTCACAACACCAACAGCTGGGGATTGACTAATTTTTTCTTACTTTCAGTATTTACTTAATCACTCTTTTATGACCTTATCACTACACTGCTGTTATAACCAACTAACATATGTATTTGTTAATATTTCAGATCACACCGTTAACCCAATTAATTGTTTGGATATTTTGTGTCAACACTGCACCAGCAGCCTGATCAGCTGACTGCTACCCTCCCTCACTCACAATTCATTCAAATCTAAATTGTAAAAATTCTTGATCTTATCACATTATTCGCACTCTTGAAAGCTATTGCACTCTTGTAGGTATGTTCACTGATTCACTCACGTACGATGACCGCTAATAATATCTTAGGACAGCCAATAGAACGCTAAATCCTGGGAGCACTATTCAGCGATACTGCTTCACGTGTATGTGTGTGTGTGTGTGTGTGTGTGTGTGTGTGTGTGTGTGTGTGTGTGTGTGTGTGTGTGTGTGTGTGTGTGTGCGTGTGTGTGTTTCACTCGACGAACCCAGCTGGACCCGTCACGACAAAAATGGTTTGTGTGTGTGTACTCGTTGGAACGCAGGAGAGAGAGATATATCATAATCTACACTTAGAAAATCCTAGAATGAATGGCCCCGAATCTGCACACAGAAATCACTCCCTACGAAAGTAAAAGACTGGGCAGGCAATACAAAATACCCCCAATGAAAAGTAGGGGCGCCATTGGTACACTAAGAGAAAACACCGTAAGTGTCCGGAGCCTAAGACTGTTCAACAGCTTCCCACCAAGAGTAAGGGGAATTACCAGTAGGCCCCTGGCTGCCTTCAAGAGGGAGCTGGACAGATACTTCAAGTCGGTGCCGAATCACCCGGGCTGTGGTTCGTACGTTGGACTACGTGCGGTCAGCAGTAACAGTCTGGTTGATCAGGCCATGATCCACTGGGAGGCCTGGTCGTGGACCGGGCCGCGGGGGCGTTGATCCCTGGAATACCCTCCAGGTAGGCTCCAGGTAGACCTATTTGTAGTTGCTTGGCTCTGTCTGTTGGCCCTTGCTAGATTTTCCCCTCTCCCGGTTCTGTAAGCCCTTTCACACCTGTTTTTAAAACTATGGATACTGCCTCCACCACTTCGCTGTGTAAGTCGTTCCACTTTCTGAGAGAGAGAGAGAGGAGGAGAGAGAGAGAGAGAGAGAGACCGACCCTCAACCAACCACTGGAAACCTTTACTTATCATCACTCTTGTATCGCCCTCTTTTACGCACTTAGGCCGCGTAGTAGACGCTAATCAAATCTCCCCTCGTGCTGCTAAATGTCGACACAAAAATTGGTCTGAATGTCAGGTTTCCCATTTTCGGTGATGGAACTAACCGGCTGTTGCACTTCCCCTCGATGCCGGCGTGGCAGAGGCGCGATGACTGCAGCTACACTTGTATCTTTCTACCTTCTCTCTGCTGGCCTCCCTCACCCAGGTTGGTGCAAGGGCAGACCTCACTTGCATAGGTAGCCACACGAGCGGTGGGTCAGCATTAATTACCGTGTTATTGTATAGTAAGCACATGGGGGATGATGCAGTGGGCGGGGCTGGCGAAGCGGGGGACCAATGGGTGGTATGAGACGGTGAGTTACTCCGCCCACGCCGCCACAAGATGAGCTAGGGTTATCTCCTCCGTATGAGAGCATCACTACAAAGTTGTGGCGGCAGTCAGAAGCCCTACTGTGCCCATCCACCGTGCCGACTCGCCTCCGGGATTTACGACCTTCTTAAATCACTGCCGATGTGTTAATAACCAAATTGCGGCAGTGTGCAAACTTGGTAGACTGGTAGTGTACTGGAGTGGTGTCATGCGGTGAACTCTTAATGTGGCCGTGAGGGTGTGACGACGACAACAATGTTTTGCACCTATCCTTATTACAAGCCACCTTTGGTCTACATGCCACCGCACAAGCCACTTGTGGTAAGCTGCCTACAACTGTTCACACTCCTACACATTAGTGACATTCGGTATATACACTGAGGGATATATACTCAGGGTATATACACCCTGAGTATATACACTGATGTATACCTATTCTCCCTAGAATGGGCCAGTAGGCCTAATGCAGTACTGTGTTATTATTGTATTATGCTCGTGTGTATATAAAAACATAAGGAGCACTACAGCAGGACTACTGGTCCAGGCCACCTACTGGCCCAAGCCAGTCAGGTCCAAGTCACATCCACTATTTACAACCCCCTTTATTTATTCCTGTTTTCCATTTATGCACCTCAGTCATATCCTGTTATTTATAAGACGTATAACTAACAGAGTCCTCAGATTATTATTCAACTCTGTATATCGTTGGTTAGGCCTCATTTAGATTATGCTTCACAGTTTTGGTCATCTTATTACAGAATGGATATGAATGCTCGGGAAAAGGTTGATGAAGTTGATCCCATGTATCAGAAATCTTTCCTACAAGGATAGACTGAGGACCCTGAATCTGCACCCTTTAGAAATGGGTATTATTAGTGGGAATATGATTAAGGTGTATAAATGGAAAACTATGTATATATTCGCAGTATGTAGATATTCATATTCTGTGTCTGTACAGTATATATATTCTTATGTGTTCATTGTATATATATAATATATATATATATATATATATATATATATATATATATATATATATATATATATATATATATATATATATGGGAAGTACAGTGCCTGCACTCTGAAGGAGGGGTGTTAATGTTGCAGTTTAAAAACTGTAGTGTAAAGCACCCTTCTGGCAAGACAGTGATGGAGTGAATGATGGTGAAAGTTTTTCTTTTTTGGGCCACCCTGCCTTGGTGGGAATCGGCCAGTGTGATAATATAATATATAATAATAATAATATATATATATATCACAGTAAACAGGTGATGTTACAATATGCAGAACAATCACTGTGAAAAAATAGTGAAGTTCCAAGCGCTTTCGTAATTTCTCACTTTATCAAGGAACTGTTCCTTGATAAAGTGAAAAATATTCTCTGAGTTTACTTAATTTTAAGGATTCAAATATTGTAGCGTTTATGACCCACGTTTACTTGATGGGCGCTAAAGTGAGGTTAAACTTAACAAATATAATGATTGAAAGATTGTTGTTGTGTTGTGTTGTGGAGGGGATGTGGAATCCATGGAGGTTCTGACATAGTGATCTCCGGGGTTGAGCAGTGGCTTCAGAGCTGACACTTGGAGGGAAAAGTTGTACTCAGCGCCCTAGTCAGTGGAATTCCCCGTAAATGCATCCCGTTGGACTAGATAAGAAGAAAACCTGCTTGCCAAGTAGCGTCATTGAAGCTTTAAAAATAGGTTGGATAGTTTCAGGAATAAAAGGGGTTAATCATAAATACAGTTATATGGAACCAGTGAGGAGTTTCGTCCACACAGTAAACTTTATCAAGTGACAAAGAAGTAAACCTGGTGACAAAAGGTAAACAATATAAACGGTAGCATTGAAGTGAAGAGTTAGGTGGGCGTTATATCTTAAGTAATTTTCTGGCATAAGGCTAAGCCAAGTTGTAGAAACCGGTTTTCTAGTTGAAATTATCGATATTGATGATTGCTTATTTAGAGATTCTTCTTTTCTGGGTATCATCTTTTGTCAATAAGTTGCGAGTCATTCCTTTGTATCAGGCGCCTATAGGAATTAAGGTTTATTTGTTTGTCACTTGATAAAGATAACTTCGTTTGCGAAAGATAGTAAGTAAAGGATTCCGTATAACTTCATTTGTGCGGCCAGCAGTAACAGCCTGGTTGATCAGACCCTGATCCACCGGGAGGCCTGGTCGTGGACCGGGCCGCGGGGGCGTTGATCCCAGGAATATCCTCCTGGCAGACTCCATGTAGATATCTTGACCATCGTGTCAATATCCAACACTATTGCTTGTCTATGAATGGGAGTGGGTGGGTGTGAGTAGGATCTGCCTAGCATGGGCCATTATGTGAACGATAAACAGTGCCAACAAGTTGCATATCATTTCGGTAATAAAAATACCTAAATGTTGCATATGTCTCATTACTCACGAAATCGTAAGCCACTGGGCAAGCTGGCCTAGTAACTTACGTGCTGGCCTGGAGTTTACGACTCATTTGCCGTGAGTTCGAACCCCACTACTACTACTACTACTACTACTACTACTACTACTACTACCACCACTACCTCTTCCTGCCTATATATAGCCGTCCTGCTTCACTTCTGGTTAGTGTGGCTTTGTAAATGGTCCAAGTCGGACCGAAACGTCGTCGTAAGCTCCTCTCTTCTATGTGCGGGTTATTTATGATGCGTCTCATTCATAGCATGGACAAATGGGCCTTACGCAGTTCTCCTCAGTTCGTTTGATAGTATTTTTTCAGTCTAAGCAGAAACCCAAATAAAATATTTGAAGTTAGGCTTCCAGTTTATAAATAACATAGATTTAACTATAATTAACCGCCAATAAACAAATTACATAAGCGGAGGACAGAAAGTCGTCCCCTTAAATCATTGAAAACCACACGATGTTAGCGACATACCATTACCTTTGATGAGTTTCGAGAGTTTTTCTGCTCCCGAAGTTGAGAGGACTGGCTGTTAAATGAGTAGGGTTAGTGAGGTGAGGGTGGCACGCGAGGCCGCTGATTGCCGCTGTTCTGCTGGAAATATATCTTGCTATTTACTCTTATTGGGTTATCCAGGTTAAATCTTCTTGATCACCAGCTTCCTGCTACAAGTGGACAAATATATGGGTGAGAAGGGTTGGCTATGACTGGTACCTGCTTGTCTCTGTGCTTCTCTGTACGTATGTTCTGGAGTGTCAGATCAAACAGGTTGTGATGGGTATGCGAGCCTACAGGCAGCTATTACAATCAGCCTGATTGGCCAGGTGGTCAGAAGCTTTGCCTTATTCCGGGCTGAGAGGGCAGAAGAGCCTCGAAACCGGTCACAGCTATATATTAACCTACATTTTACACGTTCAAAAGGAAAGTCTATAATAACATCGGTAAATGTAACCTGAATAAAGTATCCCCTGTTGACTTATAATATTCAGCACACTTATCACTGCTGAACATTCACCTCACTCAACACTAAACATCCACCCTACCCAGCACTACACAGAATATTCACACTACTCGGCAATAATCATAACTTTCATCTGCCCATACTTATGCCCAGGTAGCAACCATTTCTTGTGCTGCACAGGATGGTATGGTGTATCATGCCAGCATGTATTGTGTGTTGACATCCAGTTCAAGATAACTAGATAATTATCAAATTTAATACCTGGAGTTCAGTCGTCCTCTCTCTTGAGATATTTGAAACTTAGGTATCAAGGAATGTCAAGTTGAGGTTTATGTGAAGG
>NC_069447.1:18849693-18912193 GCF_026875155.1 Cherax quadricarinatus | reverse complement strand
GGTAGGCTTCTTCAGAGTTAGCAGAAACAGTAGAGATGTGAAGGCGATGTATTCTGTCCATCACCCTTGAAGATGTAGTTTTGAGGTGGTCAATCTCTCAGCCTGAAGAAGAGTTTTGCTCCATAGTCTGGAACAATGTTCCAGACTATGTATTTAAATAGTAGTAGTAGTAATAGTAATAGTTACCATGGCTGGTACCTTGATGCGTGATGGTGGGGAGGCAGTAAATTGGAGGAGTGATCATCAGTCAGGCAGCGGTGGGTTTATATCAGTCGCTGCCGCGGCCTCCAGCTAAAAGTGAGGCCCATAATTTGCCAGAGAGATGGTGACACACGGGTGTAAAAGTGAAGACCTGTGTGTAACTGTGGCTGTGTAGTGAAGTGATGTGATGGAGCTAGTTGGTGGTGTGGGGAATGTGGAGCAAGTGCTGGTTGTGGGAAGCAGGTGCTGATTGTTGGCGTTGGGATACCTGAAGGATACGAGAAGGATGTTTCCGGGGGTCTTCTCCCTTATGCCTCGATCCCAGACCAGGTCTCCCGGTGGATCAAGGTGTGATCAACCAGGCTGTTACTGCTGGTTGCACGCAGTGCAAAGTGCGAAATGAAGCCTGGCTGATCAGGAACTGCTTTGAGAAACCTGTCCAGTTTCCTCTTGAAAACAGCCAAAGGTTTGTTAATACCAGGCAATTTTCCTTATGCTTGGAGGGAGGGTATTAAGTCTGGGACCTGTGACACTGACCGAGTTTTCTCTTAGTGTACATGTCACAATTCCCCCTACCCCCTACATTTTATTGAAGGTATTTTGAACTTACGTGGTGCTACTGTTAGTGGTGGTTACCTGGTTACCTGGAGGTTACCTGGAGGTAGCATGATATTTGTTGTACGGATGCCCACACGCCAGATAGGCACCACAAACATCATAAACAATAAATGATGATGTGATGATGGTGTGCCGCAAATTGTGCAGTGATTTGCGATCAACTGCAGCAGTGACTCTACTAGGTAATACAAACATGGAAGTGGCCCCGGGTCATTTTTTAAATTAGCCGATGAGCCGCTGGAAAATTTTAAACGAATGCAAATTTATTTATTGTTGTATTGTGTATCTTGAAGCGTTAAAGCCGTGTGGGTGATTCAGCGCAGGAAGGGTAACTTGGTAAGCTCTTGGCAACTAGCAGATGAAGGGAGGTATAACATGTATTGCTTGCCTCATATAACTTTGCTCTATTCTCAGTCAGCAGGACTTTTTTTTTTGTGTGTGTGTGTGTGGGGGGAGGGAGCTGTTGGACAGTTGGCTAACTCCAGATACACTTTCCATGATAAGCAGCACGTTTTGTTTGTTCCGTGAGGGTGCCTCCAGTTGGTGAGATACTCATATGACCACTGTTCCTCCGCAAAGGCAACCATTGTCTAATACGATCTTCTCTAGGATCTTAAGTCATCGTCATCGCCTGTACACGCTGTGTGGTGATGGTAGCGGAGAGCGCTATACACACACGCGTTCCATTTCTATCATGCTCATTGACTTAGCAACAGAGGCGAGATACAACGTTGCTCTCGCTGAGTGTATGAGCGAATGAGATACCTAGAGTCTACCTGGAGGTTATTCCGGGGATCAACGCCCCCGCGGCCCGGTCCACGATCCTTATTGGGGACAATAAGGGAACACTGTATCAACATCCGGGGTCCCAGACTTTTCAACATCTTACCAGAAGATATCAGAAACACTGCTGGAACAAGTGTTGAAGCCTTCAATAGGAAACTAGACAAGTATCTTCACCAGGTGCCAGATCAACCAGGCTGTGATGGATATGTGGGGCAGCGGGCCTCCAGCAGCAACAGCCTGCGAGCACCAGACGAGCCTGGCCCATGGCCGGGCTCAGAGAGTAGATATACTTTCGAAATTCTTCAAAGGTAAAGGTATATCAAAGGCCTCCCGGTGGATCAGGGCCTTATCAACTAGGCTGTTACTGCTGGCCGCACGCAGTCCAGCGTACGAACCACAGCCCGGCTGGTCCGGCACTGACTTTAGGTAACTGTCCATCTCTCTCGGAGACTTTAGTATGTGTTGGAATACATCGAGAATATACTGCTTCACCCAAGGCACATACCATTTTCACTTGATCAAGCTTCTTGAGAATGACATAAAATATTTAGGAGTTAGTGTAGATGGACAAGCTGCTTGAGATGGGAGAGGAGGCAAGGAGATTTACATTTTAAGAGAGTACTCTTTTAGTCCCAGAGTGGTAAGTGGGACTAGTTGGATAAAGATGAGGTGGAGGCGAGCAATACACACACACATTCAAAGTAGGTATAGTTGGGGCTATGGAGGTCAGGAATTAGTAAAGCCGATGAGTAAAAGTTAACAAGTGGGACCAGGAACTTAAGAATCCATCCTGAAAACACAACTGGGCAAGTATATACTATGGCAGCATCACCCTTCCTCCATCCCCACACCCCACATGTTCCTTGCAACATATCTACGTCACATACCCCCATGACACATCTTACAGCTACCACACTCGCAGGACGTTAGTCGTTTTACAAGTCTGCCATTGGACCAGCTCGCACTGTTAAATCTTGATTTCGGGATGATTTTGTTAGGGCGACTGTACCTTGATGACTGACGAACATGTTGCAGAATCACCGGTGGAGTGCTGGTGTAACATCTTCACTTGGTCGCTACCACAAGCTAGGCACCAGTCCCTTCATGAATATATTAGTCATTCGTTGATGGGATGTGATAGTGGTGAGGACAGTGGTGAACTGGTTGATGGAATGTGTTGGAGGGATGACAGTAGTGAACTGGTTGATGGGACGTGGTGGTGATTACTGTGGTGAACTGATTGATGAAACGTGGTGGTGATTACTGTGGTGAACTAGTGTTTTTCATCATGGAAGCAGAAACGTGTTTGTTAACTCAGTGTAGTGTGTAGTGTTGGTGGTTCACCTGTGCTGAAGGTGACAGTCTACCTACTTGCCTATTGTTATTAATTTTACGGGGTCACCGTCTCTGCTGCCCAGTCCTTGACCTTGTCTGAGACCTTTCCCAGACCAGGAAATGACTTAAACCCATCCAGTTCCCACTTGAAGATAACCGAATATTCTAAACATTATCCATTTACTTCACCTTCAATTCCTTTCAAGATGCTATTAGTTGAACTGTGTTTAGTTTACCACATTAGTATTGATTAACGCGAATAACACGATTGCAGTCAAATCAAATAACGAAAATTAGACACATGCGCAACATCTGGATATCTTTATTGTAGACGTTTCGCTAGTCAGTGGCTTTATCAATACAAATCCAAGGGTAATTGGAAGACAGTAGAACTATGTACAAAAGATGAGATAATCAGTCCCTCAGCCTTGGAGTTGGTGAAGAGCACCGGCTATATTGATAACAGTAGAGTACTTGTAAATTATGTCAGGAAGAGCATTTCACTAGAAAAGATTCGATGCTCATCTGGCAACACATTTGAAAATATCACATTACAACTATGAATGTAGACATTATGCACCGAAAGTTGTCAGTGTTTATTTTTCTTCTGGGAGGCTCACAGTTGAAGAGTTTCCACCGTTGTTTTGAGGAGCCTCGTTCTCATGGTGGTGGAGACAGTGCTAGAGGTCCCATGCTTGGATCATGATGCACAGCAGTGTCAGTTGTATTGCATTCCACACATTCTTAAATACATGCGAGAATGTTAGGATCCTTAAGCTGCTGTGAGCCCACCTGTGTTGGCGCGGGCCACGACTGATCATATGTATCTTTGGATACATGCTGTAGAACGCCTCTGCTGAGATTGTTGGATCGCTGGTTTCTAAATACTCAGCTTTGAAAATTCGCAAGGAAAATTAAATATTTTTGTGTATCGTTTTTACGTTAGCTGAGCACGCATACCTACACCATATGACTCACGAAATCGTAATAATACGATTGCAAACAAACCATAGAAAGGGCGGGAATTGAACCCATGGCAACTGAGTTCTAAAACTCCGGGCCAGTGAGTCACATACGCAACTTACCAATTTCTCCTAATAAACCGCTGTTGCAGAGCGGACGGAGTTTTTCAATACACCTATCACTCGGTCAAGAACCCAGCACGACAAATATATAATATGTATTGATTTTCGCCTCTGACAATATACCTGAGACTAATTCCAATGTTTTTCCATTTTTATAACTTTGGTAGGCTTGAATTCCAGTAGTCAGTCTGTTCTAGTAATGTCCTCAAGTCATCTTGTCGACTTACTCAGGCTTCTGTAGTTTTTATCTCTATCGTTATTAAGCACTATTCTGGTAGGTCGCTTAAGTACATTAGCAACAGTGCCGATTCCAGTACTGATGATTGAGGAAGCCCACTCGTCACTCATGCCATCCTTGACCACCATGCACACTTCTACCGTTAGGTATTATGCGATACATCTACTATTCCCGTTATTCAGTCTTGCTCATATAGTTTGCGAATTATCTGATTTGGTACAATATTAAATGCAGAAGGTATGTGGTAATTTATATCTACATGATCTGTGCGATGCTCATCGTGTCCCTGTTCACCTAGCAATAAATAGGTACCTGGGTGTTAATCGACTGGAATGGGTCGTATCCTGGGGATAAGATTAACCTAATTTGCTCGAAATGATCTGCATAGCCAGGGGCTTTCTATATAGTAAGTCACTGATATCGGCTAGGTCTATATAAGTTGTATCATGTACTCGTAGAAATAAATATTATTATTTAAAATTTGCAGTAGTTATGTGCATGTGCGCGCGCACATGCGTACGTGAGAGAGGCAGTGAGAGGTGAAGTTATAGTAGCAAGGTTGTTATGCTAGGCGGGCCAGGGTGGGTGATGCTCTCCCTCATGGTGAGAGGGAGTACTACACCCTCCTGATGAACTCCAGATGAGGCCCTCAGGGGTGGTGCACCAGGGGTGGTGCACCAGTGTCAGAGGTGGTTCACGAATGTCAGGAGTGGTGCTCCAGTGTCGTGGGTGATGCACTGGTGTCAGGGGTGGTGCATCAGTGCCAGAGGTGGTGCTTCAGTGCCATGTGTGATGCACTAGTGTCAGGGGTGGTGCATCAGTGCCAGAGGTGGTCCACCAATGTCGAGTAGTGCTCCAGTGCCAAGGGTTGGTGCACCAGTGCCAGTAGTCGGTTCACCAGTGCCAAGGGTTGGTACTTCAAAAAGAATTAGTCACTGCACAGTGGTTGGAACAGTGCAGTGTTGGTGCTTCCCTCGATGCTTCTATCATGCAGATTTCACTGTGGTCTGCCGAGAATGATAACACAGTACATGTCTTTGTTTATATCATAAATAAAGGCGAGTGAGATAGCTGTGGCGACTTGGGTAACTTGAGTGCGAGCACTTACCATTGACTTAACCATTCTACTTTAATTGCCGGGCAGTGATACTTACGTTAAGTCACGTGTTGCTAGCACCAGTAGTATGACTGATGACTTCACCACTAGCCTGCGCTTCAGGAAGAATAGATCGGAGAGATTTAAACGTTTCCAACACATTAGGTTTTTGAATTGGTATGGACAGTGATAGTTCTCTGCACATTCTCCAGGTGTGCAGTTTTACCAGAGTTAAATAGGACTGTTAGCGTACAGCAATATTCCTTTGTAGATTTATTATTATAACTTATTATTATTATTGTTGTTTTTATTATTGTTATTCATTGGGAAGTACTATGTTTTTAATTGTCACACACATTGTCTGGATTCCTGTGAGCACAGGGCGAGTCTCTTACATTCGCTGCCCCTGTTCACTTTCAGTAAAATTGAACCTAGGTGTTAGTCGACCGTTGTGGGTCACATCCTGGGGAAGAGTCGAGTGCCACAAACCATTCACTTACAAAGTACAAGCATCATTGTTAATTTGTCATTTCGTTTTGAGACTTTATCACCTTCCTTGTGATCTATATGTTATTTACCTGTGGCATGTTTCTGGAGTTTTCTTAATTATGCAGCCCAGCCCAGGGGTCAGGTCTCCCTGTTGATTTGCCTAGTCAACCAGGCTGTTGGTGTCCCGCTGGCCCACATATCCACCACAGCCTGGTTGATCTGGCACACCGCGGGGTTAGTGATTTTGTTTCCTCCTGAATCCTTTTACGCTTGTTTCATCAATATTCCTGACATGTGCTGGTAGCAGGTTGAAGAGTGGAGGCCCACGGATGTATCCACATTGTTCTTTATTGTGCCCATTGCTTCCTTACTTTTCAGTGGTTCTGTTTTACACCTCCCATATCTCTCGCTTCCATCCATATGAATACGTGAGCTTGGTTACCTGGAGACGATTCCGGCAGCCACCGCCCCTCGCGGCCCGATCCCAGACCAAACCAAAGGTTGATTACCTTTTCAGGCAGTCTGCACGTTTTAGCCACACTCAGGTGTCCCATCGTGGGCACCACATCCCTGCTGATCAGGGACTATCTTGAGGAACTCGTCAAGTTCTCTCTTGAAGACAGCCACTGGTCTGTTGGTAATCTAATGTTTCAAGATTGTTGAAAAATATTGATCTCTCTATACATGCTGAGTTGTTTCTTAGTGTGCTCATGACACACTTGCTTCTCACTGACGGTATTTTTGCACCGTCTGCCATCCCTATTGCTTTCAAAGGGAGTGTTTTGTGTGTGTGCAGATTTTGGACTAAACTATCCAAAATTTTCCAGATGAAATTATAACGTAGCTTTCTCGCCTACGTTCCAGGGAATACAGATCAAGGGACTTTGGTCATACCCTACGTTTTAAGTGCTTGAATGAATTTATATGAGATGCGAAGATTATGTACACATTCTTCAGTTCTGTAAGTTTTCCCGCCCTAAAAGGAGTTGTTATATGCACCAATGTTCGAGTCTAAACAGAACATATGACTTTAATTATCATCATTGACTAGGTATGTCATGTTTTGAAGATCTATTCAGTTTATTAATTTTCTTACGTTTTTGATAGTAACACTGCTGTTCTTGAACGTAAAATATACTGATTTCATCACTCATAATTCCCCTTACATTCATCTTCTGATCTATTGAGTGGTTACTGTTTATTTTATACTTGATTCCAGTTTTTAATTCTTATTTTTTTACCCTAGCTGAGCAACTGAATTTTATCCTCATTAAACATATTTTTTTTGCGTTGGCCACTGGAAGACTTGGTTAGTATCAGCTTGAAGATTTTCTGTACCCCAAGTGGATGTTACTTTCATACAACTTCACTTTTATACAACTTCTTGTATCGTGTACAGAGGTTGATACAATGGTATTGTGATTAATGTTTGGTTATGTTATGTATGAGAACGGAAAAAATATGGGCAAGTACTAGTACCTTGAGGAGTAGCTTTTCACTGTGCTAGTTTCTGACCTCACTTGGTTTGTATTATTATGTATCTGTCCAATAAATTAGTTGTTTATTTTGCGTGCATTTTGTGAGCTGTTACATCATAATCACACTTGCCGAAGGTCTTTGCAAACTTTTTGCATACCATATCTGCATTTTTTGTTTTTCAGTGCCATGTAATGTGAGGGGCAGTAGTGCAGTTGCAAGAGGCAGTAGTGCTAGTGCGAGAGACAGTAGTGCAATTGCAAGAGGCAGTAGTGCAATTGCAAGAGGCAGTAGTGCAATTGCGAGAGGTAGTGCAATTGCGAGAAGCAGTAGGGCCTTCCATATACTTGTATTGCCCTGGATTGTGCATTTGTGATTTTTGTATATGTTAAGCAATCTTCGTTCTTGAACCTTTCAAAGAATTTGATACGTTGAAATGTCTGCACTCGGTCTATTTTTTTTTTTTTTTTTTTGCTAAGTTGCTTTGCTACTATCTTTGTGCAGTAGACCTGTATTTTTTTTAATGACTGGATGACTCCTGCGTTCGAAATCCTCATGTGTAGAATATTTAAGGCATTTTATTAAGCATTTGAATTACTGGAAACGTTTGAAGTCCCTTCAGCTGTATTCCTTGGAACGTAGGCGAGAAAGATGCATAATGCACATGGAAAATCCTGAAGAGACTGGTCCCAAACCTGAACACTCGAATCTTCGGTATGACAACAAGAGACTTGGCAGACGGTGCAAAATACCTTCACACAAAAATAGCAGGGACTCGACGAGTACCCTGACAGAGAGCTCGATGAGTGTCAGAGGTCTCCGACTCTTCAACGCCCATCTTCCATGCAAATGGGGAATTGCCAGCAGACCTATGGCTGTCTTTAAGAGAGATCTAGACAAGTTCCTCATATCTGCCGTACCAGCCGAGCTGTGGTTCGGACATTGGACTGCGTGTAGCCATCAGTAACAGCCTGGTTGATCAGGTCTTGATATGCTAGAAGGCGTGGTCTGGGACCTGGCCTCTGGGGCGCTCACTCTCGGAAACGTCCTTTAGGTATCCATGAGTCTGGACCTGGGTATTATATTAATGGCTTCTTCAAGGTCAAGTGGGGTTACGGTTATGTCAGAAGTTTTGGAGAAGTTGGCAGAGTGTTGGATTTCATTCACGATAAATTCGTTTAGATTGTTAGATTCGTTAGATTGTTTAGATTGTCTGTGTAATGGCTCACTGACCACGGCGTGATATTGTAACTTCGGTATTTCGCCAATTTCTTTATTGTCATTAGTGTAAGTTCCATCTCCTTTAGGCAAAAGCCCAATATCAGATATGGTTTTTGCCAAAAATTTAGCACTCTCAAGAAAGTTTGAGACATTTAAGAAGTTAACTGATATTCTTCGTAGTCTGTTTTAGAGGGAACATCTGTCTTTAACTTGCTCCATATCTTTCTATTTTTCTCAATGGTATGAGTCTGGAGCACACTTGTAGTGCCATGGAGCTCATTCCAGTTAATGTATTTATTGTTGAAGTTGAATTTATAGAGTGCACCGTCATGTCTATGTTCTGCTGCTCAAGACCACTGTGTATGCAAGTCTTAACTTCAGTTAGGATGCAGTCCCAGTTTGCTATACTCGAAACCGTTATGTTCTGAACCAGATCCTCATTTTTTTGTGAATATAAAGTCAAGCGTATTTTCTAGTTTGGTCAGATGGAGTTAGCGAATTTATGACATTCTTAATAGTTGAAATACTCATCTAAACTGCCTTCTGGGATTTTCTCTATTATCATAACATTTGCTACATCCTTCCATGTTATTTGTCTTAAAGTGAAATCCCCAAGCAACCGGATGTTTGGACCCGGGTTTGAACGCTTTTTAAGAGTATTCGAATTTCAATAGTTGGTCTTTGATCTGCTGAGTTGTATCTGGTCTATCTACCGTGAGTCTACCGGGAGGGTATTCCGGGGATCAACGCCCCCGCGTCCCGGTCCACGACTTCTGGCCGCACGTAGTCCAACGTACGAACCACAGCCCGGCTGATCCGGCACCTACTTTAGGTATCTGTCTAGCTCTTTCTTGAAGGCAGCCCGGGGTCTATTGGTAATTCCCCTTATGCATGGTGGGAGATTGTTGAACAGTTTTGGGCCACGGACATTTATTATGTTTTCTCCTAGTGGCTTATATACCAGTACAGTAACACTGCTTCATTCAGACTTGTAATACCATTACTAGTTTAGTTGGTATGTAAGTGGAATGGATAAGTGGTAAGTGGAATAGATAAGTGGTAGGTGGAATGAATAAGCGATGGTTGTAGGTGGTATGAATAAGGGGTAGGTGGGATGGATAAATGGTAGATGGTGTGGGTAGGATGGATAAGTGGTAGGTGATGTAGGTGGGATGGATAAGTGAGCGTGTTAAAAGGCTAAGCAGTGTCGGGCATTAGTGGCATGTGTCGGCACTTCTTTCCTTTTCCTTATTTCCCCCTCCCCCCCCCCCCCCCACCCCCTGGTGCTCAACAGGGTGCTTGCTCTCCGTCTCTCAAGTCTGGCTGGAGATGCTTCATCCCCCACATCTCGTATCGGCAACTATCGACTTCGTAATGGATGACCCGTGTTCCTCACCCACCACTCCTACACACCTCCTTCAACTCCTACTCCTACTCCTCCTCCTCCTCCTCCTCCTCTTTCTCATTTCCCTGCTCCTCCGCCTCCCCAGTTACTGCTGCTGTTGCTGCTCTTCTTATCACTGCCCTGCTTCTCTGCTTCCCTGTGTTATTACTGTTGTTGCTGTTACCTCGTTGACGACAACATATAACAAGTTGGTATAACAAGTTATACCATGAATTAAAGAAAGATCCTAGACTTCACCTTACGAAAGCAGGCATAGCAAATGCGATAGTAATTATGGACAAGGTAGTTTATAGGGGAAAAATAATATATTATTGGAAGACAAGGGAACTGACGAGGCTAAGTACCTTCAGTAATAACAAGTCTATGCTAGATAATGACAGTTTACTTTCATTGTTCAGTGGTGAAGTACAAACGTATTAATAATAAAAACTCTTGTAGCACATCACTTCCACACCCAAATAAAAATCACATCAAATTATTAATTTTGCACCTACGGATTTATTGTATGTTATTATAATCATGAGAGGTACACAATTATCAGTTGATAAATGAAAGATGAGAGTACAATGACAATGTTTTCTACAGTAGCGACATCAGTGGACAAAGTAATTCTGTACTGGGTTATTGAAATTTTGCAGGAAATACTCGCGAGGCGGTACCGTACCAGACCTGATCAGTCATGTTTACGTTGGTTTGTTTACGGTGTGCTAGTAACACACCGTAAACAAACCAACCTGGGGGTCACCCCCGTAACAATCCACAGGTAGATGGGGTTTTCACATCACTCGTGTCATGCACCAAAAATACCATATCCAGGCACCAAGTTTAATTAGGAATTCATAAACAATAACCCAGATACCGTCACATCTTTTAATAAGGTCATCGTACCCTCAGAAGTCATCAGGGCGCGTTGATTACCCATCTTACTCCTCCCTCACAATATAATGCAACAGTATATGTTTCCCTTCACTCATTCTTTTGTATCTGCTAAAGAGTCAACCATTTGGAGGTCGAAATATGCAACCATTCTCTCTCTCATTCTCTCTCTCTCTCTCTCTCTCTCTCTCTCTCTCTCTCTCTCTCTCTCTCTCATAAATATGTGTCGTGCCGAATAGGAAAAACTTGAGATTTTGGCTTAAATAGCAGCGCTCTTCTTACCGAATAAGGCAAGCGAAAATTCGTGTATGCAATAATTTCGCAAAAATCATTCTAAACCTAACGAAAAAATTGTTTCATTGTGTTTGTTTATTATTAAATTATTATAAAATTATCTAAAATATATTTAGTTGGATCAGGCTGAATTAAATTGCTCTTGTTATAATAAGGTTAAGTAAGTTTTCTAAGGTTCTTTTGGTACAAAATTATTAAGTTTTACGTAAACATAAATGAAAAAAAATATATCTAAACGTATAAGAGAAAATTTTAAAAAGTACTTTAATTTGAAACGAGTTCTTGCTAATTGACCAGTTTTACCTATTCGGCACGACATATATATAAATGATGTATAGTATCTGTGTACTCATGTGTTTCTTGCAATAACTGATCATTTACCAATCACACACCAGTTTTCAAACAGTGTTTCATCTTCCACCAACCACGGACTTACATTCATTTATTTTTACTCTGCCCTTTAAATAGCTCACCAATCGCAATTCATTTTTTTTAGATTTCGTCAATTAGGTCAAATTTACTCAAGAATTTTAGAATATGATTACAACACTGACTATCAGCCTAGGTGGACGTATTGTGTGTGTGTGTGTGTGTGTGTGTGTGTGTGGTGTCAGTCAGTCAGTCAGTATCATGTGATATTTGTTACTTACAAACTAGTGGTATTATTAGTGTTTAGATATCTTCGTTATCTCCGTTATCATCGTTATCTACATTTATAACTTCGTTTCAGTTATCATTTAAGGTAGTCATCAACGCCACAGTTATCAGCAGCAGTAATATTTGAACCCTTATGGTAGGCCACTGATGAACACGGTGGTGCTCGAAATATTTCAATAATAAAGGTATCTAACGTTGTGGAAGTCTCTATATACTCTGGATTACCTGTTACTTTGTCAGGTTTAAATCTGATGAGCTGCACGTGGGTCATAAAGGATCCAATTTACCTCTACACTGACACCTAGAATACTTTGATCCCTAAAATAAACATTAAACTGTGTGTGTGTGTGTGTGTGTGTGTATGTATGTATGTATGATAGCGACCTCTGTTTATAAGTTGTGTATGCAATTCGTTGTTATTGGTACTATGTTTGATACTCGTCATTATTATTAATTGAAAAGTAAATATTACAGGAACAAGAACCGTTGGAAACACATTGAGAGAGAACGCAATAACTGTCAGAGATCCCCGACTCTTCAACGCCTTCCCTCCGTACATATGGGGAATTGCCATCAAACTTCTGACTTTTTTTGTTTTAAGAGGAAACTTGATAAGTTCATCAATTAATTTCTGACCATCCGGGCTGTGGTTCTTACGTTGGACTCCTTGCGACCAGCAGCAACAGCTTGGTTAATCAGGCCTTAATTCACCAGGCCTAGTCTGGGTCCTGGCAGTGGGGGCGCTGACCCCCGGAACCATCCTGCAAGTACCTGCGTTCACGACAAACTAGCAATCCAGGTAGAGTGGAAAACGTTTAAGAGGGTTGTGTCTCACACGTGTGACATGAGGGTAGTATCTCAGTGTGTGGTTATTGTCTTATATGAAAGCAACCACTCACAGGCGGGTGTCGCCAGGCTTGCAACACCACCTTCATCTTTTTGTTGAGAGGGTTATCATGCTCTTCAGGTAGATGCTGCGGCCTTACATCTCCACTTTGGAAAGGTAGTTTTTGTCATGGTGTTTGTTGAAATTTTGTTTGTGTTGGTGAACATGGCTTCCCGCTGGCTATTATTTTTTTTGTGGGGGAGGGGGAAGGGGAAGGTGTGGCGTCTTGGTGCGGGGAATAATGGGAGATGAGCTGCAGCAGTAGCACGTAATGGGACAACCCTCATTCCTTCTTCAACACCGCCCACGCCCCCGTCACCACGCTCCCATCACCACCTCCATCACCACGCCTCCGTCACCACGCCCTCGTCACTACGCCTCCCTCACCACGCCTCCCTCACCACGCCCGTCACCATGATAATTATATTATAGATTATAGACACACAAATAGTAATTGGAAACTATTCAGTCTCGCCTGTATAGTTGACTTTTTCAGGCTTAATAGATGCTACCTGGTGGTAGCACAGTATATAGGCAAGATAAAGGAACATTTGTTATAGTAAGGTGAACACAAGTATAGAATAGGGGACATATACAGTACTGACAAGTAATCAGTTGATCCAAGAAACAAGACCGTAGCATCAATTCTTTAGTTGAAGACCCCCCCCCCCTGCAGCAGCATTATGGCACCTCCTCTCCAGCTCTTGAAAGGTCCCGACAACAATGCCTACATAAACAATGATGTTTTAGCCCTGCAGCCAACCCCTCCCCCCCATCCCCTCTCACCAAGGCTTTTTCAGAGCGCACTCGTGCACGCATGCACGTGCGTATACGAACAAAAATGCGCAACGTCTTCTAAGAGGCATTCAGAATAAAATGGAGAGGTACCAGAAGACTGGAGTCATTACAGATCATTAGGTACTAGAAAGCATCAGCACTTAGAAGTGACTAGACTTCAGCACTTAGAAATGATCAGACTTCAAAAAGCTAGACGTAAGTTATAAAAAGCAGTGGGATCAGACATCATAACTCCATTAGTGCTAAGGGAAGCAGCAGAACCACTGGGACCGGCTAGCAAAGGTGTACAACTAATCTCTCCAATCAAGGCAACCAACGAAAAAATGCAAATGTGGTCCTCGTATGTAACAGTCGGTTGAGACAAGAGGCACTGAACTTTAGGCCAGTAGCTCTGTCATGCATAGTGTCAAAAGTTCTGGATAAGATAGCATGGAATATGATACTGGAGCACTTGGAGAGAAGATTCTTTACTGACAACCAGCATGGATTTTAGGATGGAAGTTCATGTCTTACAAATTTTCTGAAATTTTACGACAGAGTCACAGAGATAAAACAAAACAGGACACGGCTGAGTGGATTGCGTCTTCCTGGACTGCAAGTATATATTTGATACATTGACACATCAGAGGTTAGTCCAGAAATTAGAGGGACATGCAGGGTTAAAAGGCGGAGTGCTCCAGTGGGTCAAGAAGTATCTGAATAACAGAAGGCAGAGAGTAACAGTATGGGAGGAAACATCAGAATGGGAGAGGGTAACAAGTGGGGTTCCACAGTGATCAGTATTATGACTGTTAGTGTTCTTAATACAATTAAATGTCATATCAAAGGGAATTGAGTAGTATATGTCACTGCTGCTGATGTAAATAAAACTAAAGAGAAGAATATAACACGAGAGAGACCTCGACAGACTATGGAAGTGTTCGAACAAATGGCTTCTAGAGTTCAACTAGTCCAAATTCAGGGTGATGTGAATTAGAGGAAGAGATGGCAGACCAGCCATAAAGTACAGCTGGGGCGAAAAGAAGCTGGAAATATCAGAGATTGCAAAGAGCCTGGGCGTAAGTATGGAATTAAGAATATTACACACACACACACACACACACACACACACACACACACACACACACACACACACACACACACACACACACGTGCGCTCTCCCTACACAGGTTGAGAAATATTCTGCATTTTTTTATCTTTTTTTTATGGGTGTCTCTGCAATCAAGAACTATCTCTTGTACCCACACCAGGGCCAAGGCATGGGCACTCTCTCCACCTGTCTGGCGTCACGGTGACCCACTGGTCGCTATCGTAGCAGTAACCCACTATTATTATTATTATTATTATTAGTATTATTATTATTATTTCTTTTTCCTGAATATCCAATAAATGGGCCGCAGAAAATAGTATGATCAGTGAAGACAAATTTCAGGTACTCCGTTACGGAAAACTTGAGGAAATAAAAGTTAGAACGGAGTATAAAACAAATTCCAACCGCACAATAGAGCGAACAACTAACGTGAAGGAGTTTGGAGTGACAATGTCAGTGGATCTCACCTTTATGGACCACAACAGTGTCATTATCACAACTGTGAGGAAAATAATAGGGCGGATAACGAGAATCCATCAGTCTTGAAAGATTGATGGATTGATTACATCGACTCCAGGCTGAGGGACTGATTACTTCGAACTCCTTTTGATCTTCACCGTTCTTCTTTGTATTGAACTGATGAAGCCACTGTGTGGCGAAACGTTTCCACTGTAAATATACCCAAGTATTGCACATGTGTTTAATTTATCAAGGGTAGCTATAATCCCATGGATCAAGAGCCCTTCAATGGCATCAAGGCACCCCTCATTCCCTCCAATGAGCGTACTCTCCCGCCATCAAGGGACAGGGAGGGCAAAGTATACTACAAGCAGAGTTATTTTAGCTGTGGTGAAACAGTGGTGGTAATTTTAACAGTGACAATACTAGGATTGAGTGGCAATTTGGCACTGTGCCAGGCAGGCTTATGGCTACTGCCTCGGGCATCACTGCTCTAGGTCCGGTTTGCGGCTTGATCAACTACACTGTTGGCGCTTCCAGTGCAGCCTGATTCATCCGGGACCTTCAACTAGAAAATAGTTGTAGGCTTTTTTCCATAGCGGAAGTCAATCATCATTGTAATAATGGTCAACAGTAACGACAAGTAAATGAGTAAGATACGTGAGCAACAGCTAGTATCTTTATTTTCGAAACGTTTCGCTTACACTAAGTTTCTTCAGTCAGATACTGAGGTGACTATGGAAACACAAGCAGTGGAGAGATAAAGATGATGTAATCAGTCCATCAGTCTGGAAGCAGTATTGTTGATATGGTCAGTGTGTCAACCTGGAGCAGTATTCAGCGCCATAGTCTCCAGGTCAACTGCCAGACACAGCCTCAAGTGTCAGTAAACAGTGCTGTGTGAAGGGCACCAGTGGGTGCGACAGCTACAAATTTAGAGCGTTAAGGCGGGTGTATGTCCAGCGAAATTTTACGGATGTGTGGCTTCAAGTTGCTGAGTATTGGCCAAGAAGATTTTGCGTACATCATCACTTTTACCCTCCCTCCCTCTCCCGTCTTACCTCCTTCCATCACTCTTCCCTCCTGCTTACCCCCCTCACTCTTCCCTCCTCCATCCCCCTCCCTTTCCTATCCAGCTCGATTTCCATAAGGCCAGCAGTTGAGGGATAAGTCGGAGAGGGAGCGCTAGGATGGTGTCTGCCACCGTGTCTCCATATAATGTCTGCCACCGTGCCTGCTTTACTGTGGTGCTAGGCACCATGCCTTCCCGTCTGTAATGCCTGTCACTGTGCCACTGTGCCTGCTCCACTGTGGTGCTTGGCACTGTGTCTACAGCACAATGGTGGAGTAGCAAGACTGGTAGATGTGTTGAGAGTGGCAGGAGGCGTCGGGCGTTGGTGCTGTGTTTTCGTGTTTCATTTTATCCCCGAGCGTCCCTGGTCACTCGGCTCGATGACAATGAATAAAAGAACGACTTGGAAATATGGCACAGATCCCCGATATTTGAGGCTGGTCGGCCGAGGCTGCTGCCACCACCACCACCTCACAATACTTGACCTCGGCTGGCTATCCTGACGCCTCAACCGCTTCTCAACACCCAGCTTCAACCTACACTCAACCATCATTCCCCCACCAGCGCTCCACTTTACCTTGCCTCCACCACTATTCTTCGGAGATCTGTTTGTGATTTGATAAAGCCCACTGTGTGGGCGAAACGTTGTCAATTAAGGATCACATTATACTGCTTATGTATTTATTTTTCCATTGTGTCGGTATTTTATACCATTTATTTCCACAACTGTTCCTCAACAAGCACTCCACTTTACCTTCCCCTCAAGGAAGGTTCCTTGATGTTGGTGAGGGGCTCTTGATTTAGGAAATTGGATCTGTGCTCCAGTTCCCCGAATTAAGCCTGAATGCCTTCCACATCCCCTCCCCCCAGGCGCTGTATAATCCTCCGGGTTTAGCGCTTCCCCTTGATTATAATAATCCACTTTACCTTCACTCACCACTATTCCTCAACAAGCACTCCACTTTACTTTGCCTCCACCATTATTCCTCAACAAGCACTCCACTTTACCTTGCCTCCACCATTATTCCTCAACAAGCACTCCACTTTACCTTGGCTCCACCATTATTCCTCAACAAGCACTCCACTTTACCTTGCCTCCACCATTATTCCTCAACAAGCACTCCACTTTACCTTGCCTCCACCATTATTCCTCACAAAGCACTCCACTTTACCTTGGCTCCACCATTATTCCTCAACAAACACTCCATCTTACCTTGCCTCCACCACTATTCCTCAACAAGCACTCCACTTTACCTTGCCTCCACCACTATTCCTCAACAAACACTCCACTTTACCTTGGCTCCACCACTGTTCCTCATTCAGCACTGAGCTCCTCTGTAAAGTTGTGATGAGCATTTTGTATTCAGTTATATTCAAGACGATTACTTATTAAAGTTGCCATTATTGCTTCCAAGGTCCTCACAGTTTATATTAAGCTGTTCTCCATGATATTTTAACACAGTTTATATTAAGCTGATCTTCACAATCTGGGAACAGAAGCTAGGACTGGACTGGGCTACCGACTTCAGTGGGGCGGCGGAGGCTTTCCACTATACGTTCACTAGTAACATCAGCTTTAGAGGTTACTATTACGTGGGCGTTACCATCTCTCAGGATGGCCAAATGCACCTCATTCCCCCTCCCCCCACACATATATTTGTAAAGTTAATGAGAATAACATAAAACTCTCTGGTTACATTAATCATTAGTGTGTAGTGTGGTGGGGCAAACACAATTGTAGCCGCTTATTTTAAGCTCTTTTTTACCAACTATGTTTTTGACCTATTTTTTGCACATTTGTTTACACATTTGTTTAGTAACAAATGATTTATTTTCCATTTTTATTAGAAATAATGTGCTTAGCAGTTTGTTGCTGCGAGGATGGAATCTCAACTCCTGATGGGCATTATTGGTTCTGGTCTCCTGGCCAATATATCTGCTCTTGAAGGTGTGTATATTAGGTTTGCTTCCACCAAGTCATTCCACTTTTCAACTATTGTAAGACTACTTCTTGCTTATCTGTGTCTGTTATCTGTGGCTTATCTGTGTCTTCACCTTCCATCTGTGTCACCTTGTCTCCGTTTTTCTTCAAATAGTCAGTCTATCCCTTTCTGCCCTGTCACTTCCTTCTAAGATTTTGCACGTCATTTTCATGTCTCCCCTAATCCGTATTTCCACGAAGGTTGTCAGTTCCCCTAATCTCTCATCGTAATGAATTCCTCTCAGTTCTAGGACTAGTTTGGTTGTAAACCTTTGGATTTTTTTTCGAGCTTCTGCACGTACTTAAACAAGTGGGGGCTCCACATTGGTTCCACGTACTCGATGATTGACCAAACAGTAAGAGGAAGCGATAAACTCGTAGTCACAGCACTGAGGAAAGGGAAGTAATCAGGTCTCGTCCAAGGGAAAGGGTAAATAAAAAATTTCTTGGATCAAAAACATAATAGTCGTTCTCTTCAAGAGTCGTCGACCCAGAAGGCAGGAAACAGTGGCGAAGATTTCAAGAGGAACCAGGATCACGACCTCCACCAGGTGCCAGAGCAACCAGGCTGTGGCGAATTTGTGGGCTGGTGGGCCGCCACCAGCCATAGCCTGGTTGTCCAGGCAGAGAGAGTGTTAATAAAGCTCTGGAAAGCTGTTACGGGCATGTCACAGGTATGGCGGATGTCTTATCTAAAGTGTGAAGCAGCAGCAGCGGTAGGTAAATAGCGCTGGTGATAGTGGCAGGTGTTGTCTTGCCTCACTGCCGGACCTTCGTAGTATCTCGCTTCTGACTCACACCATCATGGGTTTTTTTTTTGGGAGGGGGGGGGGGCTTGCATGATCAATGCAAATTTGGCTCGTCACCTCCAAAACACTGAATGAAGGAAGGTTGGAAACCCAGACTTGCTGCCATTTAGGTGTGGTGTTAGGGCGGGTACTGGGGTGGGCGTGGTGTTAGGGCGGGTACTGGGGTGGTCGTGGTGTTAGGGCGGGTGCTGGGGTGGGCGTGGTGTTAGGGCGGGCACCGGGATGAGTGTGGTGGGCGGATATTGGGTGAGAGGAGGCCATGTCATGTGCAACGAAGACAAGAATGAGCCTGGCTCATGGCCGGACTCCGGGAGTAGAAAGACTTTGGAAACTCATCAAAGGTATATCAAAGGTAAAGAAGCAGGAGGTCAGGTCACTGGTAGTGTTGTGTGGGCAGGTCACTGGTAGTGTCGTGTGGGCAGGTCATCCAGCAGGTGTGTAAGAGGCTTTGCTAGGCATTTAGTGTATTGATTGTTCTGCATTACGTACAGCGGAAGAGAAATAATGTGTTAATGTCAAACGATCTTACTTTCAAGGATCACTACAGTGTTACTATTAAAGCCTCGAGGGAAAAAATGATAGGCTTTATAACTAGAATTTTCAAAATATGAGATGCCAAGTCAATGATATTTCTCCCCACGTCACTTATTCTCTCTGGAATATTGCTGTAGACTAACAACCTCTTTTAAGGCTGGAAAAATTGCATATCCGGAGAATGTGAAGAAACACATCTTCCATTATAAATTCAGTCACACCCCTAAATTGTTGGGAACGGCGGCAGTCCCGTGATAGATAGCATATACATGGAAGATACTAGAGGACCTATGTATAAAATCTACGTCCATCATTTCCTCGTCAGTATCGTTCTTCCAGACCTCCGCAGAATGATACACTTTTAAACTTCCCTGCCACTCTTTTGTTTATCTTTAACAACTGGTTTCTCACAACAGTGTCTGACTGTACTAGTGGTTATACTGTACTGACAAATAGACGAGTAAGATGCATGTGCAACACTTGGCTATCTTTACTTCTGAAACTTTTCGCTTACACAGTGGGCTTCTTCAGTCGACTCCAGAGGAAGCTAAGTATTTAGTCACCTCTGTATTCTCCTGAAAAAGCTTACTGTGTAGGCGAAGCGTTTCGGAAATAAAACCTGTCTCTCACAGTCCGCCTGTGAGACATTAGAAGCGTTTGAGTACTGTACGTCTCAGATTTCTTCTCCAGGATTGTGAGGTTTAGTTCCTACAATTAAATCATTCCTCTTAACTCCTATTTTTTTGGACTTTATTATTTTTTTTTACATATTTGATGGTGGTCCTAGTGGTGTCCTTGTAGAACACCTCTCGACATACGCATCCATCCCGATACCTCTTCCAGAACCATCATTCTTTGGTCTATGGACGTTCCTTTTTACTTTACTCTTTATAGTTATAATCATGCAGTTCACCCATTCTTCTCTTGGGTCGCAGAACTCCAGTGTTGATAACTATGAAGGCACTTGAGGAATGAGTCAAGTTTATTATTATGCATCAGCTTTATCGTTATATTTTATCAATATTGTTGTGTGTCGTATTAGTGGTGGTGTCAGGTGTGGTGTTGGTGCAAGTGTTGTTGCGGTGTCAGGTGTGGTGTTGGTGCAGGTGCTGTTCGTCATATCATATATACTCTTGAAGCTGTGTATTGATTTTGTCTCATCATCGTTTAGTTTAGGTCATTTCTAGGTTGTAGTTATTCATCTGAATTGTGATTGTGTACAGCGGGTTATGACCACACTGTAGGTGTACAGAGATGTAAGTGTGGGTGTTGCGTCCTACACACCTGGTGGTGTGCAGGGTGTGAGTGTGGGTGTCGCGTGTTACACCAGCCACCACGAGTGTATCACCACACTACCACCACACAAAGAACGATATGGAAATTAGCGTGAGGGCGGCGCCCTTTGAAGCAACGTGGAGCGTTCCCTCGACACCCATGGTGCTGTTAGTGAAGTTAGTGGTGGCCCTGGTCCCTGCTGCTTCCTCCACCCCTGCTGCCTCCATCCCTGCCTCCACCACCCCTGCTGTCTCCATCCCTTCCACCATCATCCCTGCCACCGCCGCAAATGCCACATCCTGACGCCACTCCACCACCCCTGCAACTGCCACCCCTTCTGTCCCCACTCCTACTACAACCCCTGCCACGCCACGCCTGCCACTTTTGACATCGCCACCCCATCACCCCTGCATCCGCCACCTCATCTACCACTGCCTCCCCTTTCTACCACCACCTCTCATGTGCATCCACCACACAAAAAGTCATTTGTGGAACTTCAATACAGCATAACATAACAGTTTTATGAACAAAAACAGTGGTATAATTTCTACAAGTTACATCCAACCTGTCAGCATAGTTGCTGAACCCCCTTACATGTGTTGTATAGATTACCTGGAGTACCTGGAGTTTACCTGGAGAGAGTTCCGGGGGTCAACGCCCCCGCGGCCCGGTCTGTGATCAGGCCTCCTGGTGGATCAGAGCCTGATCAACCAGGCTGTTGCTGCTGGCTGCACGCAAACCAACGCACGAGCCACAGCCAAGCTGATCAGGAACTGACTTTAGGTGCTTGTCCAGTGCCAGCTTGAAGACTGCCAGGGGTCTGTTGGTAATCCCCCTTATGTGTGCTGGGAGGCAGTTGAACAGTCTCGGGCCCCTGACACTTATTGTATGGTCTCTTAACGTGCTAGTGACACCCCTGCTTTTCATTGGGGGGATGTTGCATCGTCTGCCAAGTCTTTTGCTTTCGTAGTGAGTGATTTTCGTGTGCAAGTTCGGTACTAGTCCCTCTAGGATTTTCCAGGTGTATATAATCATGTATCTCTCCCTCCTGCGTTCCAGGGAATACAGGTTTAGGAACCTCAAGCGCTCCCAGTAATTGAGGTGTTTTATCTGCGTTATGCGCGCCGTGAAATTTCTCTGTACATTTTCTAGGTCAGCAATTTCACCTGCCTTGAAAGGTGCTGTTAGTGTGCAGCAATATTCCAGCCTAGATAGAACAAGTGACCTGAAGAGTGTCATCATGGGCTTGGCCTCCCTAGTTTTGAAGGTTCTCATTATCCATCCTGTCATTTTTCTAGCAGATGCGATTGATACAATGTTATGGTCCTTGAAGGTGAGATCCTCCAACATGATCACTCCCAGGTCTTTGACGTTGGTCTTTCGCTCTATTTTGTGGCCAGAATTTGCTTTGTACTCTGATGAAGATTTAATTTCCTCATGTTTACCATATCTGAGTAATTGAAATTTCTCATCGTTGAACTTCATATTGTTTTCTGCAGCCCACTGAAAGATTTGGTTGATGTCCGCCTGGAGCCTTACAGTGTCTGCAATGGAAGACACTGTCATGCAGATTCGGGTGTCATCTGCAAAGGAAGACACGGTGCTGTGGCTGACATCCTTGTCTATGTCGGATATGAGGATGAGGAACAAAATGGGAGCGAGTACTGTGCCTTGTGGAACAGAGCTTTTCACCGTAGCTGCCTCGGACTTTACTCTGTTGACGACTACTCTCTGTGTTCTGTTAGTGAGGAAATTATAGATCCATCGACCGACTTTTCCTGTTATTCCTTCCGAATAATTTGACTAATGTGTGATGTTGACATAGGAAGAAGGTTTGTCAGCATTTATCGTAGGGGTTCTTAAATGGAGATATCGAGGGTTGAAGGTAGACACACTTGTTGGATGGTAACGATATATTGTCAGACTGTGATGATGGGAGATGGAGCCCAGCCTCTGCCTTGTCCTAGCCTGTGTCAAACGCCGACTGAGGCCGAGGTAACTCGCCTCACACTCAAGCTGCATCCCGTGACGTCATGCAGTCACAGGCCTAAGGGGTCTTCTATATAAACACATGGATGATACTATAATGCTCAGCTAACACAGGCTAGGACAAGGCAGAGGCTGGGCTCCATCTCCCATCATCACAGTCTGACAATATATCGTTACCATCCAACAAGTGTGTCTACCTTCAACCCTCGATATCTCCATTTAAGAACCCCTACGATAAATGCTGACAAACCTTCTTCCTATGTCAACATCACACATTAGTCAAATTATTCGGAACGCCTGAAGTATCTTCAGTTTTATTTTTTGGAACGTAGGCAACAAACATACATCATAATTTACACCTGGAACATTGTAGAGGGATTGGGCCCAAATCTGCACACCAGAATTACTTCCTACGGAAGTAAGAAGCTCTGTAGATGATGCTAAATACCTCCATGGAAAATTATTATTATAATCAAGGGGGAAGCGCTAAACCCGGAGGATTATACAGCGCCTGGGGGGGGGGATGTGGAAGGCATTCAGGCTTAATTCGGGGAACTGGAGCACAGATCCAATTCCCTAAATCAAGAGCCCCTCACCAACATCAAGGAACCTTCCTTGAGGGGTCTCCATGGAAAAGTGAGGGGTCTCCATGGAAAAGTGAGGGGTCTCCATGGAAAAGCAGAGCTGCCTGTACACTAAGAGATGGTCAACAAGGGTAAAAGAACCAAGACTTGCCAACACCCTTCGTACATGGACGGAATTACCAACAGACTTCTGGCTATTTTCAAGAGGGGAACATGGATAAGTTTCTTGAGTTAATTCATGAAAAGTCAGGTTGCGATGCATGCACTGGTCTGCGTGCGGCTACCACCAACAGCTTGGCTGATCAGACCTTCAACCAGGAAGTCTGATCTGGGATCGGGCCACGAGGGGTGGTAACCCTCTGAATTGTCTTCAAATAATCTTAAGGTAATGTACAAATACAAACAACTGGAGGATTAACGGTGCACCTTGCATCAGACAGTGCTGGGCAACATTAGGGGTAACTAGGAGATCAGACTTGATGCGAGGAAAGATAGCTCCAGTTCCTCTGACGAGGAGCCCTTCATCGTTAAAGAAGCCTCTCAGAAGGGAGAATAGTGTGTGTATACACTCCACATTGCTTTATGAATACTTCCGGTAGCCAGTAGCGAGAGAACCCAGTATCAGTCAGTAGAGACGTGGGGCCAGGAGCTTGAATTCTACCCCTGCAACCACATGTAGGTGAGCACTGTAATGTGGAGAATGATGTGGGAGGTGAACTGTTGTGAAGGAGGAGGTAGAGGGCAGCGGTGGCAGTGAAGGTGGTGGGCAGCGGTGGCAGTGAAGAAGGAAGGTCTCTGATAGTTTTATGATGACCACAGCCGTGGTCACCGCCTCCCTCATATTACACTTTTTCTCCACACACACTCCGCGTAGCCCAGAAAACCTTCCCTAGGCTCCGGTGAACCCTCGGCCTTGCCAAGATGACTCTTGTCTTCTTTACTGCCACCCACCTTGGTGGTTCCTCAAGCCTGGCTCACCATCACGGTCAAGATGACTCTTGTCTTCTTTACTTGTCAACAGATCTTGGCGCAAATCTTGTCTCTGCACTTGTCAACAAATCTTGCCCCTACACTTATCAATAAGTCTGAACTCTCAACTTAAAATCCAGGCTTATTACTGCTGTGACTCCACAAGCCCCTCGCTGATGTTTTTTACTCACCTAGCTGCGTTTGCAAGGGCCGAATCTCGCCTACCGACTAATTTCTGGCCTCCAAAAATCATGCCAACTAATGAAACTTTATGTAGTAGTTGCTAGCTCTTCGTTTAGTTGGTTCCATATATTTATCACCCTGAAACTATAGCGACCATCTACAGTGTGTGTACTCCTTCGTCTCATCCCACACACCCTCTCTATTCACTCTGTCTACACTATATTTAAAGAGGGTCACCACTTGTTTTCATGTTGTTGATTATGAGCTAATACTCAGATGGCATCAGGAAGAAATCCAAATATTTTTTCCCGAAGCCTTTGTGTGTGTGTGTGTGTGTACACGTGTGTGTGTACGCAAGTACATTGACTTGGCGTAGCAGAGCAGGTGCAGCAGTGGGAGATGGGATACTGCAACACGGTGACCACCGGACATTGCTGAAAGTGATACTTGCTCTGGATCAGTATTACCTGTTGTGTCACACACACCTAAGTAGCTGTATGAGACAGACGAACACCAGGAACAAGGGGACACAACCATCTGGTTCATTAGTCTCATGTATGTTAACAGATAACTTAAAGTGGTAGAGAAATGGAATAACCTGGATAACCAAGTGGCCGAGGCAAACTTCAAGAATTGGTACGTGACCCCTAGGCCAGTCAAGGTAGATTGAGAGTAAACACGCATAAGTTAGAAGAAAACTAAAATATGTCGCCGCAGCATTAGTTCCACACCTTAAAAAACACCCTGAGACAAAGTTCAAAGACATGGGACGCAGAGTAATAGTGAACAAAGATAAAAGAATCAACACTGCACTTCAGGGCGCAGTCCTCACCTTGTCTCTCGCCCATTCTCATGTCCGACATAGACCTAGATGTTGGAGGAAGAAATTAACATGAGTAGTTTCAAGAGTATATACATATGTGCTAGGCCCTGGAGGCAAGGAATCAAGGTAGATAGTCGCTAGTAATTTAGAGGTGAGACATAGAGACAGGATTCAGTTCTTGGAAGCAACTTGGAGAGTACATCCCCACACACCTCACATTGAGAAGCTAGCTCGTTGACGTTTTGTTTTTTAATACAGTGGTATTTCCCAAGAGTGGGGCGAGGCATGTGTTAAGGCAAGGTATGTCAACAGGCTGAGACTGAGCAGGTCCAAGCTGCTGTGTTGCTGGTTATCGAGTGTTGTCTTACGTCATATCCACATGTGATAGTTATATTTAACTTACTTCCACTTTCTCTTACTAAAATTCACAGACATGTTTTAAAACCAATTCATTATTTTTTTTTTCTCTCCCGCTGCTGTTATAGCGTTATAAAAATTCTGTAAACGAAGAAATATGGATGTAAGTTGCTAGAGACAGTTTGTAAAATTAAAATAAAACTGAAGGGTGAGATTTGTTGCTAGTTGATTGACGGCTGAGATGACCCCTTCCCTTCCTACAACCACTACACAACACAGTTACCCACCATTCTATCCTATCTCCATCCATAGTTACTTTCACCTTTACAGTACCCCGTAACATTTACCCTTCCTTCTGCCTTCTACCTCTTTCCAATATTCAAGGACTAAAAACATACATGAAAACCAGATTTCCTTTCATAAACGTCCTTCACATAGAAACAAAAGTAATGTTTGATGCTTTTATAGAATCCCCCATTGTATTGATGTGATAGAGTAAACAAGTTGCACAAAACTGTTAAAATAATCGATAATATAGTAGAAGTGCTTGTTTAATGAAGTTAATTTCAGTCCATGAATTGACTGGGACGAAAAAATGAGGAAATCACATACACTAATGGAGAACCATCCTGAGCACTCTTAACCCAAAATAATTTATGGAAAAGCTGAATGTAGAAGCGTACAGAATCTGTTTAAAATATGTGTCACTCAGAAAACCTAAAATGTGATCACACATGGAAAGAGATCATAGAAGATTTTGCTGAAGAAAAAATGGCTAAAATATTCAGAAAAAAAAAACGCATATATCACAAGAAAGAAAAAAAAGTAATCGGAGAAAAACTGCAATGTTGAGCATCAATTCACTCATATTAGAAGAAACACAAGAGGAATTTTTGAAAAATCCGATATACTTTTTCACATACGCAAAGTCCAAGGCAGAAACCTCTTCTGATGACATCAGATAAATAACCGAAATTCTGAAAAGAAGATTATGAATTACTGTTCAGCAATCCGGTCGACTCCATGAGAATTGAAGACCCAGATGATTTCTTAATAACTCTTCCCATCCTATATATTATATATTGAACATTAGCGCAAATCCTCCAGACTTCGAGAAAGACGTAGGAAACATGTCCCTGAGTAAGATACATGTGCACATGTATCTTAATCATCAGCTTGTCGGTATTTTATACCATTTTCAACAAACATTCCCACGCAGCACCTGGTCCTGTTTCCTTGAATTCATTATTTGTAAGGAAATGTAAAGTAGCGTCAGCACGAGCATTCAGTGTTTTTTGAAGGAGGAGCTTAAGTTCAGGTGAAATTCCAGATGTCTTCAAAAATGCAGATGTAGCCCCCCTTCACAAAAGAGGCAGCAGAGCTGTGGCAAAAATTTTAGATTGGTAACGCTAACATCACACAATTGTTTGAAGTTCAAGAGTGATGAAACGTCAAATTACTGCTGGGTGTACAGCATGAAGATCATGCTTCTCACAACTATTAGATCACTGACGAAAATCACTGAGGGTTAGAAAACCAAAACGCAGATATAGTTTACACGGATTTCTCGAAATCCGAATAACCCATAAAATGAGGTCAGTAGGTGTAACAACAAAAGTATGGAAGTGGATATTCAAATTTCGAAAAGAAAGTTGAGTCTCGGCAAAGTAAAAAGTTGGGTACCCAAAGGCACGCTCCTAGCACTTTTACTGTTTCTCGTCCTTACAACAGACAGATAACACTAGCCTCAACTTCATATCATTCCTTGCAGAAGTTACCAAAATAAGTATGCGAGTCGCATCAGTTGAAGATACAGAAAAAGTACAATTCAATATCAACAAAGTCTTCCAGTGGACAAATGAAAACGCATTATGTTACTTAGATATGAGAAGAATGGAGAACTCAGAATGCGCACAAAATACAGAATGCAGGCAGACCATCTCGTAGAATATAAACAAGTAAAAGTTTTAGAAATAGTAATGTCAGATGACTTGTCATTTAATTCAAATGCAACAAAGGTCAAAATATGAGAATAAATGAAAACTTTTAAGAGAAATACCACTAATGATGGTACTATTTAAATTACTTGTGCTCTCACTTTTAGAAGATTCTTCCGTGCTTACTGCTCCATTTAATTCCTAAGAACTCCTCGAAGTACATCGAATGTACTTTGGAGATGGTTACTGAGTAGTATACACACAGTGAAAAGCAGAGGTACTATAAACAATTAGAGAACAGTGTCAACATCCGTGGTCCAAATCTATTCGACTTACTGCCAGCAGATACCAGAAATATTGCTGAAACAAGAGGAAACTGGATTACTACGTCCGTCATGTGTCGGATCAACCAGGTTGTGATGGACGAATGACACACCTGTGCGACACTTAGGTGTTTTTACTGTGGAAACGTTTGGCCAACCTGTGGTTTTTATCAATTCACTACAATCCGTGGAAGATGTGAAGAGAGGTAATCAGTCCCCTCAGCCTTGATTAAAGGCTGATAGACTGAACTTTCCACAATAAATATACCTAAGTGTTGCACAAGTGTCTCATTCGTCTACTTACTATATATAATAATAATAATACAGATTGTGATGACTGTGGACCAGCGGGCCACTAACAGCAACAGCCTGGCTAAACAAGGACTCGGTAAGAAAACTTGGCCAAAGGAAAGACTAGTGTGGTAGAAAATCCTTCAAAATCGGTCACAGGTATATTAAAGATCTTACCCACGCTCACTCACCCTTCTCATCCATTCTGCTGACATTCACATTTTACCTTTTTATTCTTATCTACAAAGGTTAAGAAGCGGTGAAAATCACGGATAATCTAAAACATTTAGCACTGAATTTTAAAAGCACACAAGCCACTTGTCTTTTTTCTCACGAGGTAATATTAATATGAGTAACGTGGGCACCACCAGTGATGTGTTATGAAGGATGTGATGCAGCTTGTCTGCTTGTTTGGTTTCCGTGATGTTTGTGGTTCATGATGGTTTTAGTGACCGGGCAGAGGAATGTGTTGGTCAGGACATGTATGTGGTTGGTCGAGCACACTTGCACGAGTGACTTGACGAATTACATGTCCCAGGTAGGGAAAGGGATCATGACCACAAATATGGTGGAAACGTTAGAGCTTCAAATAAGTGATAAACCCATACGGTGGAAAAGTTTTACATTATACGGATAATGAATTAGACACTTGTGCATCAGTCCATCAATCTTGATGGACTGATGCACAAGTTGGGATGGACTGATGCACAAGTTTTGTGTACTTTTCCAGGCATCAATCTTGATGGACTGATCACATCGACTCCAGGCTGAGGGACTCAAACTCCTTCTCATCCTCAACCATTCTTCTCTGTATAGGACTGATGAAGTCACTGTGTGGCGAAACGTTTCCACAATAAAGATACCCAAGTGTTCCACAAGTGTCTTAAATATACTGTCGGTTCTCTGCACCATTTATCTACACTATACATAAAAAATAATCACTAGACGTGAGCAACCCAGATTAACGTATATTACAAGCAACAAGACAAAAGTCAACGTGAGAAAGAGAAAGCACAAGTAGGAAACAGGACTGAAACCAAGGTCCAAATTTTTGGTGATTTCAATGACAGGAGACGGGAAGACCATTATATTATATTCAAGAGGGAGCTCTAAGCCGCCTGTCATGCAGTACCTGGGTTTAATCCAAGAAAGAGGAGGATAACTGTAATTCCTTGGATTAAGAGCCCTTTAACATGAGAGACCCCGTTGAAGGGAGTCAACATGTTTAATTAAGTCATGAGGGTGAGGGAGGTGGGATGAGTGAGGAAGGATGGGGGGCGGGGGATGAGTGAGGAAGGATGGGGGGCGGGGGATGAGTGAGGAAGGAAGGGAGGATGAGCGAGTTAGCGAAACTGATCATGGTAATCATCTTAAGTAAATTCAACATAGACTTTGGAGTCAACAGAGAAACTAGTGATCACTGTATACCCATGTTCAGTTACTTCATAGGGTTAAGACTGTAAAATAGGAAAGAAATCAGTTAAACCAGGAGGCACTGCTAGTCTATCAGAGGTGTGACTGTCAAGACATAAGACATTTAGCCAGAATACAGTGAAAGAAGATATTGGTTTGAACACCTGCATTCAAAACTTTTAGGCAGTGAACAATAGTTTCATCCCTACTCGGAAGAAGAGAACATAGAGAAAACAAAGAATGCCTGGGAAAAGCACACAAAACAAACACAATTCGGAGAACAAGGACTGGACACATTTGAATTATGAGGGAACCAGAAAGGCTGAACCAAAGTTAATTGAGAATTTTGTCAGAGGAAAGACACCAGATGCTAAACTCCTTCAGGGACATGATAAGGGAATGCGTGATATTTTAATAAAATACTGTATTCCAGAGTATTTTTACAATAAAACGATACAGTACCAAACATAGAAATTTGGAGAAGTAGAACTAGCTAAAAATATTTACAGTACATCTCCAGTAATTACAAACAAAGATAACATATATTGTAATGGTAGTAGAAATAAAGACATGGAATATAAAAATACTATAAATAACACTTGTATTCAGGGGTTTGTTGCCAGTTTTAACAACCGGTTCTGATTAAGGTGAGGTTCAGACTGCACTGTAAATCCGCAAGCGCCAACGGCACTAGGGGGCCCTTATTAGCATACCTTAAACTGTGACTTAGCTCAGGTCTTCTTAGTCTAGGTTTGAGACCTGTCCGTCTTGTGCATTTGTATCCGATGCTACCACTTCCCTTCAAGAAAACCCTTCGCTGTCCACATTTAACTCCGAGATTTTTTCCACGCTCACAACAATCGTCTTGCCCGGCTATCAACATCAAGCTTCTTCATGTTAATATTCCTTCTTGTCAGAGTGCCGGATTCATCTCACTCCTGTTTTTCCTCTCCATCTCAAGATTAATTTTTATTAATTACTAGTATTACCTGGAGTCTACCTGGAGGATTTTTCGGGAGCCAACGCCCCCGCGGCCCGATTCCAGACCAAGCCTCCTGGCGGATGGCCAGATCAACCAGGTTGTTGGTGTTAGTCACACAAGTCCATCGTAAGCACAACAGCCCCTCTGATCAGGCACTGAGTTGAGAAACTTGTCAAGATTCTGTCTTTAGGACAGCCACGGGTCTGTTGGTAATCGGGTCCTTTATATAAGGAGGGAGGATACTGAAAAGTCGTGATCTCTTCACACTACTAAGTTTTCCCTTAGTGTACTTATTGTACCCCAGCTTTTCATTGGGGGTATTTTGCACCGTCATGGGGAACGATTTCGTGTGCAGTTTGTTAAAAGAAACAAGTGTTTAATAATAATGGTAGAATTACCGACAAAATGTTAGGTGCGCCCCTCAGGGAAGGTTCCTTGATGTTGGCGAGGGGCTCTTGATTTAGGGAATTGGATCTGTGCTCCAGTTCCCCGAATTAAGCCTGAATGCCTTCCACATCCCCCCAGGCGCTGTATAATCCTACGGGTTTAGCGCTTCCCCCTTGTTTATAATAATAATCCTGGTGAGCGAAATGTTGCCACCATAAAATGTTGCATTAAACGCATCTGTGTTCAATTACCTAACAAAGGGTTGTTGCTAGCCTGGCTGAACCGGTTCTAGCTATCCTCTACCTTTATCTCATGGGCTTAATACATTACTTTTTTTCAGCAGGTTACGTGCCGTTTGTCTGGGGAACAGGTATGGTGATACCGCCAGTATGTAGATAAGGAATAACGAAAAATTTCCTCAATAAATGTCTTCAACTGTGTATCAGTGTCATGATCTACATATATAGGTGTTTCTCCCGATGACTGCATGCTTACTCAGCGTCTTTCTAAGACTCTCGTACGCTTTTAATAAATACGCTACACGACTCACGAAATCTTAATAACACGATTGTAAACAAACCACGGAACGGGTGGAGTTTGAATTTCAGACGTTATAAATACAAAGATAGCCACAACATTATAATGATCAATATAATTATTATATTAAAACAGTGTTAAACTCGTATGGGTCATACAGACTTGCAACTACATTGTAAATGCCGTTCGTACGACAACTAGGGATACGTCAAGAAGCTTGGAGTGTCTGAACAGAAGATTCCATAATTGATGTAGCTTCCCACTAGGGCAGTTACCACTGTTTCAGTGGTAACTGAACTGCGGCTGTGGCTGAGAAAACTGCATTGTCTGTAGCTTGAAAACTTGTACCTTTGAAATTAATTTTTTTTATGTTTTATGTGTATGTTCTTTGCTTATCAACAGTATGATGTATCAGTTTTCAAAACGATAGCTGAATCATTCAGAAAAACAAATTAATCTCAATTTTGGGTTATTTCCTATGCCAATTTATTTATTTTTGCAAATTTGTTTTCTTGCACATAACATTTTGCTAGTTTTAAGAGTTACTTTTTTAGAGTATAATATATAATGTCAAATTTTTATTATTTTGCCTCATTTCGTGCAGTATTTACTATCAATATTTTCGGTATGTTTACCTATAATGTATCTGTAACGTAATGAGGTACAGTGTAATTATTTTAAATGTTACTTTTTAGGCACTCAGAAACTTTTGTATTCTTCACATACAAAGTCCTTATTTAAAAAATAATTTTCGGAGAGTAGGAAGATTTTTTTTTCTAACATGTTATGATAGTTTTCTGCTTCTCCGTATGGCTGATAACAAGAAACTGGATCACTGTCTCCGTCAGGTACCAGATAAACCAGTCTGTGATGGTTATGTAGACCTGAGGGTCGCTAACAGCAACAACCTGGTTGACCAGATACTCAAAGAAGTCTAGGCAAGAGCCAGGTTGGTAGGGTAGAAAATCCCATGAACCAGTGACATTTATATCCCAAAATACTAGTGGCACGTTTGTGGGGCTCATATGAATGATAGTGACTGGGAGACAGGTGGGACCAGCAACTGTTACTCGACCTCTGCAAGCACAACTAGATGGGTACATAATGACATGATGCCATAAACATGTCTACTGAGGCTCTTATGAATGCAGTTCTTTAGGATTACCCTCCCCTTTCCAGTCATTTTAGTCGCAACGTTAATAAATACTAATTTATAAAACGAAATAGATACTATCCAGTAATATCTTGGCAAGTAGCTGAAAGTAAAGTGAATGAGTAGTGCATCGGCTGTTTTCAAGAACTTTGATGAGTTCCTCAAGTTAGTTTCTGATCAGCCAGGTTGTGATATCTGCGTTAGACTGCGTGTGGCTGGCTAACAGCCTGACTGATCAGGAAGCCTGGTTAGAGACTGGATCCTGGGGGCCAGTTATTGGTAACAGTTATTGGTAGACTATAGGTAGTATTACATTTTAAAACCGGGCAACACTCAAATGCTAATTTTTAAAATCTAGTATTATCCCCTTTTATATATATAAATATTGTGTAATTTTGTTGAATTTATAAAGTGAGGAAGAGAGGTGTGTGTCATGCCTCTTACCAGCGTCGAGTAAGGTGATCCTAGCGGAGTTATGTTCCATGTGCAAGTCCCAGTTAGTGGGAAAGTTTCGGTGTGATGTAGTGGTGAAGGATCAATGTGGCGATGAAGGTAGTAGTGGTAATTGTGAAGTGTTGGTGTAGTGATGATGATCTTGTCAGTGATGATGAAGTTATTCATTGATTTGTACCCACCGATTATTGTTTGCACGAGTCAAGTCCTGGCTCCACCTCTTAAGCTTCAGTGACCAGCAGTACTAGTTTTTTTGGTCTTTTGAGTCCATCATATCTACTCCTTAAACTATGTATAAAGTTTGCCGCCACCACTTCCACATCCAGCTCATTCCACTTTCCTACTATCCCGACACTAAGAACATAAGAACGAAGGAACACTGCAGCAGGCCTACTGGCCCATGCGAGGCAGGTCCAAGTCTCCTACCGGCTTAAGCCAATGCACCCAACCTAGTCAGGTCAGGTCACCTTGACTTAAGGGAGGAACACGGCAACCGTCCTGGTAGCACAAGCTAATCAGGTCCAACTCACACCCACCCACACCCACTCATGTATTTATCCAACCTATTTTTAAAGCTACACAACGTTCTGGCCTCTATAACTGTACTTGGGAGTTTGTTCCACTCATCCACAACTCTATTACCAAACCATTATTTTCCTATATCCTTCCTGAATCTGAATTTTTCTAACTTAAAACCATTGCTGCGAGTCCTGTCTAGGCTAGATATTTTCAGCACACTATTTACATCCCTTTATTTATTCCTGTCTTCCATTTATACACCTCAATCATATCCCCCCTAATTCTACGTCTTTCTAGAGAGTGAAGATTCATGGCCCTTAGTCTATCCTCATAGGGAAGGTTTCTGATACATGGGATCAACTTTGTCATCCTCCTTTGTACATTTTCCAGAACATTTATATCCATTCTGTAATACGGTGACCAAAACTGTGCAGCATAATCTAAATGAGGCCTAACCAAGGATGTATAGAGTTGAAGAACAACCTGAGGACTCCTATTATTTATGCTTCTTGATATGAAGCCAAGGATTCTATTAGCTTTATTGCGAACACTTATGCACTGTTGTCTTGGTTTCAGATTACTGCTAACCAGAACTCCTTAATCTTTTTCGCAATCCGTAATATTAAGATCTACATTATTTAGTTTATATGTGGCATGGTTATTGTCCTGTCCAACATTTAGAACTTTGCATTTGTCTATATTAAATTGCATCTGCCACCTCTCCGACCACTGCATCAGTCTACTCAGTCTAATGTCCTCGTCAGAATGAATTCGACGGCCTATTTTGGTGTCATCGGCAAACTTGCTGATGTCGCTCTTTATGCCCTCATCTATGTCGTTTATGTATATTGTGAGCAGCAGGGGGCCCAACACTGACCCCTCTGGAACACCGCTCGTGACGCTTCCCCACTCTGATTTCTCCCCATTTATGCAAACTCTCTGCTGCCTATTTGTCAACCATGCCTCTATCCAGGAAAAAATTTCTCCTCCTATTCCATGTGCCTTAATTTTCCTCAATAGTCTCTGATGTGGGACCCTGTCAAAAGCCTTACTGAAGTCCATGTACACAATATCATATTCATTACCATGATCTACCTCCTCAAATACCTTAGTGAAAAAAGTTAACAAATTCCTAAGGCAGGAACGCCCCTTTGTAAAACCATGCTGAGATTCGTTGATTAATTTATGCTTTTCAAGGTGGCTACGAACTGCCTCGGCAATTATTGATTCGGTAAGACACATATGCAACAGTCAGACAACTTTATTCCGAAACGTTTCGCCTACACAGTAGGCTTCTTCAGTCGAATACAGAAAGTAGGCAGGAACAGTAGAGATGTGAAGACGATGTAATCAGTCCATCACCCTTAAAGTCGTAGAATTTGCCGAGGGACTGACAACCTCAAATTCTACGACTTTAAGGGTGATGGACTGATTACATCGTCTTCACATCTCTACTGTTCCTGCCTACTTTCTGTATTCGACTGAAGAAGCCTACTGTGTAGGCGAAACGTTTCGGAATAAAGTTGTCTGACTGTTGCATATGTGTCTTACCTAACAACCTGTCGGTATTGTATACCATTTTGATGTTCAATTATTGATTCCATAAATTTTCCCACTATGGAGGTTAGGCTTATTGGTCTATAGTTTGAAGCTAAGGACCTGTCACCTGCTTTGAAAATAGGTATCACATTTGCCATTTTCCACTTATCTGGCACCATGCCAGTTTGTAGTGATATGTTGAGAAGATTAGCCAAAGGTTTGCTAAGCTCCTCTTTACATTCCTTTAGAACCCTTGCATACAGTTCATCAGGGCCTGGGGATTTGTTAGGTTTTAATTTATCTATTTGCCTAAGGACCATGTCACTTGTGACCCTAATCGTGCACAGTTTATTATCGTCCTGTTCCACATAATTTATCATTTCTGGAATATCGCTGGTATCCTCCTGTGTAAAAACTGAGAGGAAGTATGTGTTAAAACTTCTACACATTTCCTTATCAATGTCAGTGAGCTGATCCGAGGAACTTTTGAGTACTTCCAATATCCCTGAGACGTGTGTGCTTTTAACTTGAGTTAGTCTCTCTCTTGACCTGGTCCTCACATTGTAAAAAAGTCTGTCCTTGTCTGCATTATAAATTCCTCTTGAGTATTTTAAACGTCATAATCATATTTCCCACTTGTCCTCTTTTTCAGGGCCATCAATTCCTTTAGTCTCTCTTCCTTATGTACGTGTCTCAGCTTTGTGACTTGTATTGTTGCAAACCTTCTCTACCTTTTCAAACTTTTGAACTCTCTTAATCAAGCGTGGTCCCAAACCGGGGCGCGGGAGCGTTGACCCCCAAAACTTTCTCCAGATATACTCCGAGTGGGAACTCCAAGCTAGTGCTGTATATTGCAATGAGGACATTGTACTGTGAGGCGATCAGCAGTCTAGTTTTTTTTTTCCGAGTAATATCTTTTAGGAGCTTGCTAACCCAGTGGACGATTAGTGTCAGGTCAGTTTTAAAGTTTCCTTGAATGTTGACGGTGGTGGCCTTTCGAAGCTGTTGTCGTTGCCGTCTGATATTGATCCTGTTAATGGCCAGTGGGCTAACGTCATAAGCAGGAGTCCTAGCTGTCTTTCCGACGATCATCGTCGCTGCTCGATGATACACTGTTGCTGTCCACAGTAGCTTCCAGAGCTGGACTCAGGACTTCCTTTTAGCAGCTCGTGGAAAGGATCGAAGTCTTGTTAGCTTGGAACTGTATTACCCAAAGATTCCTCAGCAGCAAAAGTACAGCTACTGCTGCTGCTGCTACTGTTACTTTCAAGAGTAATTTTATTTTCTAAACGTTAAGTATCTTGCTCACACACTGCCTGCGTTCCCGTTTCTTGATCAAATGCTCCTATTGTTTGTTTTATTTGTGAGGGCATTGTCGACAGAAGATATTGCTTCCTGACGCCCTTTCTTTCACTAAGCAAGAAGGAAAGTTTTTTCGCAGTGCTGATGATTTCGAGGGCATTCGCAATGGACAATGTCGAAAATATTCTTCTATGGGCACTCTTGAACTCACTGTCATTTTTTGACTTGCAGCGTTCTTATTCGAGAGGCATTTTTTTTTCAATGTCGAAAATATTCTTCTATGGGCACTCTTGAACTCACTGTCATTTTTTGACTTGCAGCGTTCTTATTCGAGAGGCATTTTTTTTTTTTAGTGCGACCACCGAGTGAAGAGGATCTTGAGTTGATTGAATCTTACTTATGATGCAGTGGAATGTGAGCGGTGATCTCGGTGCTCCCGCTCAAAGATGAGGAGGTATCCAAGAACTTGCCGGAAACTTTAAACTCATGTTGTATTCCTGGGATATTTATTCACTTAGACCACTCTAGTTATACTTCTCTTCCGTGCAGTGGTTGCAGCCATCATCAGTTGAAGATGTGAAAAAGCATCCTACACAATAAACACGAAAAAGATAGTATTGGTTCAAAGGAAAACTCTGAGGTCCATAAGCGACGTCCAGTTATTAAAATGTTTCTTTGAAGTTTTGCACAAGGTGTTTTTCAACAAAATAGAAACTTTTGGGATTGTCAAAATAAAAAACATGGAGAATTAAGAAAGAAGGCTCACCCTACTTGGTACCCGTTATATCGGTCTTGCATTCATTCCTCAAACATTCTATTTTACTCCAGAAACATCCTATTGTATCTGTCTGATTTTTGGAAAGTTTTCCTTGTCCTTTATAAGCACCTTGTGCAACGCTGTTTTAGCAAGAAGCTTTCTGCCCCTCACAAACCTTCGTAACCTCATAAAATTTACCACTTCTTTACCCTCCAAAATAAAATTTTTGCCTTTTTTGTGACCTGTTTATCATCGTCCTCGTCATTATCCTCATCTTCTTCATTATCCTTATTATCATTATCCTCGTCGTCATCTATTTCTACTGCACTATCAGATATTAAACTTTTCTTCACTTCTCTGTCTCAGTATCTATACTTCCTTGTTTATCTTTACTACTACCTTAGTGTTTTTTTTTATTTCTTTACCACTGTCATCTATTTCCCCCCTCTTAAAGTCAACGAAACCTTGTTTATCTTTCTCCTGCGTCTTTCCTCTTACCACCTTCCATTTTTGCTTCAGTTTCTGAGGTGTAGGTGTACGTGGGGTCCGCCTGGGTGTAAGTGTAAGTGTATGTGTGGTCCTCCCTGGGTGTAGATGTACGTGTGGTCCCCCTGGGTGTAGGTGTATATGTGGTCCCCCTGGGTGTAGGTGTACGTGTGGTCCCCCTGGGTGTAGATGTACGTGTGGTCCCCCTGGGTGTAGATGTACGTGTGGTCCCCCTGGGTGTAGATGTTCGTGTATCCCCTTGGGTGTAGATGTACGTGGTTCCCCTGGGCTGCCGTAAAGGTCAAGACGCAGGATCATCAACATTGTAGGTGGTGTGTGGTGGTGGCGGGGAAGGCAGTGCATTATGGACATCTCACCCGGCTTGTAAAGGTCATCCAAGCTACACAAACTCACCCACCCACCCACCGCCCATTCATCCACTCCCCTTAGCCACCGCCCATTCATCCACTTCCCTGCTTGGCTGATTTCATAGGACTGAAAAATTACTTAGGTGGGCTGAACTGGAATGACCTGACTAGGGGTCAGGTAGGTGGTGATGGTTGCAGATATGATGCTTTCCAGGGCATAGTTCTAGCTGCTCAGTCAAATTATGTTCCAAATAGGGAAATCAGATCAAACAAAAATGATCCTAAATGGATGAACAATAGATTAAAATATCTGATTGGTCAAAAGAGAGGCATATATAGGCAAATCAAAAGAGGAGAGGGGCAATTAAGAAATCGATATATTCAGTTAAAGAGAGAAATAAAAAAGGGAATTAGAAAAGCAAATAGAGATTATGAGGTTAAAGTTGCAAGAGAATCGAAGACTAACCCAAAAGGATTCTTTCAGGTATACAGAAGTAAGATCAGGGACAAGATAGGCCCACTCAAAAGTTCCTCGGGTCAGCTCACTGACAGTGATAAGGAAATGTGTAGAATTTTTAACACATACTTCCTCTCAGTTTTTACACAGGAGGATACCAGCGATATTCCAGTAATGATAAATTATGTAGAACAGGACGATAATAAACTGTGCACTATTAGGGTCACAAGTGACATGGTCCTTAGGCAAATAGATAAATTAAAACCTAACAAATCCCCAGGCCCTGATGAACTGTATGCAAGGGTTCTAAAGGAATGTAAAGAGGAGCTTAGCACACCTTTGGCTAATCTTTTCAACATATCACTACAAACTGGCATGGTGCCAGATAAGTGGAAAATGGCAAATGTGATACCTATTTTCAAAACAGGTGACAGGTCCTTAGCTTCGAACTATAGACCAATAAGCCTAACCTCCATAGTGGGAAAATTTATGGAATCAATAATTGCCGAGGCAGTTCGTAGCCACCTTGAAAAGCATAAATTAATCAACGAATCTCAGCATGGTTTTACAAAGGGGCGTTCCTGCCTTACGAATTTATTAACTTTTTTCACTAAGGTATTTGAGGAGGTAGATCATGGTAATGAATATGATATTGTGTATATGGACTTCAGTAAGGCTTTTGACAGGGTCCCACATCAGAGACTATTGAGGAAAATTAAAGCACATGGAATAGGAGGAGAAATTTTTTCCTGGATAGAGGCATGGTTGACAAATAGGCAGCAGAGAGTTTGCATAAATGGGGAGAAATCAGAGTGGGGAAGCGTCACGAGCGGTGTTCCACAGGGGTCAGTGTTGGGCCCCCTGCTGTTCACAATCTACATAAACGACATAGATGAGGGCATAAAGAGCGACATCGGCAAGTTTGCCGATGACACCAAAATAGGCCGTCGAATTCATTCTAACGAGGACATTCGAGCACTCCAGGAAGATTTGAATAGACTGATGCAGTGGTCGGAGAAGTGGCAGATGCAGTTTAATATAGACAAATGCAAAGTTCTAAATGTTGGACAGGACAATAACCATGCCACATATAAACTAAATAATGTAGATCTTAATATTACGGATTGCGAAAAAGATTTAGGAGTTCTGGTTAGCAGTAATCTGAAACCAAGACAACAGTGCATAAGTGTTCGCAATAAAGCTAATAGAATCCTTGGCTTCATATCAAGAAGCATAAATAATAGGAGTCCTCAGGTTGTTCTTCAACTCTATACATCCTTGGTTAGGCCTCATTTAGATTATGCTGCACAGTTTTGGTCACCGTATTACAGAATGGATATAAATTCTCTGGAAAATGTACAAAGGAGGATGACAAAGATGATCCCATGTATCAGAAACCTTCCCTATGAGGATAGACTAAGGGCCCTGAAACTGCACTCTCTAGAAAGACGTAGAATAGGGGGGATATGATTGAGGTGTATAAATGGAAGACAGGAATAAATAAAGGGGATGTAAATAGTGTGCTGAAAATATCTAGCCTAGACAGGACTCGCAGCAATGGTTTTAAGTTGGAAAAATTCAGATTCAGGAGGGATATAGGAAAGTACTGGTTTGGTAATAGAGTTGTGGATGAGTGGAACAAACTCCCAAGTACCGTTATAGAGGCCAGAACGTTGTGTAGCTTTAAAAATAGGTTGGATAAATACATGAGTAGATGTGGGTGGGTGTGAGTTAGACCTGATAGCTTGTGCTACCAGGTCGGTTGCCGTGTTCCTCCCTTAAGTCAATGTGACCTGACCTGACTAGGTTGGGTGCATTGGCTTAAGCCGGTAGGAGACTTGGACCTGCCTCGCATGGGCCAGTAGGCCTTCTGCAGTGTTCCTTCGTTCTTATGTTCTTCTTATGTTCTTAGCCACCGCCCATTCATCCACTTTCCTTCGTCACACCGCCCATTCATTCACTTACTCTTCCAACCACAGCCCACTGCTTTTATACTGTTCCACATTCCTCCATCTTCACCCACTACACTTGCGCTATGGAGTGAACCCAGCAGCAGCTAAGGAAGAGCACCCAGCAGCTAGGCAGACAAATCCAGCAATTAGGGAGGAACACCCATCAGCTAGACAGACATCCAGCAGCTAGCGAGGGGCACAGTTCTCTGCCATGGGTCTTTAGAGAGGTCTATAAATTCGACTGGGTTCCTTCCTAATGCCAGGTGTTGATGGGGTCACACTGATCATAGGGTCACACTGGAAATGGGGTCACGGTGGTCACAATAAGGCAAATGTTACGAATGTTCATAAAATGACAGGGTGGGTAATGAGAACTTTCAAAACAGTGATATTACCAATGGTGATGCTATTCAAATGACTTGTTCTCTTGTGTTTAGAGCATTGTTCAGTATTTGCGGCTCCATTCATGGCAGGAGAGATATCAGAGTTAGAGCAGATACAAAGATCATTTACTGGCTACGTGAAGTCAGGAAAGCATTTAAAGTGCTGGGAACGCCTCAAAGTATTGAATGTGTACACTGAAGCAAAGGACAGAGAGCTGCGTGATAAGTGTGAAAGATACTGGAGGGACTTTTTCCAGACCTACACTTCCATAACAATGTATAGGAGCGAGAGTTATGGAAGTGTGAAATAAACCCAGTGGAAAGCAGTGGAGCCATGTTCACAATAAGAAAACACTTTCAACATCCGTGGCCAGAAATACTGCAGGAATAAGTATAGAAGTCTTCAGGAGAAACTAGATCACTACCTCGCCGAGTTCCAGATGAACCAGGCTGTAATGGATATGTCAGCCAACAGCAAGAGCCTGGTTGACCAGGCCTACAGGAAAGTACAGGTGATACACGGTAGGGTAGGGGACCTGAATATCTTCATGAGTAGAATTCCTTGGAACATGATGTTGAGAATGGTGTTGAGTTTTGTACTAGTGACCGCCCCATCGTTTTGCTCTATGGTGTCTGAGACCAGGTTGGTGGCAGCCTCTAGACAAACTCGCCAGTTCCTATCAGTCTACATGGGAATAGCTCCGCCTTGTTCCAATCCAGGAGTTGTGAGAAGTTTCTATGTATTACACAAGCATTTTTAACACTGGCTGTTCTCGCCAATGTTAAAAATGCTTACGCGTTTAGTCTACTGAGGTTCGAGCCACTAAGCTTACACTGATTGACCCACACGGGCTTCATATAAATAAATATTCGTGTTGACGCTTTCTGAGGATGTGTGTAATGGTAAGATTGGTAATGCCGTGGGGGAGAATAATCCATGTGTGTGAAGAGTGGTAGAAGTGGACATTGTTAGAACTATGTTAGGTGTCATGTTAGACATGAAGGTATGTAATCGAATGTGTGTGCCTGTGTTGTGTGTGGGTGTGTGAGCATGTGTTGGATGGGTGTGGTCCTGTGTTGGGTGGGGATGCTGTGTGAGTGTATTCCCTGGGTGTGGGCGTTGTGTTGTGTGGTTGTAGGGGTTATTTGGGTGTGGGTATGAGGCAGTTGCCACACTGGCGGTGCCATGTGGCGAGTCTTTGCATAATGTTGATCTTAGCCTCAGGCAACAGTTTCAACACGGACTAATGGCAAGTTTTACCGGCGTAGAGATGTTTACACCCGTCCATTTATCGCTCGTATTAAGTAATTTTCTTGAGTGCACTCTTCATATTCAGCTCCGCGAAATTATCTTCTCAACTTAATGAAAAGCCATAGAGTGGCAGGGCGGCCCGTAAGGGACAAGTTGACGTGGTTTGTGGTGGAGAGATGAACCCTAGCTGCAGGCGGGGTTACGCCCCTCAGCCCGCCATCTTGATGTCCGCCGTGGCACTTCCTAGCTTTATGAGTGTCCATTTATTATTTACTCCCAGTTTATAGCTTCAATAAGTCTCATATTAAAGTGGCCGCACTCCGTGTTCAGACACTTTCCTTGTGTTGTGCTTCTTCCTCTCTCCCACCCCCTCCCCCCATCCTCGGCCATCCACTCATCTTTTGTCACTCCTCCATTCACCCATTACCACATTCTCACTCGACGATTCCCTTTCCCTCGGTTGCCAGGTCACAGGTCACAACCTTGACCTGGTCATTACTTTTATTAGATCACCCTGGCCACCTTGATCACGTCACTACCTTTATCAGATCACATTAATTAGATCACCACGCTGACCACCTTGATCCTTGATCAGATCACCATCTTGGCCAGGTCAACACCAGGTGACTTGGTTTTTTCAAGATTGCAGAGAGGCCAAAGTAGGAACAAGAGGGCTTGGGAAAATATAGAGCTAATCAAAATACAGGAAACCGAGAGGCAGAGCTACAAACAAATATACAAGAATAAGAAGGGGAGCTGAAAGAGTCTGAAAATAATATAGCGTCAAGGGCCAAAACTGAACTAAGTTACTCCACATCCACATAAGAGGACGACAGTGAAGGGTCAGTTGGTCAAGCTGAGGGAGGAGGAAGGGGCGCTGGTGGTGAATGACATAAAAGTAAGTGAGGTGCTTAGCAGAAGATTCAAAGGAGTCTTGACAGAGGAAAGTGGAGAGCTACTGGAAGGCACTGTAGTCAGAACAGCCCAACAGGTCCTGGAGAGCATCAGAAGAAATGATGAGACTATTACATGAGCTACATGTAACACAAATAATGACCACCAGATAACAGGCACAATGTCAAAAGTTCTGGAGAAGATAGTAAAGAAAAAAATATTGGGATTTGTTGATGGAAAATCCGGTCTTGCGAATTTGCTGAAATTCTACGACAGAATGATGAAGAAAAAGCAAAGACAGGATTAGGTTGACTACATTTTATTGGACTGCAAAAACATTTGATTGTCCTTCAACAGAGTTAGCCCAGTAATTAGAAGAACAAGCAGGGTTAAAAGACAGTGTGTTCCAGTCCATTTGGGAGTACCTAAATGAAGAAGGCAGAGAGTAACAGTAAGGATGAGACATCAGAATGGGAGAAAACATGGGGGAACATGACACAGAATCCTAAAAGGAATTAATAGGGCAGATAGGAGCATACTGTTTGAATTGAGCAGGTCTGGATCAGGACACAGGTGGAAATCGAAGACGGAGATAAGCCATATGGAAATATTTCTTGAGTCTTAGTGTGGCTGAGAAGTGAGACTTGGAGACGAAAGTGAAGGCAAACTCAGTACACAGCTTCCGAGTAAATCTGATCAGGTTTGTGAGACCAGAAATCAGTGATGCCAACGACAGTGATCTAAGAGCTAAGGACAGTAACTCAGTTTCGACACTGCAGACACAAATCGGCGAGTACAAATTGATGAGAACAGCCTTGACCACTATCACCAGTATTATGATAGTTGGGTGATTATAATCGTAGGTTGAATTCCCTTGCAGAAGTGAAATCTTCTCTTCCTTGTCTCCCAGAAAACATGCGGACATACATACATGATAATGACATGCAAAATACTGCGAGGGATTGATAAGGTGGACAGAGACAGGATGTTCCAGAGATGGGACACAGAAACAAGGGGTCACGATTGGAAGCTGAAGACTCAGACGAGTCACAGGGATGTTAGGAAGTATTTCTTCAGTCATCGAGTTGTCAGGAAGTGGAATAGTCTAGCAAGTGATGTAGTGGAGGCAGGAGGCATAACAAGGTATGACAAAGCTCAGGGAGCAGAGAGAAGCTAGTAGCGATCAGTGAAGAGGCGGGGCCAGGAGCTGAGTCTCGACCCCTGCAACCACAATTAGGTGAGTACACACACACACACACACACACACACACACACACCACACACACACACACACACACACACACACACACACACACACACACACACACACACAAAACAGGCCAAGTGCCTAATCGACAAGTGCCTATGACAAAGTGGTAACTAACACACACACACACACACACACACACACACATGCACACACATGCGCACACATATACAACAGGCCTAGTGTCTAATCAACATGTGCCTAGGACAAAATGGTAACTAACTAACTGGCGTAGGTGTAGGTGGTGGACGTGGAGGAATCACCTCAGGACAAAACAGTCGTCTCCACACTAACAGCTCACACCCCACAGCTTCACAAGGAAGTTCTCACCAGAGGACTGCCTCATCCTCAAGGATGAAGTAGGTGGTGCTGGGAGGACTGCATCCTCAAGGATGTCCTCAAGGTGCCCTACCCTCTTAGATAACACTGCTGCTGCCACCACCATCAGCACAAACAGCACCACCACATAATACCATGAAAACCACACGCTGTCACAACCATCACACTTCACCACCACTACACTCGACCACCGTCATTTATCACAACCACTACGCACTTCTGCCATCACACTTCAACACACTATCACCACCAACACACTGCTATCATCACCATCATTGGCATGATAATAGACTCAAATTTCATACACATATACAACAAATTTCTAAGAAAATTTCCAAGACTGTAGGCATACTATCGAAGATACGGTACTATGCTCCACAGTCAGCCCTCCTGGCCCTATATCACTCTCTTATTTACCCCTATCTCACCTATGGAATTTGTGCATGGGGCTCAACAACAAGTAACCATCTCAGACCACTAATTACCCAACAAAAGGCTGCAGTTAGAATGATAACAAATTCTCACTATAGGCAGCACACTCCACCAATATTCAATACACTAAACCTACTCACCATACAAAACATCCATACTTATTACTGCACCTATTACATACATAGAACACTTAACTCTGATATTAACCCTCCCCTCAAACATCTCCTTGCCAACCTCAACAGAACACATGACCATAACACAAGGCACAGATCACTCTTTGATGTTCCTCGTGTCCATCTCACACTATGCAAAAACTCAATGCACATAAAAGGCCCTAAAATCTGGAACTCATTACCTGTAAATATAAAAGAAACACTACCTGTTTATAAATTCAAGTCTCTTCTCAAAGATCACTTACTCACCCAAAACCAAATAAATACTGAATAACTGAACCTTATAAATTGTATATCTTAAATGTTTCTCACAATTATATCACATAAATGTTAAACCTAAAACCCAATCTAACTTTATTATTTTTTAAATACACTACCTAACAGAATACTCCATTCTACTGAATGTACAACAATGCATACAACCATATGACCTGTCTTTGTAATACTCACTTGTGCTTTATAGTAATCTGTTTACATTAAAGTTTTATCACTGATGTCATCATTGCTTAGTTCATCTTAAGTTAATTTTAAGCCAGCCCGTAATGCTATGCATAGTATAAGTGGCTTTGGCATGCTGCTCTTATCTGTATTTTTTGTACCTCTGTATGTGTGCTCAAATTTTTAAATAAATAAATAAATAAATAAATAAATAAATGTTTTCAAGGTTCTTGTTATCCAGCCAATCATTTTCCTGGTGGTTGTGTCAGTAACATTGTTTCTTGAACATTAGGTCCTCTTATATCGTCATTTCTAAATCCCTGGCATTCGTCTTCCATTCTTGATTAATCTGTTTTGTTTTTATATAGAGGGATGAACGCCCAGGCGACCCGGTGCCAGATAAAGCCGCCTGGTGGATCAAGGCTTGATCAACCAGGCTGTTACTACTGGCCGCACGCAGTCCGACGTACGGACCACATAGCGAAGTAACTGAAATTTGTCGTCTGTGGACCAAACATTTTATGTGCCCTACTGGAAAACTTGTCACATCGACATAGAAGTTAAGAGAAGTGCCTGTTGTAGTGATGACGGTGGTACAGTAGGGGAAGAAATGGTTGTAGTGTTAGTGGTGAAGTAATGGTGGCGGTAGCGGCGTGGGAGGAGGATAGTGGTAGTAAGGAGAGCAGTAGGCTACCCATTATTGAATGAGGCGTTGGGGGCCGCCCTGCCACATTATTGGGTTTGCTGGCCCACCGACGCGATAAGTGATATTACCCAATATTACAACCTTGGTGCATCACGGGAGAGACTTGCTCTGACGCTCTGCTACCATCATCACCACCGCTACCACCACTACAATACAGTAACCACCACTAAAACACATCCACCACCAATCCGCCATCACCGCCGCCACCACCACCGCCGCCATCACCGCCGCCACCACCACCGCCGCCATCACCGCCGCCACCACCACCGCCGCCCTCACCGCCGCCACCACCACCGCCGCCACCACCACCGCCGCCATCACCGCCGCCATCACCGCCGCCATCACCGCCGCCATCACCGCCGCCGCCGCCGCCACCGCCGCCGCCGCCACCACCACCACCACCACCACCGCCACCACCACCGCCACCACCGCCGCCACCACCGCCGCCACCACCGCCGCCACCACAATACACCCACCGCCACACCAAAGCCACAACAGCACAGCCACTAACACCACAACAACACGCTACTAACACTATAACAACACAGCTACTAACACTACAACAACACAGCTACTAACACTACAACAACACAGCTACTAACACTACAACACAGCTACTAACACTACAACAACACAGCTACTAACACCACAACAACACATCTACTAACGCTACAACAACACAGTTACTAACACTACAACAACACAGCTACTAACACCACAACAGCACATCTACTAACACTACAACAACACAGTTACTAACACTACAACAACACAGCTACTAACACTACAACACAGCTACTAACACCACAACAACACATCTACTAACACTACAACAACACAGTTACTAACACTACAACAACACAGCTACTAACGCTACAACAACCCCAGCTACTAACACTACAACACACAGCTACTAACACTTCAACAACACAGTTACTAACACTACAACAACACAGCTACTAACACACAACAACACAGTTACTAACACTACAACAACACAGCTACTAACACTACAACAACACAGCTACTAACACTACAACAACACAGCTACTAACACTACAACAACACAGCTACTAACACTACAACAACACAGCTACTAACACTTCAACAACACAGCTACTAACACTACAACAACAACAACTACTAACACTACAACAACACAACACTAACACTCAACAACACAAATACTAACACTACAACACACAGCTACTAACACTACAACAACACAGCTACTAACACTACAACAACACAGCTACTAACACTACAACAAACACGCTACTAACACTACAACACAGCTACTAACACTACAACAACACAGTTACTAACACTACAACAACACAGCTACTAACACTACAACAACACAGCTACTAACACTTCAACAACACAGCTACTAACACTTCAACAACACAGTTACTAACACTACAACAACACAGCTACTAACACTACAACAACACAGCTACTAACACTACAACAACACACAGCTACTAACACTAAAAACAACACAGCTACTAACACTTCAACAACACAGTTACTAACACTACAACAACACAGCTACTAACACTACAACAACACAGCTACTAACACTACAACAACACAGCTACTAACACTACAACACAGCCACTAACACTACAACACAGCCACTAACACTACAACACAGCCATCACCACTTCACAAAAACAAAGATAGGCTTATGTTATGGATGATGTAAAATGTTACAAGAGTGGTTAGGGAGGTGGCTACTTGAATTCGGTCCTGGTAGATGCATACTGAGAATAGGAGAGAGAGTGTACAGACCACATGAAATATATCCTTTGATGCTGCAGGTATCATACGAGGAAAAAAACTCTTGTTTTTCTAAGATCATGCTAAACATGTCACCTGAATTACATTTCACTGTCATATTGCATCCATAACGTCTGCCAAACTAGCAAACCTAAGGAATGCTTTCAGGAGTCTTAAAAAAAAAAAAAACATTCATTTAGTACAATATGCATTACTTGCGCTCATCCCATCTTGGATTATACAGTGCTAGCATGTAGGTTGCACCCGATAAACCCCTCACGGAAGGTTCCTTGAAGTTGGTGAGGGGGTCATGATTTAGGGAATTGGATCTGGGCTCCAGTTCCCCGAATTAAGCCTGAATGCCTTCCACATCCCCCCTGGCGCTGTATAATCCTACGGGTTTAGCGCTTCCCCTTGATTATAATAATAATAATAATAATGCACCCGATAAAAATTATTATTATTAATTATTAATTATTATCATTATCATTATCATTAATATAAATGAATATGCCATCCTTGCACATCCCTGAAAAAGAAAGATAAGGTATAATTAACAAGAGTGAGCAAACTATTTGCTGGACTTTTCCCAAGGATAAAATTCATTAAGCTTAACTAGGGAGTCACTTTTGTCTTGCTTTGTACAGCTGGGAGAAAAACTAAATGACGAATCTGAAATCTTGAGTGAGCAACCAGCCTAACCACACTGTATACAAGGACAAGAAATTAGTGATGCAAGTACATTAAAGAAGTTAGAGAGTGAACTTTGTAGAATTCCAGGGAACAGTAATATAGACATACTACAGTTAATACAGAACATAGACGGGCAAGTATGAGTGCATACAAATTGCATAGGCTCAAATGTAGACCTGGAATAGGGAACTGGTGGCCTGGGCTCAATAGTGATATAATGTGCAGGGTTCTGGGAAAAACTCTTATTTGTTCTTATTTGTGGTTAAAAAAAAAAGAAGTATCTGTACTTTTTCTGTCTCTTAAAAAAATCTCGTTTTATGAGATGATTTACGTATGTTTTGTATCTTGTGCTCGTTTTCAGTTCATTTTTTCCACATTTAAAATGTTAAAATTTGACGTCATTAATAGTCTTTCATGTATCATATGTCACTTGGCACATGTGTTTGCTCCTAATAACATGGCTGATGTGCAGTACATTATGTACTGTATCATGTGATTGTTATACATTATTCGAAGGAAATGTGCTTTGTCATTTAACAGTATGATATTGTACACTGTTGTTTGTTGCATAATGGATAGCTTTTGTATTTTTTATTTGTGGCCATAAATGAATGGGAAGGTTTCTAGTAGTATGGCCAGTGTTTCATGTAGACAAATACAGTGGTACCCTGAGTTTCAGACATACGTAATTCGTTCCAGAAGGCTGTTCAGGTGCTGTTACTGAACGAATTTGTTCCCATAAGGAATAATGTAAATTAGATTAGTTAGTTTCAGACCCCCAAAAATACACTTACAAAAGCACTTACAATAATAAACATAAATAATTGTTCTAGTTGGGAGCTGTACAAAACTTGGAGTACCACTGTGCTGTAATGTTTGTTTTCTGTTAATGTGTTGACAATTCCCATGTAACATAGTTGTACGTTTCCCATCTTAGTTAATGCATCGTGATATTTATCTTTGCAGTATGGCTCGGACGACTTCAATCAAGACTCTCCGCGATATACGTCACCCAAACCTGGTGGGCTCTATGGTGAATCTTACTTTATGGGTAAGTCATTGATCCTTAGCTTGTTATGAAGACAGACTATATAGGTTGGGCCTTTGAAAGAAGGTAACACATGTAAATGTAAGATTGATGCAAATCAAATACAGCCTCTCCTCACTTAGCGACATACTCGTTTACTGACACCGTGGACTTACGACGGGCTCTCTGACCAGTATTTATACCTAAATATGTGTAATGTATATTAGAGCTGATTTCCTCTATTCTGTTTTTCAGTATACAGTACACTACTGTATAAACATTGAAAAATATACCAGAAATGTTATAAATGGTGCAGAGGTGACACTAAAAACAATATCAGAGATGGTTGACACAAACCCACTAACATTATAGTATGCTCCTCACTTAGCAATGAATTTGTTTAACAACGTGGTCTTAGGAATGGAACTCCATCATTAAGTGAAGAGAGGCTGTACGTATATAAAAAAATGTTAACTGCTATCTTATGTTCAGTGTTTAGGTTATTCTTGTCATCTCACTTCACAGCTGTAATAATGATAAAATCTCATTAGAAAAGTGTCACAATTTTTTTCCAGATCGATCTATCTATCTGTTTGTCTGTCTGTGTCTGTCTGTCTGTCTATCTATCTATCTATCTATCTATCTATCTATCTATATATGCAAAACAACCACTCTGAAAGAATAGAGAAATACCAAGCGCTTTTGTGACTACTCACATTATCAAGGAATTGATAATGTGAGTAGTCACGAAAGCGCTTGGAATTTCTCTATTCTTTCAGAGTGGCTGTTTTGCATATTCTGAAATCACCTGTTTACTGTGATCTTATTGCATGCATGCATACATATATATATATATATAATATATATATATATATATATATATATATATATATATATATATATATATATATATATATATATATATATATATATATATATATATCCTAGGTAGTAGGTTGGTAAACAGCAACCGCCCAGGAAGGTACTACCGTCCTGCCAAGTGAGTGTACAACGAAAGCCTGTAATTGTTTTACATGATGGTAGGATTGCTGGTGTCTTTTGTCTGTCTCATAAACATGCAAGATTTCAGGTATGTCTTGCTACTACTACTTGCACTTACGTCACACTACACATACATGTACAAGCATATATATATATATATATACACACACCCCTCTGGGGTTTCTTCTATTTTCTTTATAGTTCTTGTTCTTGTTTATTTCCTCTTACCTCCATGGGGAAGTGGAAAAGAATTCTTCCACCGTAAGCCATGCGTGTTGTAAGAGATGACTAAAATGCCGGGAGCAAGGGGCTAGTAACCCCTTCTCTTGTATATATTACTAAATGTAAAAGGAGAAACTTTCATTTTTCCTTTTGGGCCACCCCGCCTCAGTGGGATACGGCTGGTGTGTTAAGATATATACAGTGCTCCCTCAATCATCCTGCCTGAAAGTCGTCCATTTCGGAAATAGTCCTGTTTTTTCGTCTAAATATTGGCTCGCAAATGGTCCGGTAACTCGCTAATAGTCCTTCGTCCCGGACGCGTACTCACGCTCTAAGCCGCCTTGGCCTTTCCTTCCCAGCCAGTGTGCCATTGTTTACCAGTGAGCGACGGTCCCCTCACGTGCTCCAGCGAAATATTTCATAATATTCCATTTATTTTAGTGCTTGCAAGTTATTTACGTGCTAAATAAGCTACCATGGCTCCAAAGAAAGCTCCTAGTGCCAAGCCTTTGGTAAAGAAGGTGAGAAATACGATTGAATTTAAGAAAAACATCATTGAACAATATGATAGTGGCGTACGTGTGGGCGAACTGGCGAGGATGTATAACAAATCCCGTACAACCATATCTTCCATCATAGCCAAGAAAAAGGAAATCAAGGATGCTGTTGTTGCAAAGGGGGTAAATATGCTGACAAAAATGAGATCACCAGTACTCGAAGATGTTGCGAAGTTATTATTGGTGTGGATAAATGAGAAACAATTAGCAGGAGATAGTCTTATGACGTTGCTTATTTGTGAAAAGGCTAGGCAGTTGCATGACGATTTGGTAAAGAAATTACCTGCAACTAGTGGTGATGTGAGTGAATTTAAGGCCAGCAAAGGCTGGTTTGAGAGATTTAAGAAGCGTACTGGCATACACAGTGTGGTAAGGCATGGTGAGGCTGCCAGTTCGGACCACAAGGCGGCTGAAAAATATGTGCATGAATTCAAGGAGTACATAAACAGTGAAGGACTGAAACCTGAACAAGTGTTCAATTGTGATGAAACAGGCCTCTTTTGGAAGAAAATGCCAAAGAGGACCTACATTACTCTGGAAGAAAATGCGCTGCCAGGTCACAAGCCTATGAAAGACAGGCTGACGCTAATGTTCTGTGCTAATGCTAGTGGGGATTTCCAAGTGAAGCCGTTACTAGTGTACCATTCTGAAAATCTCAGAGTGTTCAAGAAAAACAATGTTATGAAGAGTAAATTGTGTGTGTTTTGGAGATCTAATAGTAAGGTATGGGTCACAAGGGACATTTTCGTCGAGTGGTTCAATGAAGTGTTTGGCCCTAGTGTGAAGAATTACCTCTTGGAAAAGAAATTGGATCTCAAGTGCCTCCTAGTAATGGACAATGCACCTGCTCATCCTTCAATCTTGGATGACCTAATTCTGGAGTTTGGGTTCATCACAGTAAAGTTCTTGCCCCCAAATACCACTCCTCTCCTCCAGCCCATGGACCAGCAAGTCATTTCAAACTTTAAAAAAAACTACTCCAAAGCAGTGTTTGAAAGGTGCTTGAATGTGACCTCAGACACTCACTTGACCCTACGAGATTTTTGGAAAGAACACTTCAGTATTCTCCATTGCGTATGCCTTATAGGTAAGGCTTGGGAGGGAGGTTTCGAGGTTCTGACCTGAGGGTTGGTGAGGATGGGAAGGAAGGAAGGGGGGAGGAGGGCTGGAAAAATGGAAGAGGTTGGGAGGGTGGAGTAGGAGGTGGGGTAGCAGAGATGAGTGGCCTGTCCACTCTGGAGCTTGATGTGCAGAGGTACTGCAGGAGGTTGTACTGGAGCGAGATGTGCTGGTGGCAGCAGTGTCAGTAGAGTAGGGTCGGTACTCAGGTGCCTGGCAGGAGATGGCTGGTGGTGCCCAGGAAAACAGGGTCGTTTTGGAGCCACACCCCAGCTTTAGCTAAATAGCAAAGTGCTGGGGAACTTTGGTTGCTGGTTGGTGATGATTAGACTGCAGCTGTCGGAGCCATTTCTGACTGTGTTGAATTTTGCTCTTGAGAGGTGTAGTACCTTCATTTTGGAGTTGATGTGAATTTTATCGTTGAGGATGTCGAGTATGGATTGTAGGGTTGAAGGTGGAATTCCGTGTACGGTGTACTTTGCAGTGTTGTCTTGGAGTCGTAGGCCGAGTTCTGGGAAGGGCATAGCTCTGCTGTATGGTTTCATGATGTAGAACGTGGCATAGTCGTGTTTGAGGGTCTGAGCTGTTGCTGGTGGGGGTTGAGCTGAGTGAGTCGGGGTTTCTGATAGGTCAGTAGTATCAGGGGTGGCAGGTGGTGGTGGGTTCACATTGGTGGGTTCTTCTGAGGTCTCGGAGGTCTCTGGTTGGGCCAGCTCAGTGTCTGGTAGAGGTTGAGGTAGCGGTGGAGCAGCGACAATGTTAGTGACATTTGCAGTGGATTTGAGAATCTCAGTGGAAGGTGGTGATGCGGGGAATGTGAAACCCGGCATGTTGTTGAGCTTGAAGAGTTCGTTGATTGTGGTATTGAAGGAGCCGGGCTCAGCTGAATTCTGTACATGGGCATACATGATGCAGTAAAGGATTTTGGTGGAGTCACCAGCAGGGGCTGGCAGGGGAGTGGTGGAGGCTGCTTGTGTGGTTTGAAGCTTGGTGATAGTGGCATATGAGATTGATTGTGGGTTGGGCTTATTTTGTTGATGGTATTGTTTCTTGGCTATGTCTCTTCTGGTAGGGCATCTGGCTGCGAGAGTGTGGTGGTCATTCTTGCAGTTCAGGCATTTAGGTGGTGCAGCAGTGGTGCAGTTTTTGAAGTCGTGACCCTCGAAGCCACAGGTGGGACAGAATTTTTTGTCCTTGGCAGTGCAGTCTTTGATGGTATGTAGGTAAGAGTAGCAGTTGTAGCAGTGTGGGATTTGCAGGAATTTTTCTTCTTCGATGAAGGTTGGGTTGATGTGGAAATAGTGAATAGCCAGGCCCTCAGCTAGAGCTCTGGTTGCCATGTTGATGTCGCTGAAGGTCACCTTCAGCATGGACGAAGCATTGGGTATCTTGGTAATGTAGTCCACCTTAGCCCAGGGGTTCTGTGCCTCAATGGATGATTTGATTTCTTCAGTGGCCTGTGCAGTGATGAGGTTGTAGAGTCGCTTGAGGAATACAGTTCTCCTGGCCCTCCGAGCTGGGGAAGTCGAGACAAGGAATCCCTGGTCTCGTAGAGTGGTGGTAGCAGTAGTGGTGAGTAGTTTCTCGGCCTCTGTGTCACCAGTGCAGACGACAACAAAGGCCTCTTTGAGCGATAAAATCGTATTACATTTGACCTGCAGTCTGCCACTGACGACAGCTGCAAGTGCTAGTTTGGACAAGTCGTTGACTGTCCCACTGACAGGTTTGATCTTTACCCTGTTAGAGTAATGCATCATGAGTAAGCAGTGTTCCCCTGTGGGAGGGAGTGACTACCAGGACTTCGAACTCTGCTTGGAGAAAATTGTGGCCAGATTGTGTCCACAAGAGGGATTTTGAAGGGTTTGAGGCAGCCCCTGATGAGCCTATGTCAGTTGTAAACTCTATTGTTGCACTGGGGAGTTCCATGGGATTGGATGTGAGTTTGGAGGATGTGGAAGAGTTGGTGGAGGACCACAACGAAGAGCTAACCACTGAGGAGCTGCAAGAGCTTCAGCAGGAAGAGCAACAGATTGCAGCTCAGAATCTTGCTGCAGAGGAGGAGGAAGAGACATGGAGGAAGGTGCCTTCTTCAGAAATTAAGGAGATTTTTGAAATGTGGGGTAGGATGGAAAGATTTATGGAGAAACATCACCCAGAGAAGCATGTTGCAAGCCATATCGGCAACTTGTACAGTGACAGAGTCTTGGCTCATTTTAGGGAAGTTTTAAAGAGATGCCAGAAACAGAGCTCTCTGGACAGTTTTTTTGTGAGACAGGACTCCAGTGACTCTCCAGGTGGTCCTAGTGGCATTAAGAAACAGAGAAGAGAAGTAACCCCAGAAAAGCAATTGGTACCTGAGGTGTTGATAGAAGGGGATTCCCCTTCCAAACAGTAAATCATCCAATCTTTCTCCTTCTCCAGTCTTCCATACACAAAGAAGAATCGCCAATAAAGGTAAGTGTTATTCCGTTAATGTTTAATTCATCATGTGCCACTATTGTTTATGTACTACATCTATATATCATGTAAAAATTTTTTTGTTTTAATACTTCTGGGTGTCAGGAACAGATTAATTGAATTTACATTATTTCTTATGGGGAAAATTTTCCCCATAAGAAATAATGTGTGTATGTATATATATATGTATATATTTATTTATTTTTATTATCACACCGGCCGATTCCCACCAAGGCAGGGTGGCCCGAAAAAGAAAAACTTTCACCATCATTCACTCCATCACTGTCTTGCCAGAAGGGTGCTTTACACTACAGTTTTTAAACTGCAACAATATATATATATATATATATATATATATATATATATATATATATATATATATATATATATATATAATAACACACACACCTGCTCTTGCGAATTCTTTGAGATATATATATATATATAGCAATGGGCTAGTAACCCCTTCTCCTGTAGACATTTACTAAAAAAGAGAAGAAGAAAAACTTTATAAAACTGGGATGCTTAAATGTGCGTGGATGTAGTGCGGATGACAAGAAACAGATGATTGCTGATGTTATGAATGAAAAGAAGTTGGATGTCCTGGCCCTAAGCGAAACAAAGCTGAAGGGGGTAGGGGAGTTTCAGTGGGGGGAAATAAATGGGATTAAATCTGGAGTATCTGAGAGAGTTAGAGCAAAGGAAGGGGTAGCAGTAATGTTAAATGATCAGTTTATGGAAGGAGAAAAGAGAATATGAATGTGTAAATTCAAGAATTATGTGGATTAAAGTAAAGGTTGCATGCGAGAAGTGGGTCATAATAAGCGTGTATGCACCTGGAGAAGAAAGGAATGCAGAGGAGAGAGAGAGATTTTGGGAGATGTTAAGTGAATGTATAGGAGCCTTTGAACCAAGTGAGAGAGTAATTGTGGTAGGAGACCTGAATGCTAAAGTAGGAGAAACTTTTAGAGAGGGTGTGGTAGGTAAGTTTGGGGTGCCAGGTGTAAATGATAATGGGAGCCCTTTGATTGAACTTTGTATAGAAAGGGGTTTAGTTATAGGTAATACATATTTTAAGAAAAAGAGGATAAATAAGTATACAAGATATGATGTAGGGCGAAATGACAGTAGTTTGTTGGATTATGTATTGGTAGATAAAAGACTGTTGAGTAGACTTCAGGATGTACATGTTTATAGAGGGGCCACAGATATATCAGATCACTTTCTAGTTGTAGCTACACTGAGAGTAAAAGGTAGATGGGATACAAGGAGAATAGAAGCATCAGGGAAGAGAGAGGTGAAGGTTTATAAAGTAAAAGAGGAGGCAGTTAGGGTAAGATATAAACAGCTATTGGAGGATAGATGGGCTAATGAGAGCATGGGCAATGGGGTCGAAGAGGTATGGGGTAGGTTTGAAAATGTAGTGTTAGAGTGTTCAGCAGAAGTTTGTGGTTACAGGAAAGTGGGTGCGGGAGGGAAGAGGAGCGATTGGTGGAATGATGATGTAAAGAGAGTAGTAAGGGAGAAAAAGTTAGCATATGAGAAGTTTTTACAAAGTAGAAGTGATGCAAGGAGGGAAGAGTATATGGAGAAAAAGAGAGAGGTTAAGAGAGTGGTGAAGCAATGTAAAAAGAGAGCAAATGAGAGAGTGGGTGAGATGTTATCAACAAATTTTGTTGAAAATAAGAAAAAGTTTTGGAGTGAGATTAACAAGTTAAGAAAGCCTAGAGAACAAATGGATTTGTCAGTTAAAAATAGGAGAGGAGAGTTATTAAATGGAGAGTTAGAGGTATTGGGAAGATGGAGGGAATATTTTGAGGAATTGTTAAATGTTGATGAAGATAGGGAAGCTGTGATTTCGTGTATAGGACAAGGAGGAATAACATCTTGTAGGAGTGAGGAAGAGCCAGTTGTGAGTGTGGGGGAAGTTCGTGAGGCAGTAGGTAAAATGAAAGGGGGTAAGGCAGCCGGGATTGATGGGATAAAGATAGAAATGTTAAAAGCAGGTGGGGATATAGTTTTGGAGTGGTTGGTGCAGTTATTTAATAAATGTATGGAAGAGGGTAAGGTACCTAGGGATTGGCAGAGAGCATGCATAGTTCCTTTGTATAAAGGCAAAGGGGATAAAAGAGAGTGCAAAAATTATAGGGGGATAAGTCTGCTGAGTATACCTGGTAAAGTGTATGGTAGAGTTATTATTGAAAGAATTAAGAGTAAGACGGAGAATAGGATAGCAGATGAACAAGGAGGCTTTAGGAAAGGTAGGGGGTGTGTGGACCAGGTGTTTACAGTGAAACATATAAGTGAACAGTATTTAGATAAGGCTAAAGAGGTCTTTGTGGCGTTTATGGGTTTGGAAAAGGCGTATGACAGGGTGGATAGGGGGGCAATGTGGCAGATGTTGCAAGTGTATGGTGTAGGAGGTAGGTTACTGAAAGCAGTGAAGGGTTTTTACGAGGATAGTGAGGCTCAAGTTAGAGTATGTAGGAAAGAGGGAAATTATTTCTCAGTAAAAGTAGGCCTTAGACAAGGATGTGTGATGTCACCGTGGTTGTTTAATATATTTATAGATGGGGTTGTAAGAGAAGTAAATGCGAGGGTCTTGGCAAGAGGCGTGGAGTTAAAAGATAAAGAATCACACACAAAGTGGGAGTTGTCACAGCTGCTCTTTGCTGATGACACTGTGCTCTTGGGAGATTCTGAAGAGAAGTTGCAGAGATTGGTGGATGAATTTGGTAGGGTGTGCAAAAGAAGAAAATTAAAGGTGAATACAGGAAAGAGTAAGGTTATGAGGATAACAAAAAGATTAGGTGATGAAAGATTGAATATCAGATTGGAGGGAGAGAGTATGGAGGAGGTGAATGTATTCAGATATTTGGGAGTGGACGTGTCAGCGGATGGGTCTATGAAAGATGAGGTGAATCATAGAATTGATAAGGGGAAAAGAGTGAGTGGTGCACTAGGAGTCTGTGGAGACAAAGAACTTTGTCCTTGGAGGCAAAGAGGGGAATGTATGAGAGTATAGTTTTACCAACGCTCTTATATGGGTGTGAAGCATGGGTGATGAATGTTGCAGCGAGGAGAAGGCTGGAGGCAGCGGAGATGTCATGTCTGAGAGCAATGTGTGGTGTGAATATAATGCAGAGAATTCATAGTTTGGAAGTTAGGAGGAGGTGCGGGATTACCAAAACTGTTGTCCAGAGGGCTGAGGAAGGGTTGTTGAAGTGGTTCGGACATGTAGAGAGAATGGAGCGAAACAGAATGACGTCAAGAGTGTATCAGTCTGTAGTGGAAGGAAGGCGGGGTAGGGGTCGGCCTAGGAAAGGTTGGAGAGAGGGGGTAAAGGAGGTTTTGTGTGCGAGGGGCTTGGACTTCCAGCAGGCATGCGTGAGCGTGTTTGATAGGAGTGAATGGAGACAAATGGTTTTTAATACTTGACGTGCTGTTGGAGTGTGAGCAAAGTAACATTTATAAAGGGGTTCAGGGAAACCGGCAGGCCGGACTTGAGTCCTGGAGATGGGAAGTACAGTGCCTGCACTCTGAAGGAGGGGTGTTAATGTTGCAGTTTAAAAACTGTAGTGTAAAGCACCCTTCTGGCAAGACAGTGATGGAGTGAATGATGGTGAAAGTTTTTCTTTTTCGGGCCACCCTGCCTTGGTGGGAATCGGCCAGTGTGATAAAAAAAAAAAAATAATATATATATATATATATACATTCATACATACATATACACACACACCTACCATCCGACTTAGGACCGAGTTCGGTTCCGAGAAACCGGTCGTAAATTAGAGTAGGGAAATTAGATCTAACAAAAATGATCCCAAATGGATGAACAGTAGATTAAAACATCTCATTGGTCAAAAGAGAGGCATATATAGGCGTATCAAAAGAGGGGATGGGCAGTTAAGAAATCAATATACGTATTCAATTAAAGAGAGAAATAAAAAAAGGAATAAGAAAAGCAAAAAGGGATTATGAGGCTAAGGTCGCAAGGGATTCAAAGACTAACCCAAAAGGGTTCTTTCAGGTATACAGAAGTAAGATTAGGGACAAGATTGGCCCACTTAAGAGTAACTCTGGTCAGATCACTGACAGTGATAAGGATATGTGTGAAATTCTAAATACCTACTTCCTCTCAGTTTTCACCGAGGAAAATACTAGCGATATTCCTGAAATAATAGATTATGTAGAACAGGATGATGATAAACTATGTACGATAGCAGTAACTAGTGACATGGTCCTCAGACAAATAGAGAAACTAAAACCTAACAAATCCCCAGGTCCTGATGAACTGTTTGCAAGGGTGTTAAAGGAATGTAAAGAGGAACTTAGCATACCTTTGGCTAATCTTTTTAACATATCACTACAAACTGGCATAGTGCCTGATAAGTGGAAAATGGCAAATGTAATACCTATTTACAAGGCAGGTGACAGGTCCTTGGCTTCGAACTATAGACCAATAAGCCTTACCTCCATAGTGGGAAAATTTATGGAATCAATAATTGCCAAAGCAATTCGTAGCCATCTTGACAGGCACAGATTGATTTATGATTCTCAACACGGTTTTACAAAAGGGCGTTCCTGTCTTACGAATTTACGAATTTTTTTCACTAAGGTGTTTGAGGAGGTAGATCATGGTAATGAATATGATATTGTGTATATGGACTTCAGTAAGGCTTTCGATAGAGTTCCACACCAGAGGCTATTGAGGAAACTTAGGGCACACGGAATAGGAGGAAACATTTTTTCCTGGGTAGAGGCATGGCTGACAAATAGACAGCAGAGAATTTGCATAAATGGGGAGAAATCAGAATGGGGGCACGTCACAAGCGGTGTTCCTCAGGGGCCAGTGTTGGGCTTGTTGTTGTTCAAAATTTACATAAACGACATAGATGACATAGTGACATAGTGACATAAGCAAATTTGCTGATGACACCAAAATAGGCCGTCCAATTCATTCTAATGAGGACATTAGAGCACTCCAGGATGATTTGAATAGACTGACGCAATGGTCGGAGAAGTAGCAGATGCAGTTTAATACAGTGGACCCCCGCATAACGATATTAATCCGTGCATGAGAGCTCATTGTTATGCGAAATTATCGTTATGCGGATGAATTTTCCTCATAAGAAATAATGGAAATCAAATTAATCCGTGCAAGACACCCCAAAGTGTGAAAAAAAAATATTTTTACCACATGAAATATTAATTTTAATACACACAAACTGAAAAAGGCATGCACAATTACATGACACTTACCTTTATTGAAGATCTGGTGATGATTGATGGGATGGGAGGAGGAGAGAGTCTTAATGTTTAGAAGGGGAATCCCCTTCCATTAAGACTTGAGGTGTCAAGTCCTTTTCTGGGGTTACTTCCCTTCTTCTTTTAATGCCACTAGGACCAGCTTCAGAGTCACTGACTTCTGTCGCACAACATATCTGTCCATAGTGGCCTGTACCTCTCGTTCCTTTATGACTTCCCTAAAGTGTTTCACAACATTGTCAGTGTAATCGTCACCAGCACGGCTTGCAATAGCTGTGTGAGGGTGATTTTCATCCATAAAGGTTTGCACTTTCAGCCACATTGCACAGATTTCCTTAATCTTTGTAGTAGACAACTTCTTCAATTTCTCTCTCCCCTCCTCCGAACCAGTTTCCTCAGGTCTGGCCTCTTGCTGTTGAAGTTGATCTATCAGCTCATCAGTGGTTAGTTCTTCATTGTCCTTATCCACCAACTCTTCCACATCATCCCCACTAACCTCCAACCCCAAGGACTTCCCCAATGCCACAATTGATTCCTCAACTGGCATACTCCTCTCAGGGTTAGCCTTAAATCCTTCAAAATCCCTTTTGTCTACACATTCTGGCCACAGTTTCTTCCAAGCAGAGTTCAAGGTCCTCTTAGTCACTCCCTCCCAAGCCTTACCTATAAGGTTTACACAATTGAGGATATTAAAGTGATCTCTCCAAAACTCTCTTAGAGTCAGTTGAGTTTCTGAGGTCACTACAAAGCACCTTTCAAACAGAGCTTTTGTGTACAGTTTTTTGAAGTTTGCAATAACCTGCTGGTCCATGGGCTGCAGGAGAGGAGTGGTATTAGGAGGCAAAAACTTCACCTTAATGAAGCTCATGTCTCCATAAAGTCGCTCTGCCACGTCTGTAGGATGACCAGGGGCATTGTCTAACACCAGGAGGCACTTAAGGTCTAATTTGTTTTCAGTTAGGTAATCTTTCACATTGGGGGCAAATGCATGGTGTAACCAGTCATAGAAAAAGTCCCTAGTGACCCATGCCTTACTGTTTGCCCTCCACAGCACACACAAATTAGCCTTGAGGATATTCTTTTGTCTGAACGCTCTGGGAGTTTCTGAGTGATACACTAATAAAGGCTTCACTTTGCAATCACCAGTAGCATTGGAACACATCAACAGAGTAAGCCTGTCTTTCATAGGCTTATGTCCTGGGAGTGCCTTTTCCTCCTGAGTAATGTAGGTCCTGCTTGGCATTTTCTTCCAAAACAGGCCTGTTTCATCACAATTAAACACTTGTTCAGGTTTCAGTCCTTCACTTTCTATGTACTCCTTGAATTCCTGCACATATTTTTCAGCTGCTTTGTGGTCCGAACTGGCAGCCTCACCATGCCTTATCACACTATGTATGTCACTACACTTCTTAAATCTCTCAAACCAACCTTTGCTGGCCTTAAATTCACTCACATCATCACTAGTTGCAGGCATTTTTTTAATTAAATCCTGATGCAACTTCCTAGCCTTTTCACTTATGATCACTTGAGAGATGCTATCTCCTGCTATCTGTTTTTCATTTATCCACAAAAATAAGAGTCTCTCAACATCTTCCATCACTTGCGATCTCTGTTTCGAAAACACAGTTGAACCTTTGGCAAGAACAGCTTCCTTGATTGCCTTTTTGTTGCCCACAATAGTAACGATGGTTGACTGGGTTTTATTATACAACCTGGCCAGCTCGGAGACACGCACTCCACTTTCATACTTATCAATGATCTCTTTCTTCATCTCTATAGTAATTCTCACCCTTATTCCTGTAGGGTTGGCACTAAAAGCTTTCTTGGGGCCCATGGTCACTTATTTTGCAGATAAAATCACCAAAAACACTGTAATAATACGAAATATTCCGATTGTATGCTTGGATGTTACCGCGGAGGCTGGCTGGTAAACAATGCCACCAGCGGAACATGTGAGGCTGGCTAAGGCCGCACATTAGACGCGTCTCGGACGAGCAGCGTTGAGCGGGTTTTTTAGCGGTATGCGAGGCAAAATCTTAGCGATAA
>NC_069447.1:18774693-18844693 GCF_026875155.1 Cherax quadricarinatus | reverse complement strand
GTGATCCATATGTCTTTCACCCATTTTGTTGGTGAACTATCGAATTGACTGGGGAAAAAACTGGGTGCATTAGGCACTGAAGGCAAAAAACTTTATTTGTGGGGGGAAAAAAGGGAAATGGCCGGAATCTTATCAAAATAATTTTAATCTTTCTAATATTCTGTAAAAAAAAGGTAAACTAATATAATATTAGCTTAAAAAAATTTTTTTAAAACAGTAAAAAATGATTACTCCCTCCGGGTTTGATACATGGCATCAGGTTGCCCCCCATGTCATTTTTCCGAGGACCGGTGCGAGTAGTACCACTGGTGGGGGATCAGTGGCTCCTCCCCCCCCTTTACACAATTCCCCTGTGCCTAATCACCCCGGGCCCACCACGGAAATAGGGGCGAACACTCGGCAAGGCGTTATCTTCTGTAGTACTCAGGTGTCCTTATTTTTGTGTTTTTGTTGCTGCACCATTTTTGTTAGGGTTTCATCCACGGCATTAAAAACAAGTTGCAAGAAAACTTGTTGGTTTTACATCAAAAAAAACTACATTAAAATGGGGGTTGGTATATAATGTTTTAAAAATTCTATTTTACACTGTAAACTACTTTTCTTTCCAACCCAATCTGTGGCTATAAGCTGATTAAAATTCTTATAGTTTAATGCAGAGTAGTGGGTTGGTAGACAGAAACCCACCCAGGGAATTACACCGTCCGCCAGTGATGTGAAACAAAAACCTGTAACGGCTGGGTGGGAAATGCTGGTTTCTTTTTCGTCTCATAAACACCTAAAAAACAGGGATATTTTGCTACTCCTACTTACATTTGGGGTCACACTTACAGCACGCACATGATATATATATTACATACTCTGGGTTTTTTCCTTTTCTAAATAGCTCTTGTTCTTTTTTTTTTCTCTTGCCCCATGGGGAAGTGGAAAAGAATTTTTTCCTCCTAACCAGCGTGTGAGAGGCGACTAAAATCCGGGAGAAATGGGTAGAAAAACCCCTTCTCCTGTATACAATTCAAAAAAAAGAAAAGAAGAAAAATTTTAAAAAACGGGGTTTTTAAAATTGCGTGGATGTAGTGCGGATGACAAGAACAGAAAATTGTGATGTTAGAATGAAAAAAATTGGATTCCTGGCCCTAAGCAAACAAAGCTGAAGGGGGGTAGGAGAGTTTCAGGGGGGAAATAAAGGGGATTAAATCTGGAGTATCTGAGAGATTTAGAGAAAAGGGAAGGGGTACAGAAAATTTTAAAATGTCATTAGGAAGGGAAAAAAAAGGAATAGAATGTGAAAATTTCAAGAATTATGTGTTTAAAGAAAAGGTTGGATGCGGAAGTGGGTCTAATAAGCGTGTATCCCCCGGAGAAGAAGGAATGCAGAGGAGAGAGAGAGATTTTGGGGGATGTTAAGTGAATTTTAAGGAGCCTTTGAACCAAGTGAGAGAGTAATTGGGGTGGGGGATTTGAATCTAAAGTAGGAAAAAATTTTTAGAGGGGGTGTGGTAGGTAGTTTGGGGTGCCAGGTGTAAATAATAATGGGAGCCCTTGATTAAAACTTTGTATAAAAAGGGGTTTATTATAGGTTAATACAATTTTAAGAAAAAGAATAAATAAGTATACACGATTGATGTAGGGCAAAATGACAGTAGTTTTTTGGATTGTATTGGTAGAAAAAAGACTTTTAGTAACTTCAGATGACATGTTTAAAAGGGGGCCCCACAGTATACAGATAAATTTTTCTAGTTGTAGCTACACTGAGAGAAAAAGGTAGAGGGATACAAGGGAAAAAGCATCAGGGAAGAGAGAGGTGAAGGTTTAAAAACAAAAGAGGGGGCAGTAGGGTAAGTTTAAACAGCTATTGGAGGATAGATGGGCTAATGAGAGCATAGGAAAGGGGGAAAGGGGTATGGGGTGGGTTTTAAAAATGTATGTTAGAGTGTTCAGCAGAAGTTTGGGGTTACGGGAAAGTGGGTGCGGAAAGGGAGGTTTGGGGGAAATAAAGATGTAAAAGAGTAGTAAGGGAAAAAAGTTAGTATGAGAATTTTTAAAAAGTAGAATAAACAAGGAGGGAAGAGTAATGGAAAAAAAAGAGAGAAGTTAAAAGGGGGGAAGCAATGTAAAAAAGAGGCAAATGGAGAGTGGGTGAGATTTTATAAACAATTTTGTTAAAAATAAGAAAATTTTTGGGTGAGATTAACAAGTTAAGAAACCTAGAGAACAAATGGATTGTCAGTTAAAAATGGGAAGGAAGTTTTTAAAAATTGGAGAGGTAGAGGTTTTGGAAAGAGGGAAGGAAAATTTTGAGGAATTGTTAAATGTTGATGAAGATAGGAAGCGGATTTCTGATAGGGCAAGAGGAAAAACATCTTTGGGGAGTGGGGAAGAGCCGGGTTGTGCGTGGGGGGAAGTTGTGAGGCAGTAGGTAAAATGAAAGGGGGTAAGGCAGCCGGATTGATGGGATAAAGATAGAAAAGTTAAAAGCAGGGGGGATTGTTTTGGAGTGGTTGGTGCAATTATTTTAATAAATGTAGGGGGAGGGTAAAGGTACCTAGGGATTGGCAGGAGAGATAGTTTCCCTTTTATAAAGGCAAAAGGGGATAAAAGAGAGTGCAAAAAAATTTTAGGGGGGTAAGTCTGTTGAGTGTACCTGGGAAAGTTTATGGGAAGTTATAATGAAAGAATTAAAAGTAAACGGGGAATAGGATGCAGATGAAAAAGGGGCTTTTGGAAAAGGGAGGGGGTGGTGGGCCAGGGTTTACAGTGAAACATATAAGTGAACAGTATTTAGATAAGGCTAAAGGGTCTTTGTGGATTTATGGATTTGGGAAAAAGGGGTATACAGGGTGGATAGGGGGGGGGAATGTGGAATGTGCAAGTGTATGGTGTAGGGGGTAGGTTTTCTGAAAACATGAAGAGTTTTTTAAAGGGTAGTGAGGCTCAAGTTAGAGTAAGTAGGAAAAAAGGGAAATTTTTTCCCAGTAAAATAGGGTTAGACAAGGATGTTGATGTCACCGTGGTTGTTTTTTTAAAAAATTTAAGATGGGGTTTTAAAAGAAAATAAATCGAGGGTCTTGGCAAAGGCGTGGAGTTAAAAGATAAAGTCACACACAAAGGGGGAGTTGTCACAGCGCTCTTTGGGGCCCATGCCGTGCTCTTGGGAGATTTGAAGAGAATTGAGAGATTTGGGGAGAATTTGGTAGGGGGTGCAAAAAAAGAAAAATTTAAAAGGGGAAACAGGGAAAAGTAAGGTTTGAGGATAACAAAAAGATTAGGGATGAAAGATTGAATATCAATTGGAAGAGAGTATGGAGGGGTGAACGTATTCAGATATTTGGGGGTGGGCGTGCACGGGTGGGGCTATGAAAAAGGGGTGAATCTAGAATTTATGAAAGGGGAAAAAAAGTGGTGGTCACTTTGGGGTCTGGGAGAAAAAGAACTTTGTCCTTGAGGGAAAGAGGGGAAAGTATGAGAGTATAGTTTTACCCAAAGCTCTTATATGGGTGTGAAGCGTGGGTGTGAAAGTTGCCGGGAGAACTGGAGGCGTGGGGAGTCATGCTGAGGGCAATGGTGGTGTGAAATAATGCAGGAATTCGTAGTTTGGAAGTTAGGAGGAGGGGCGGTTACCAAAATGTTGTCCAAGGCTGAGGAAGGGGTTTTTGAGGTGGGTTTGGACATGTAGAAGAAGGAGCGAAAAAGAAAAGACTTCAAGAGGTTCAGTCTGAGTGGAAGGAAGGGGGGGTAGGGGCGGCCCGGAAAGGGTTGGAGGAGGGGGTAAAAAGGAGGTTTTTTGTGCGGGGGCTTGGGCTTCCAGCAGGGTGCGTGAGGTTTTTGTGGAGTGAATGGAGACAAAAGGGTTTTTTTAAAACTTGACTGCTGTTGGAGTGTGAGCAAAGTAAAATTATGAAGGGATTCAGGGGAAACCCCGGGAGGCCGGACTTGGTCCTGGAATGGAAGTACAGTGCCTGCACTCTGAAGGGGGGGTTTTAAAGTTGCGTTTAAAAACTGTAGTGTAAAGCACCCCTTTTGGAAGACATTTATGGGTGAAAAGAGGGGAAAGTTTTTCTTTTTCGGCCCCCTCCTTGGTGGGAATCGCCGGGGGATAATAAAATAAAAAAAAAATTTTAATGCGGGAATTGCGCAAATTTTTAATTCGGTATAACCCACCTTACAGAACGTTTTTTTTTTTTATTGATATACAATTCACATCCTAATTTTGTGTTCACTTATTTTTTTTAGAATTTAAGAGTGCCTATCACTATTCAAAATGCAGTGTAAATATATAAGGAATTGTAAGTATTTTGCAGTATAATTTATCTTTAATACAGTTTTTTCACTTGGTTTTTGAAACTTGACATCTTCAAAGATAACAAAAATGTGCAAGGTGTGATCAAAACATTAAGAGTATAAATATACAGTTTCATATTGTATAAACAAAACATGTGAGGCATCATTGAATTCAAGTCTGGGGTTCCCCTGACATTTTTATAAGTTTTTTTTAACACGTCGGCCATTCCCCCAAGGTAGGGTAACCCAACAAAAAGCACAGTTTTTTCCCCTCACCATCTGTTGCGTCTTGCCCAAAGGGATCCAACATTAAGCCCCAAAAGCCCTCCAAATGCAATATCCCCCCCCCCTCTAGATGAGGCGCACGTTTTCCCATCTCCAAAAAAAATCCAGTTAACCCGTTTCTTTTGAATCCCCTTTATAAATGTTATCTAACTCACACTCAAACAGCAGATCAATTAAAAAACCCCTTGCTTCCACTCACTAACATTATCCTTCAACAAAACTTCCCTTTTCCCCCCCCCTCCAAACCTTTTCCCGGGTAAAACCCTAGCCATCATTCCTTCCCCTGCAGATTTATACACCCCCAATCTCCTGTTTTGTCCTTCCTCTCGAATGTCCCGACCCCCAGTAACCCTTCCACGGCCCTCTGGACAATATTTTTGTAACCCACACCTTCTCTCTCCCAACTATGAATTTCTGTATAAAATTCCACCACACTTGCTCTCAAACTCCTGCTAACATTTAAAATCCTGTTCACACCTATAAAAAAACTTCTGCTGCCCCGTTCTGTGGTACATTCCCCCTTTTGCTCCATGGATGCTGTAGTGCATCACCCCCCTTTTCTTTCCGCCATTTCCCTCCTGTCATTTTGATATCCAATCATTTATTACCTAATTTTTTTTGTTACTCATTACCTTGCTCTTTCTTATGTTCCCTTTTAATTTCCTTCTTTTACACACCCTCCAAAATTCATCCACAATTCAACCAGTCATGACAGCCAGGAGGATGATGGAGTGGATAATGAAAACTTTCAAAATGGTGATACTTTTCAAATTGCTTGTGTTCTTTCACTTGGAATATGGCTCAGTGTTGATGGCCCCATTCAAGGCAGCAGAAATATCAGACCTGGAACAGATGTAGAGATCGTTTACAGCCCACATAGAGCCGATAACGCCTTAAAGTCTTAAATATGTACTCACTGAGTGGAGGAGAGAGATATACATGATGATATATAATACTTAATAAGTACTTGAAGGCCTTGTTCCAAGTCTGCACACTACCATAGCAACATACTGGAGTGAGAAATATGGGAGCAGGTGCAAAATAAACCCAGTGAGAAGCAGGGATGCAGTGGGCACAATAAGGGGACGCTGTATCAGCGTCCGTGGCCCCAGACTATATATCATCTTACCAGAAGATATCGGAAACACTGCTGGGACAAGTGTGGAAATCTTCAGGAGGAAAATGGACAAGTATCTTCACCAGGTGCCAGATCAGCTAGGCTGTGATGGATATGTAGGTCATTGGGCCACCAGCAACAACAACCTGGTTGACCAGACTCTCAGTACTCTTGAAAGGTATATCGAAGGCATCTAAGGTTCTTTCTCACTTGGTTCAAAAAAAAACCCAAACACTTGCTTAACATCTGCCAAAATCAATCTATCTATCTATCTATCTATCTATCTATCTCTATCTCTATCTCTATCTCTATCTCTCTCTCTCTCTCTCTCTCTCTCTCTCTCTCTCTCTCTCTCTCTTTTCTTTTTTTCCTCTCTATTTTTCTCTTTTGCTGTCTTTTTCAGCCTTCTGTGTCTGTCTCCTCTATCTTTCTGTCTCTCTCTCTGTCTCTCTCTCTCTCTCTCTTCTCTCTCTCTCTCTCTCTCTCTCTCTCTCTCTCTCTCTCTCCTCTCTCTCTCTCTCTCTCCTCTCTCTCTCTCTCTCTCTCTCTCTCTCACTCTCTCTCTCTCTCTCTTTCTATCTTTTTATCTTTCTTCTTTTTTTTCTTTTTTTCCTCTCTATTTTTCTCTTTTCCTGTCTTTTTCAGCTTCTGTCTCTGTCTCTCTCTGTCTCTGTCTCTCTCTGTCTCTGTCTCTCTCTGTCTCTGTCTCTCTCTGTCTCTGTCTCTCTCTCTGTCTCTCTCTCTCTCTCTGTCTCTCTCTCTCTCTGTCTCTCTCTCTCTCTGTCCTCTCTCCTCTCTGTCCTCTCCTCTCCTCTCTGTCTCTCTCTCTCTCTGTCTCTCTCTCTCTTCTCTCCTCTCTCTTCTCTCTCTCTCCTCTCTCTCTCTCTCTCTCTCTTTTCTCTCTCTCTCTCCTCTCTCTCCTCTCTCTCTCTCTCTCTCTCTCTTTCTATCTCTTTCTTTCTATCTCTGTCTCTCTATCTATCTCTATCTCTCTTTTTTTTTTTACACAGGGTTTGACAAGGTTAAGGATCCCTAGCTTTATTGACAAGCTGTTTACAGGTTAAGGATTCCTAACTTTATTGGCAAGCTAAGAGCTGTTACCTACATCAGCTCATTTGAAAGCATTTTCATTGTTATGAGACATACAAGTAGGGAACAGGATGAAGTTGGAGCCATCTGTGGGCCGGCATTTTCATGTGATCAACTGACTTTATCTCGTTGACATCATTATGCTGTACGAATGTGTTCCATACTCAAGTCATCCTGGGTATGTATGATCTCAGATGGAGTGATGTTCTGGAGAAGGGTACAGCCAGAGTGAAGTTGCTGCTTTCTGCCCGTCTTGTGGCATAAAAGCTTGTTTCACACTGTCCTCGAAGTGGATCCAAGTGTGGTACTTAGACAATATTGGCCTTGTACATAACAGTAAGGCCACCCACATCCCTCCTGTGTTGAAGGCTCTGCTGAAATGACAGATCTATCCAGGATGGGTCCAGGTGAGAGATGAGACGTCTTGCTCTGTTCTCTACTCTGTCAAGTAGTTGCAGATGAGAGGGGGGGGCAGGCAAACCAAGAAAGTGGAGCATACTCAAGGTGTGAGCATACTTGTGCCTCATACAGAATCTTGCAACCCCTACTGTCAAGCAGATGCGAGATACGGCGAAGTGCTGTAAGCTTCCTGGTTGCCTTGTTTGCAAGATTTACAACATGGTTCTTCATGGTTAGTTTGGAGTCAAATTTCACCCCAAGGATATCAACTTCTCCAGGTGCCAACACCCTCCCATTCATCCTTACTACTGCACCAGCATTACCATCATGGTGCCTAGAGACGATCATCATTTGCGTTTTCTCAGGTGCAAATGTTACTTGCCATCTATTTCCCCAAGCTGATATAGCTCTCAGCTGGTGATTGATGTAGCTTAGAGCAGCTGGCATTTCTTCTCTTGGATAAGTGAATGTCAGTGTACAGTCATCTGCATATGCATGTGATTCTGGGATGAGATGAAGAAGGTTGTTGAAGTAGACATTCCATAACAATGGTCCCAGTACGCTTCCTTGTGGAACACTTGCCCCAATAGGATGTCTTGCTGATTCCGTTCCATTGAGAACTACACTTAGAGATCTACCATGAAGGTAATCACTGAGGAGACATAACGTAGAGCCTTGAAGTTTTGCTAAGAGGCCCTGGTGCCACACCCGGTCGAAAGCCCCAGCAATGTCCAGTGCTACCACACAGCTGACTTTGGATTCATCCAGTGACTGGTGCCACTTAGTGGAGAGGTTTAACAACAGATCAGCAGCAGAGTAACCTTTCCTGAAGCCATATTGACGATCACAAAGTAGTGAGTGGTAGTCAAAAAACTGTCATTTGTCTTGAGATTATTGTCTCAAGGATCTTACCAGTGATTGACAGGAGTGACACTGGTCTGTAGTTGCTGATTTCTGCTCTGCTTTTCTTTTTGTGAACAGGGACTACATTTGCCTCTTTCCATAGAGAGGGCCATTTACACTGTACTAGGCAGTGCTGAAAGATGCGAGTTAGAGGTGCTGCTAGCTGGTCTGCATATCTTCTCAGCAATCTTGGGCTCAACTTGACTGGGCCCACAGCCTTTTCTTGGTTAAGTGATTTAAGAAGGAAATGCACCTCCTCCTGCCATATTGTCACCACTGACAGTTTTGACACAGTTCTTGCAGCTAGCCATTGGGGGTCTCTTGCTGGATCAGGAACTTGCATTTTGGTAGCAGTGTTCAGCAAAGAGGTCCGCCTTCTTTTGACTACTGTAGAGGTGGTCCCATCCTGTCGATTTAGAGGTGGAATGAGTTCATCAGGCAGATAACCTTGTCTGTCCTTGACCAGGGACCACCAGGTTTTGGAGCCTACCCTACCTGATGCTAGCTTTCTTTTAGTGTCCACCTCCCATTTAGCAATGGTCCACTTTTGAACGTCACCCATATGCCTACAGGCTTGCCTGTGCAAGTTCCTGTTATAGGTGGTAGGATGTCTCTTATACCTTCGCCATGCTTTGTACTTAGCAGTAGCAGCCTCTCTACAACGAAAGCCAAAACCAAGGCTGATCTGTAGGCTTTGTCACATATTGCCGGTGAGGAATGTGTTCTTGTTGTAGATTAAGGATGTGTCCAGTGAAGGCTTTCACTTGGTTGTCAACATCCCCTTGGAGAAGAGCATTCCAATCGGTGGTGGCAAGCTCAGTGCAAAGGGCTGGCCAATTACCTCTTTCCAATAGCCAGGTTGTGCGTGTGGACTCCTCACCTCGTTCTGTTGGGATCTTAAGTGTCGTAAAAACAGCCTTGTGGTCAGACGATCCAATGTAACCAAGGGGTTGACAAGTGACTATGCCTTCTGCCAGATCACTCACTACTGGGTCAAGGGAGGAGCAGATTCATAAACACTTAATATAACGTACTTTTCACATGCCACCCTTATTTTAATCCACATAATCCTTGAATTTCTGATCATTCAACACAGTTGCTACTCCTCCTCTAGCTCTAGTTCTCTCAGATACACCTAACCTAATCCATTTTATATCTCCCCACTGAAATTCTCCTACCTCGTTAAGCGGATTTTTAAATGTTAAATACAGTAGAATGTGCATTGAAAAAATTTAGATATCTTTGTATTAGCCTGAAGGTAAGCTTTTATTGTGGCCTTCCATTTCATCATGCCCAGGAATTAACTTTAGTAGTGGTAAAATTCAGTAATTTATCACTGCTGTACTGTGCTAAGCTATATAATGAAAATAAAGTATTATACTGTAATACATTCACTGGAAATAAACATGTTTAGTGCACCATTTCCTGTAAGGGGATTTATCATCCATTTCTAATACCTTTGCAGTAATCTATGAGGGACTTTTAGGATTTATAAGGAACTAGAAATTTATGAAGTATTTGGTTTGGTGGAATTATAGTTTATTGTTGATGATGGATTATTATGTCCATCAGATATATCCTGGAGAACAGACGTCGAGCAGCTACAGCAGTAATCCTGGCACTCCAGTATCTGCCACCTCCCCGCCCCCCCTCACCTCTGGGGCAACTAGTGGGGCCCCCCAACAGTGGCCACAGCCTCATACACCCACCTCACCTCACTATGACCGTTCCCTCCCCATGGTAAGCCTCCACACTTAATTTATGTTTTGGCAACAGTTAAAGAAAATGGAGTCAGCTGATCTCATGCACTTTAAAAAAAATCACAAACCGAATGTGTAAGGACCACATTTACACCCCTTGATAAGTGTGTCTGGTAATAGCATCCTATGACACCAGCACTCGGCTTGCCAGCATCTCCACTGTTGACTTTTTTTTTTTTTATCTTGCATGACTGTAGTCTTCTTAGCTCTTAAGCATAAACCTGTTCTTCAGGTATTTGGTGCGTGGCATTGAAACAATAAGTACTACACGTGTTTCTTGAATTTTGGTTACCTCAGACTTGGAGTGTTGTGCACAGTAGCTGTTATTACAAGTCAGTTTTTTGTGTACCCTGCTAATATTGGCTAGACTTTATTTTTTATATTGTGCCATACAAGTTTTTTTTTTTATGTATTTTGCACAAGACGTAAGAAGACGGAGTAGACGCACCAAATTAGTACGCTGTAAATGTTCACATTGGTATATATCCGTGTTGCTTGAAGGGATTATGAGTGACTCATGCACTGCATCACATTTCCTCTTAGAAGATACAGTATCCTGTTCAAGTTTGTAGAATCTTTGGAATGGGAGAAAGTAGCACATTACACAAAAGTTGTAGTTTTGTCCAATATCTTAATTTTTCATCTTTCTATGACAACAATGCATGTTGTCTTGTCTACTGACATAGCATGAATAATTTTGATCAGTATATAAAGTCTGCACCACATTTTGCATGGACTAGTTCACTTTTTTCACCTAAGTTTGCATGGTTATTATACATTTTTCTTCTTTTCTTCTTTGTTGCACTGTAGCCACGTATGGCAGAGGAGAACTTAGAGTCAGCAATCGACTATCTTCGAGATATTGAGGTAAAGATGCACCCTCACTTCTGCTTTCATTTGTGAGAGATTGTAATGTAAGCAGGAATGGTTATTCTTATTCTGAGTTTTGTTTCATGTTACATATATAGATTCTCTTCAACAAAACTGAATTTCTTCACGTGTTTTATTATTAAAAATGCCCTCACTTTGAAGCTAGATAAATAAAACTGAATTTTGTTTTTTGACTTGATCCTCCTTAGCACAGATTATTGCACAAAAACCAAGTAGTACGTTGGAAAGAATTAATATGAAATTTGTAATGGCAAATGTTCTTTCTATGTTAAGAGTTAATAATTGATTAATGAATTTAAATAAATACCAGTACCTGATTGTTTTTCAACAGCAGTGATTGCAGTTCTAAAGGTGACTGACACAACATATATGAGGAGGATCTCAGAACATGAATCAAAATATATTGTTGCATTTCTTATCTAGTTTGAAAGTACAGGTTTTAAAAGTGTGATGATACGCTTATAGAGTACAGTACATTATTTTAATATTCAGTCCAGTGTATTTTCTTAGAACATATCTTGAAGAGATAATGTATTGGTTCCTGCTTGTTTTACAATACAGTACTGTGTGTTGTCTTTAAGAAGATTCCTGTTTCTGATGTACTGTATCACCATTCAAGGCTTCTTCATTGCATTTACAAATTTACTTTTATAACTTTCCAAGAATTTTATTATTTATTTATATAATTTTATAGAATGACTACCTACTTTTATTCTTTATTCTAAGCCCTAGTTAAGTGAAATTAAACTTTTTTATGGAAGTTTTATTTTTTGTTTAATTATGGATGTTTCTGTAAAATCACGTTCTTATCACAGGGATCGAGGATAGATGAAAGATTGGAAGATGCAGTCAATGTCCTACAGCGTCATGCAGAGACTACGGGAGGCATAACGGGTGCTGGTGCACACTTGGGACCCTCGTCACATGGGGGCTCTCTACCACCTTACCCTTCTGCACTTGATTCACATTTGGGTGCTCCACCTAATTCCACGTTTACTACCTTGGGATCCCATTCACAAGATCTGAAAGGTCTTGGAGTACCAGGTAGGATGGTTATTCCTCATGCTTATGATAAGAGTAAGGAAGTCCAGTTTTTTCCTAACGTCCACCTTTATGTTGTTTGTTATTTTTGGTAGATACTAAACTACCATATTAAATTATTAAATGTCTTAGAAGTCCTATAACCATGACTCAAGTCCTTTCATATATGCATGACTGATAATATTGCCATCGAAACAAAACTAGAGACGTGCAAAGCCATTAAGTTTTAGTACAAACATTTTATATAAGAAACATATTTTGACATGTTCATAATATACCAGGGCAGAAATTTGTCGTTAAAATATTGTTAGAGCCTAATACATTATAATCCCACTGAACCTTACTGATGGGTACCAGGACCTTTTTTGAATCTATCATTTTGTTTAGTATTCTGGTAAACAGAAAGTACATAAGGTTTATGGTATACAGTTTAACCCAACCTTTGTTGAGGTTAGGTTCCTAGAGGTCCTGCAAATTCAAAATCTGTGAATAACATATATCATATATATATATATGACAGAAGCACAAACCCCTGAATTAAAAAAAAAAAAAATCTATGTTCATTCCCTGTTTACAGTACTATTCAGATTTGACTTTAATATGATAAGGTGTGCTGAGATTTATCCTCAGAGTGCATCTCTGATTTTAACATAGATGTCTGTAGGGAAAAATGCAGTTCACTTAGTGCAAACACTGCTTAACAGCCCCTTTTCTCTGTAACGTATCTTGGCTGCTAATAAGGTGATTACCATATATTGCTGATGCCAATTTTTATTTTTTTTTATATTATTGACCATTTCTAGGTCCAAATCCCTGATCTGAAACTTGTTCTCAGGGTCCAAAAATTTTCCACAAAAAAAAAAAAAAAATTATTCTCAAGTAATGATAAAAAATCTTTTTCCGAAGATACTGAAACTAAAAGTACAAAATTTGATGGAAAACTTGCAGAATTACGCTTCTGCAAAGTTAGCGATCTTGGCAATATTTATGCACCAGCAATTTCATCCACTTTGAATCCTATTTTAAACCAATTCCATCACTCCAGTTGACCCGACTCTTAGCTATTTGCTAGTATGCCTTCCATTCTATCGAATGAGCACAACAGACTGCCCATCTAACTACAGTGGACCCCCGCATAACGATTACCTCCGAATGCGACCAATTATGTAAGTGTATTTATGTAAGTGCGTTTGTACGTGTATGTTTGGGGGTCTGAAATGGACTAATCTACTTCACAATATTTCTTATGGGAACAAATTCGGTCAGTAATGGCACCTGAACATACTTCTGGAGTGAAAAAATATCGTTAACCGGGGGTCCACTGTATATCAGTTACCCAATATAGTGATCAGAAATTGGTAATTTGGCCAATTTCATACAAAATTAAAAAATTGCCAATTTAAAGATGGGGTATAGAATAAGCTGTGTAGATATTCCTGGCACTAAAACATTTCCTCTGTTCATTAGTTATGTTCCCTGGCCATTTTGAAATTTTATTCACACAAAAAAATAGAAGATTTACTGTTATGCAGACTACTGCATTATAGTAACAATTGTATATATAATGTCAGCACATTTATGAACATGTATTTGATTGATCAGTTGGGCACGTATTGGATGAGCGAAGTGAATAGTGTCCTGGAATATTGACAAAAATTGGATATTTTCGCTATTTTGAGTTCAATTTCAAGCTACTTCCAGTCCAGAAACCACTCAAAATCATCTCTGTTTCTGTAATATTTGTTCAATTCTGTTGAATGAAACCAAGAAACTGAGAATAGAACCATAAAAACCATCCAAAAATACACCTCAAAGTTCCTGGTGTAAGCCATACACACAGTCACAATTTTCTTCTTCCGATCATGCACTGCTTAGACCCTTAGACCCATTATCTCATCGCATAAACCCATTCTCTCATATCCAGGCCAAAATTTACCACTCGCCTATCTGAGTGAGCTGAGCTCGTCACTTTTACAGCATGAACTGCAAAAGGGTTAATGCTCAGAGATGATCTTGCATTAGCCATCCCTAAACCAAACATAGGCCTTTGATTTGTGCACTAGTGATATCAATAAAACACATTTGCAAATTATAGTACGTGTATATACGGGCAATTGGCACTCCTGTTATATTGTTGAGAAAGTGTTTTGCTGATAAAGGAACAGACCCAGTAGAATTGATGCAGTATAATGTTGTGTTTCAGGCTTAGGTGAAAGTGTTAAAGAAAAATTAGAAGTTAAAACAGAAGATTTATCCAGCTCACACCTACCAACAACCACAGTAGCGGGAACTATGCCAGCAGGAGCGAAGGGTGGCAAGCGCTCTCGCAGGTAGTGGTATTTTTATTTGTGCGTGTTGAGTTGGGTGCAGTTAGAGGCCATTATTCTAGAGCACCATAATTTTTTGTTTTCACTAATGAACTTCACAAGTTCTGTATCTTTTAAGCAAATGTTATTTGGTGTTCTTGCAGATTTAGGCCTTCATTGTGATAGTCCAACTCACATGCTTTTTGACTTGTGTCACACCAGTGTTTGAGAAGTGCCGGGCCTTTGCAAAGATGGGTGTGTTTTCCACCATTAACGTCGTATTTTGCAAGAGTAAATTTAGCATATAATTTATAAAACTATTATATATAAAGGTCATGGAGTATTTTTATGAGATAAACCATAATATTTTGTTACCAGCAATGAAATAGTTTGCTCTTTTAGTTTATCCCAGTCCTGCTTGCCTGACCCTTCAAAGCAGCTTGGCCCACCTCTGCTCAGACTTCTGGCTTCGGCTCAGCAGTGAGTCAAGTCTTCTGGTTTAGTATGAAAGTACCCATGATAAAGATAAACATAAATTAGCGAATTATGATCCTGGATGGTGGTGACGGGAGCAAGTAAATTCTGTATTCTTACAACTGGAAAAAACCTAATGTAAGATCACCACCAGTTTTGCAGTTGCTAAGTTAAATAAAACATAAGATGGTTTTCCACTGTCATTACTTGTTTCTTTCAAGATTTTTACCTGAAAGAGACTTTAGTAACTTGTGTTGTTGAATTTAAGGTATTTTTCTCAGTTCAAGTTTGAAATTTAAATTTTTTTTGACTCTTAAATAATGAGGATACTAATTGTGATATTGTTAACATTTTTAAAACTTGAAAATACTTGAGGCAATTTATACTGACGCTTCCTAGTTCTGGTTCCAGCACGGAGGATGAAGAATGTACAGACCCTGAGACTAAAGCACTAAGGGAGAAAGAACGACGCCAAGCTAACAATGCAAGAGAAAGGTAAGCCATTAGATTATTGTTCTTTATTATAGAGAGTGATTTAGAATTTAGTTTTTTTCTGTGTGTGAGTGTTTATGTATGTATGTATTTTTATTTTAACTAAATGGCTTTTTCTTACCATTGCTCATTCAGTTGCTGTTTTTCCAAAAGTGTGCTGACATCACAGTTAGATTACTCTCCAACTGCAGCATCCCCAGCTCCCCTTCAGATGGCAGGCAATGCCCTTTCTACCTTCAGGACTCGAGTCTGACTAACTGGTTTTTCTGAATCCCTTCATAAAAGTTACCTTGCTTGCACTCCAACACATACATACATATATATAATAAAGTGTGAGCAAGAAAACTTTTACGAAGGGATTCAGGGAAACCAGTTAGCCAGGTTTGAGCCCTGGAAGTAGGATAGGGAGTGCCTGCACTCTGAAGGAGGGTTGGGAGAATGGTTCAGTCGGAGGGTAATCTGATTGTAATGTTAGCGTATTTCTAGAAAGACGGTGATTAAATGAACATACATACATGCATACGTACATATATTCACACATGTATACATACATACATACAATAATGCTGATAAAACACAGTTGAACTATATTGTTTTGAACAATCTTTGTAAAAAAAAAGTTATGCCTTTGGCTTAGTGTCTGTATGCTGTAAAGTAACATTTCCACATTAAATTTCTATATTTATTAGCAATATGTATACAATGGATATAAAGTATAAATAAAACTCTTTGTATTACAGTGTAATTCTTAAGTTCAGAATAATATAAGTCTACTGTGTATAATGTTGGACGGATAAAACAAGAACATGTATTTAGCTGAAAAAATATTTAATGAAAAATGTGTTTAATCCTCTTTTTTTTTTTTTTTCTCTTGTAACACTTACCTATCTTCCCTGAGTGAGTTTCCACAGCCCATTAAAGGTTAATGATGATGATGTTGCTTACATATTTGGAAAGAATACAGTTCATTCTCTCTAAAGTATAATAACCTCTGGGTTTTATGGCTAGTTATATAAGAGTATCTGTTGACCAGATTTTGTAGTGTGAAGTTGTGTTAACAATTAGAACATTAGTTGACAACATATAAGTTCTTGGGGGTCTGCCATGGATACTGCTTCTTCTTATTCATATCACATATTTAATAGGGAGGAGAAGAGATAAGTTGTCAGTATAAATCTATGATGCATGTTGAGAGTCACATCATATTATTAAACTAGGAAAACAATAGGGCCAACATGAACATGAAAGTAATGGTGCTTAGCCTTGGTGATCGATAAAGGACTGTGAACATTAAGGAAATTATGAGAGCTCAAGAAATAGCCAAAAGTATAATCTAGAGACTTGCACTATCAGTTTCTTAAATGTATATTAATTAATAAAATAAATTTATAAAATTCATGCATTGGCCTGATTTGGTAAATCCTCAGCCCTGTCTGTTCATGGACCAGTGGACATGTAGCTGAATGGCATGGCCATCATACATAAACTAATAGGACATAAGCTAAGTAATTTAACTCGTGGAAAACTGATATAAGCCCAAGAATACCAGAAGGCAAAGAAGCCTGGCTTAGGGCCAGGCTGTGGAGTAGGAAAACTCTTGAAACCCTTTAGAGGTAAAAATGGTATGAATGAGGAACTGCTACCTTTAATTTGTTGTAACAGCAAGGCCTTGAGTCCCACTTGGGAAAATATATCTACAGGTGTATTTGATAGATTTGTACCCTACAGAAAAAATAGTTGATGCACATCCTTGCAGCACACCTTACATGTTTAGTGCTAGATTTCATGATTAATACAAAGAAACTTAGAGCCCAGTACAAAGCTGCCAACAAGACCTCCTTGTCAATACATGCAGTTTGCTTAGAAGATTCTGTCAACTAGCAAAATACACAAGCACAGTTGTCAGTGGGATGCAAATAAAAACCAATGCACCCATCAAACCTATAAGCTTCAGTAATTTGCAACGTCACTACATCCTTAGAAATTGGAATTTAAGTTTCGTACTGTATGTGCATCTTAGAGAATCTGGGAAGTAATTCTTGAAATATAGATTACACTACTATAATGACAATGGGTGGACTGACTAGACACTGTAGTCCTACTTGCTTTCCAACATAATGCAGAAAACCTATAACTTGTAAATGGGTTAATATGTCATATTTTTAAAATTAAACACAAAATTGTTTAAATAATTGGCCTGCAGGCATCGTAACTTATTTCTTGTACTCGAAGGATGCCATCCTCGTAATGAAAGGTTATGCTAAACTTTACTGAAAATATTAATTATACCTAGCTATGCATTATTTCATAAGAAATTCACTAACAACTGCCAGCAGCATTTAAGTAATCTAATTAATCATTGTAAGTAGTTTCTACCATTAGCTTCAAGTTGTTAGTGATTTTTTTTTTCAACAAGTCGGCTGTCTCCCACCGAGGCAGGGAGACCCAAAAGGAAAGAAAATCCCCAAAAAGAAAATACTTTCATCATCATTCAACACTTTCACCTCACTCATACATAGTCACTGTCTTTGTAGAGGTGCTCAGATATGACAATTCAGAAATCCCTCCAAACTATTGATATCCCAAGCCCCTTCTTTAAAGTGCAGGCGTTGTACTTCCCATTTCCAGGACTCAAGTCCGGCTAACCGGATTTCCTTTTATTACATTTAACGTGTCACAATTTCCCTAAATCCCTTCACTAAATATTACCCTGCTCACTCTCCAACAGCTCATCAGGTCCCAAAAACTCCGATCTAACACACTCACACATGCTTGCTGGAAGTCGAGGCTCCTCGCCCACAAAACCTCCTTAACCCCCCTCCCTCCAACCTTTTTGAGGACGACCCCTACCCCCTCCTTCCTTTCCCTACAGATTTATACGCTCTCCAAGTCATTCTACTTTGATCCATTCTCTCTAAATCAGCAAACCACCTCAACAACCCCTCTTCAGCCCTCTGACTAATACTTCAGTAACTCCACACCACCTAATTTCCACACTCTGAATTCTCTGCATAATATTTACACCACCACATTGCCCTTAGACAGGACATCTCCACTGCCTCCAGCCACCTCCTCGCTGCAGCATTTACAACCCAAGCTTCACACCCATATAAGAGTGATGGTACCACTATACTTTCATACATTCCCTTCTTTGCTGAGGTATCTCCACAGATACCTCAGCACACCACTCATGGTTTTTCCTTCATCAATTCTATGGTTAACCTCATCCTTCATAAACCCATCTGCTGACAAGTCAACTCCCAAATATCTGAATCCTACATACCCTAACTTGAGCCTCCATATCCTCATAAAAACTCTTTACAGCATTTAGTAACTTACTACCTATTCCATACACTTGCAACATCTGTCACATTGCTCCTCTATCCACTGTATCATATGCCTTTTCTAAATCCATAAATGTTAGTGATTTTTTTTTTTTTTCGACAAGTCGGCCGTCTCCCACCGAGGCAGGGTGACCCAAAAAAGAAAGAAAATCCCCAAAAAGAAAATGCTTTCATCATCATTCAACACTTTCACCACACTCACACATAATCACTGTTTTTGCAGAGGTGCTCAGAATACAACAGCTTAGAAGCATATACGTATAAAGATACACAACATATCCCTCCAAACTGCCAATATCCCAAACTCCTCCTTTAAAGTGCAGGCATTGTACTTCCCATTTCCAGGACTCAAGTCCGACTATATGAAATTAACCGGTTTCCCTGAGTCCCTTCACTAAATATTACCCTGCTCACACTCCAACAGATCGTCAGGTCCCAAGTACCATTCGTCTCCATTCACTCCTATCTAACACGCTCACGCACGCTTGCTGGAAGTCCAAGCCCCTTGCCCACAAAACCTCCTTCAACCCCCTCTCTCCAACCCTTTCGAGGACAACCCCTAACTCGCCTTCCTTCCTCTATAGATTTATATGCTTTCCATGTTATTTACTTTGATCCATTCTCTCTAAATGACCAAACCACCTCAACAACCCCTCTTCTGCCCTCTGACTAATACTTTTATTAACTCCACACCTTTTCCTAATTTCCACACTCTGAATTTTCTGCATAATATTTACACCACACATTGCCCTTAGACAGGACATCTCCATATACTCTACTTTTCGTATAACACTTCAGCTTTGTAAAAGCCTTTCATAAGCTAACTTTTTCTCTTTTATCACACCCTTTACTTCATCATTCCACCAATCACTCCTCTTTCCACCTGCTCCACTCTCCTATAACCACAAACTTCTGCCCCACATTCTAATACTGCATTTTTAAAACTATTCCAACCCTCTTCAACCCTCCCACTACTCATCTTTGCACTAGCCCACCTTTCTGCCAACAGTCGCTTATATCTCCCCTGAACTTCCTCCTCCCTTAGTTTATACACTTTCACCTCCCTCTTACTTGTTGTTGCCACCTTCCTCTTTTCCCATCTACCTCTTACTCTAACTGTAGCTACAACTAAATAATGATCCGATATATCAGTTGCCCCTCTATTAACATGTACATCCTGGAGCCTACCCATCAACCTTTTATCCACCAATACATAATCTAACAAACTACTTTCATTACGTGCTACATCATACCTTGTATATTTATTTATCCTCTTTTTCATAAAATATGTATTACTTATTACCAAATCTCTTTCTACACATAGCTCAATTAAAGGCTCCCCATTTACATGTTAGTGATTTTGTCATGAATTATAGAAGACAGCTGCCTCTATTTTAATAGTATACTGAAAGTGTGATGGCTTAAGCTGAATAATAAGAGTTACCCAGTCCCTAGTGAGGTAACATTAGAACAGCTTGTTCCTTCATATAAACAACACCCTGCCAGTCACCACTATAGGAGACACACACGACCTGTATTTACTGTAAGATGTGTAGTATATCAATCATATTTATAAAACTAAAGAGAAAGAGTCTTAACACTGGTTCAGTGCTGCAAACATTGGTGGTTTGAGGAAAAGAGTCGCTAGTGGGTAAGAGATGGGAGGAACTTAACCCTGTAGTGGTAATGTGATGAATTGGATGTAAATGTGATGAACTGGACTCCAGCTGGTTAGCAAGAGTATATAAGAAATAGCAAATGTAAATTTACTAAGCTGGGAAGACAAAACCATAACAGAGTTAAGTGGTGAAGATTGAGATACTTATACAACATATGGGAATCTTTATTAAGGAAACGTTTCGCCATACAGTGGCTTCGTCAGTCCAATACAAAGTAGAAAGGTGTAAGGAGAGGAGGAGTAGGAGGTAATCAGTTCCTCAGCCTGGAATTGATGTGTTCAGTCCATCATTCTTGTAAAAAGTACAGCATAGGGCCAGAGAAGTGGCTTATATACTGTAGTCAGGTGAGTGGAAGCAGGAGGGGGAGGAGGCTGGATCACAGTGGAACCATCCACTAGTGTAAGTAAGTCTTCATCCAAAGGTTGGACAAGTGTTGAAGAATTCCTTGTATCAAGATCCCAGGATGTTGCAATTCTGACAGATGTGATAAATGGTTTTGAAAATTGACAAGTTGAAGATTGAGACACTTATGCAACATATGGGAATCTTTATTGAAGAAACGTTTTGCCACACAATGGCTTCATCAGTCCAATACAAAGTAGAAAGGTGTAAGGAGAGGAGGAGTATGAGTTAATCAGTCCCTCAGCCTGGAATTGATGTGTTCAGTTCATCACTCTTGTCCAACCTTTGGATGAAGACCTTACGCTAGTGGGTGGTTCCACTGTGATCCCATCTCCTCCTGCTTCCACTCACCTGACTACAGTATATAAGCCACTTCTCTGGCATTATTCTGTACTTTCTACAAGAGTGATGGACTGGACACATCGATTCCAAGTTGAGAGACTGATTACCTCATACTCCTCCTCTCCTTACACCTTTCTACTTTGTATTGGACTGATGAAGCCACTGTGGCGAAACGTTTCTTCAATAAAGATTCCCATATGTTGCATAAGTGTCTCAATCTTCAACTTCTCAGTTTTCAAAACCATTTATCACTCATATAGAGTTGAGTGGTAGGGAAGATTATTTGTATGTTTTTAGGGTATGTTTCATACGCTGTATTCCCGTTATGTTTTATCAAAATAATTTCTTAGAAATATAGTAGACCCCTCACAGAATTTAATTTTAAATAACCAAATTAAACCAGGCCCTTCCCTGTAGAGAAAAGTCCTGCTTGTTCAACAGCCTCTCATGCCAGGATGCCATGACCAATAGAAACGTGTAGCTTGGCACACTTTTTTTTTTTTTTTTTTTACACATCAATTTTACAGGCTAAGAGCTGTTATCCTACCTCAGCTCATTTCAAAGCCCAGCCCTATCTGAAGTACACTACCATCTCCTGGGATGCGAACCAGAACAGTTGACTAACACCCAGGTACCCACTTATTGCTAGATGAACAAGAGCAGCAGGTGTAAGGAAACAGGCCCAACATTTCCACTTGTTTTTTTTTTATCAAACCACGTATGCTCATTATGTGAGCTTCAGTGTGCTACCAACCCAGCCAATCTTACTATCATTCTCTATGATAACATTACCATAAGAATACTTTAACCTTGACAATTGTTCAGAGAAAAACGAATTCCATTGCAAGTCCGAGATCGCTGTAGGGAAATCTAATAGGATAAAAATCATTCTCTAGAGACCAAAGTGTGCTTAAAATGTAGTTTGCACTTTTTTTTTTCTTTACTAAAAGGCATGACTATGCTGGTTCTTTCCAGATGAAAGGAACTGTGAAATATATGCATTATAAACTGGATGATTGCATTTTGGCAAACTTGTGGCAGCCTTGTTGAACTGTGTGGCACATCTTGTGGCATGTTGTTGATGGAAGACTAAGCTACCTGGTGATTGCCTGAGCCCTCAGTACATCATGATAGAATTGCAATTTATAAATCCACATTTTCTGGTCAAATTACAAAAAACAGGAACCTGTTACATGTACAGCAAGGTAGCATATAGTAAAGATAAATGTATTTGGTACTGTAACAACCAATAACTATATAAATGAAAAGAATTGTGGAGAAGGTTAGCAAGGGCTTTTAGTTCTACATGTATTTCTAGAGTCATCACCCCTGTGTCCCAGTCCATGATCAGGTGGCATTGTTGAAGGCTTGTGCAATCAGGCTGTTGGTCCTAGCTGTATGCTCCAACATATGCACCATAACCTGGCTGATCATGAACTAACTTGAATACAGCTAGGGGTCTGTTGGTAATATCTCTTATTATATTTTTTTTATTAACACATAAGCCATTTCCCACCGAGGCAAGGTGACCCAAAAAAAAGGAGAAACACTTTCATCATCACTGACTCCATCACTGTCTTGCCAGAGGCGTGCTGACACTACAGATAACAAAAACCGCAACATATCTACGCCCCCTCCTTCAAAGCACAGGCACTGTACTTCCCACCTCCAGGACTTAAATCTGGCTACTGGGTTTCCATGAGTCCCTTCATAAATGTTACTTTGCTCACACTTCAACAGCACATCAAGTCAAAAGCCATTTACCTCCACTCTCTCCTATCTAACATGCTCATGCATGCCTGCTGGAAGTCTAAATCCTACTCATACAAAACCTCCTTTATCCCCCTCTCTCCAACCATTCCTAGGACAACCTCTACCCTGCCTTCCTTCCACTACAGCTTTATACACCCTTCAAGTCATTATATTTTGTTCCATTTCTAAATGTCCAAACCATCTCAACAACCCCCTCCTCAGCCCTCTGGAATACTTTTAGAAACCAAGGACCACCTCCTAATCTCCAAGCTATGGATTTTCTGCATAATATTCACACCACACATTGCCCTCAGACCCAACATCTCCACTGCCTCCAGCCTTCTCCTTGTTACAACATTCACCACCTATTCTTCACACCCTTATACATATATAAGAGGAAGGTTTTCAAAAATTTTGGCTTGTTTACATTTATTTGAATTTTCTTTAGCTTTATTCCCAGAAAATATCTGAGACCTTGCAGATTTCACTGTTTAATATTGTCTGTACAATGTTTATTTATGATATGTACATAACAGGCCGATAATATCTTTTTTAGTTGATAAGTAAATAGGGGATCAGCCACACCACAAGTAGCAGAGCTTATGGTGGGCCTGAGTACCTTCTCATTCATGGGTAAAGCATACCATACCCCCGGCTGGGATTGAACCCGCGGTCATAGAGTCTCAAAACTCCAGCCCGTCGCGTTAGCCACTAGTGGCTAACGCGACGGGCTGGAGTTTTGAGACTCTATGACCGCGGGTTCAATCCCGGCCGGGGGTATGGTTTGTTTGCAATCGTGTCATTACGATTTCTTGAGTCATGGGTAAAGCATGATAGTATTAACCCCTGATCCATAAAATACCATGGGTCGTAAACAATATAATTCTTATAGACAATTCAAATTGACATCCCAAATGTGTTTTTCATGCATGGAGAGACTAAACTTTATCAACTCAAAAAATTTCTGAGATATTCCTAATACTTCTCAACTTTAAGGAAGCTATTGATATCATGCCCATGCGCTATACTCCATGCTTAGATTTGTGTAACTTTGTCAAAAAATTCCCCTTACAATACTATATTCCATAAAGATCTTTGAAGATAGTCTAGACAGTGTCACTACAGGCACTAAAGAAAACATTTAGCCCATTGGTGGAAGTAAAACAGTTTCTTAAAAACTGTAGATCAATAGCACTGATATTACACATCTAAATTCTCGAAACTGTTAAGAAGTAAGATTGCTAAATACAGTGTGGATCTAAACATTTACACATCACAAAGCAACATGGGTTGAGAGCAGGTTTCTCCTGCTTCATAATTGCTGGACAATTATAATATTGTCTTCTAATGCATCAAGACAAACAAAATGCCAATGTAATATATCAACATTACAAAAGTCTGAAAATTGTGATCTTAGTGTAAAAGCACACAATACATACAAAAGGAATAAATAGAAAAATAAGCAGATAAAATGTTAATTTTCTAAAAAATCAAACCTAAACAAAGCAAAATCAGAAGCTGCCAAAGTGTAGAGCTGTTTCTCAAAGCACAGTACTTGCCCTAGTCATCTTTCATTCTCATATTCAGCATAGACACACAAATCATAGTGCTATCATTCTTTGCAGATTTCAGTCACACAAATCATAGCACTATTATTATTTGCAGATTTCAGTTATTTTGTTATGGAAAGATTTAAGAAATAAAGCTCAGAACAGATAATAAAACACACTTAAACTGCTTGATAAAGTGGAGCAAGTATGTAAAGGACAAGGAGTAATAATGGCAAAAGTTATTAAGTTCATAGATCACTACAGTTTTACAATCAGTGCCTGCAAGAAAAATGATAAGATGGATAACAAGAGCCTTCAAAACAAAGAGATGCCAAAGCACTTGTTTTCACTTGCTGAAATATTTTTACATGCAAGCACGCATAATATCAGATAAGGAGAATGCAGAGAAAGAGCTGGTGGCATCAATGCTTTTATATGGGTGTGAGGATTGCTCTTTGACTAAGATCTTGTTTTTGAGATCAGTATATGCTGTGAATATATTATGCAGAGAGAGGAGAGATTGTGGAGATGGTTTAGTTATTTAGAAAGGGTGGAGCAAGATAGTTTGACCAAGAGGGTATATAAATTTGGGCAGCTTGTAAGGTGTGGGGAACTTCTCAGAAAGGATTAGAAAGAGGGATGTAAAAGTGTTTGAAATGATAGAGGCTTGAACATCTGTCAGTCTTGCTTGGACATGGTATGTTTGATTGAGTGGAGACAAATGGTGTTTGAAATTTGCTTTGCTGTTTGAGTATGAACAAGGTGCAATATGTAAAGGGATTCATAGAATCCAGTTAGCCATTTTTGCATTTCAGAAGTGGGAAGCACAGTTCTGTGCATTGAAGATGGGTGAGGATATTGCAGTTTGGTGGATTATTTGCAATGCAGTGTCTGTGAACTTCTGGAAAGAGAGCTAGAGAAATAGTGATGGTGACTGTCAATGTGTTTGGGTCACCTTACCTTTGTGGGATTTGGTTGATGTGGTTAAAAAGAAAATACTTGCATGTAGTGGCAATAGTTTTCTGAAATGCTACTAATTGTGGAAGGTATCATGAAATATTGAGTGATTTTCAGTATTCTTACAGTACTTTTATATCCTTACTGGATGAGTGCCTCCCTGACAATAGATAGAGTAATGGTAATGATGAATTTTATAAGCAAACATTTTATAATCCACAATTTTTAATGGGAAGGCATATAGCATTACCAGTCTTCCACTTTCAGTACTATACATTTGTTAAAGAATACACAAATGGGACATCACTGAGCAATAGATACATTTATGGGGTTTGTCTAGACAAAAAATTTGTGCTCTCATAACATTCATTATTTTGTCTGGTCTAGTTACAGTTCAACTTTTTTAGTTTACTTGTATATATTCATTTCATTTTATACATAATGGTTGCTTAGCCTAATGTACAAGTTCTAATTAATTTTTATCTTTTGCAATTTTGGGGAATAGTGATCACCTGTAACTGTTAGGTAGTGAATTCAGAGACAGATGTTCATAATTTGCTACACACACACACACACACACACACACACACACACACACACACACACACACACACACACACACACACACCACACACACACACACACACACACACACACACACACACACACACACCACACACACACACAACACACACACACACCACACACACACACACACACACACACACACACACACACACACCACACACACACACACACACACACACACACACACACACACCACACACACACATATTCATTCATTCATTCATTAGTAATGAATCAAACCTTTGTTTTCAAGTATAACCTTGGAAATAAATGGTATCAAATACCGACACAGTGGAAATATAAACACATATGCAGTATAATGTGATCCTTTATTGACAACGTTTCACCCACACAGTGGGCTTTTTCAAGTCACACACAGATCTACCTGGGGTGGAAGGTACGGGAGTATTTATAGTCATGTTCAGAATGTTGAGGTCAGGTGGAGAATGCTGCATCTGATGATCTACCGGGTGGAGTTATAGAGTCTAACCTTGTTTTTCATGAAGGTAACGCCATGTAGATCAAGTATGATTTATTTAGGTACATTACAGTTGCTTCACCAGTATAGTAATCACTTCAACAATATTATACATATTTTTTCATCTAATACCTTCATCATTACTAGAATATTGGAAAATGTGACTTGAGTGCTTAGGGAAGGTTCTGCGTGTGTCACTGTGAGTGCTGCTTGACTGATAATTCTTCTTGGAAAAATTCCTTTTCAGGAAGTGAAGAACATATAATATTGACACTAAAAGAATTACTGTCATTAAGGTAATGCATATTTTTTTTGATACCTTTGTCCCCAATATGGACTGTCATTATAATTTCTCTTTATTTAAAAGTAAATATTTGGCCAGCTAGAGACTTAATTTTTCCATTCATCACTTTATAATTTGGACATTCTGTGCATTTCTTTTAATTTAAAATTATGATTTCATCTTGTAGTTCTTTTTCCTTTGTTTTGAATTCTTTATTTGCTTTTGCTTGTATTTACATTTCCCCTTCATATTGGGTGTAGCCATAATTTACTTTATTTACATACATAACCTGGTGTGTATTTATATTAATACTGTATAAGTTTCACTTCCAGATTTATAGTTATGTAAGTCTGTTAAAATTTCAGTACTGAATTTTTGTCAAGAGTAAGATTGGAAACCGTAAATGTGCTCATTAATTGTAACTACCAAATAACCTAGATATGAAGGGGCTACTATCTTACATACGCAGATGGTCTGTAACTAAATACACCCTTAAACCTTTGCGTGCTTCATGATTTCGTGAAGTGCATTCAAGCACTTCACATCTGAAATCCCTTGGTTATCAATGATGATGACATTTACGGTTTTGCCTTTCAGAGTACGAGTTCGTGATATAAATGAAGCATTTAAGGAATTAGGTCGTATGTGTATGATCCATTGTAAGAATGATAAGGCGCAGACCAAGCTAAACATTTTGCACATGGCAGTGGAGGTGATCACCACTCTGGAGCAGCAGGTTAGAGGTAAGCCTCCCATGCTGACCCTACCCCTGGGGGCTACACTGCCCTTACCAACCCTCACCCCTCCTCCCAGTCCACTACCACATCCATCATATCACAGCTTCACTTGAACAGTGAGCATTTGTTTTTACAAATAGACAGCAAGAAAGATCAAAAGTGGTTGTGGTGTGGCATGGGTGGATGGATATGAGTGTTGGGTAGGGTAGATATATTCCCAGCTTGGGGTTCTTACCCACCCACTAACTAATAGCACTAACACACCATCACCTGTTCTTTCATCCACCAGGATCAGAATCCGTGACATAAACGACGCTCTCAAGGAACTGGGGAGGATGTGCATGACACATCTGAAAACTGACAAGCCCCAGACTAAGCTGGGCATTCTCAACATGGCAGTTGATGTTATAATGTCGCTCGAACAGCAAGTCAGAGGTACACACTTGTTACTAATAGACTGAGTGCAGTCATTGGTGTCTCATGTTATGCCTTCATTAAATCACATAGTTATCAGCTCAGCTGTGTGAAATATCTTTTGGAACTATTTAGTCGGTTAAATTTTATTTGGTTTCCTCTTGAGTTTTATCCTAGGAATTTTCAAGGGCACATCTCTCTGGTTTTCTAGGTGGTTGAGGAGCCTTGTGAGTAAAGGATCTTTTTCCACTAAAATCTACTATACCTGTTTTTCATATTCATTCATTTTGGGATTTTTATTGCACATTGTATTTTGACTGAATGCATCACTGAGTTAAGGGCTTTTAATTTATTTGCTTGTTTTACAATGGGCAGTTTTTGCTCAGAGGCAGTGGTCATAGTAAGTCAAATTTAACCCACAAGTTAAGCTAACCCTTCCAAACCTTCGACGTTGTGTTTGGATTGGTTTGCAATGGCAAAACTTTATGCCTTAAAGGATATTAACTTGGCAAACCACTTCATAAATAAATGTGGATGCTCTGTATACATCCATAAATAATAATATGGAAATCATTTTGCTAATATAAAATTAAAACTTAACAACAGCCCATTGTTATTTTGTATTCAAAATGTAGTAAACTTCCTTGACATTACTGCCTTAATTATGAACTTACTAGATTTTATTCACTCTTGACTTATCTATCTCCTTATTGAATTTATTTATGTAGTATACTTAGTTATTTTATTATTTTTACTTCCTGTTAGATTTTGTCTATACAGTATACAATATATATATATATATATATTATTATATATATTATATATATATATATATATATATATATATATATTTATATATATATATATATATAATATATATATATAAATTATACGTATATATATAAATATATATATATAAATATATATATATAAATATATATATATATATATATATATATATTATATATATATATAAATATATATATATATATATATAAAATTTATATATATATATAAATTATATATATATATATATATATATATATATATTATATAAATTATATATATGTAATATATAATATATATATATATATATATATATATATTATATATATATTATATATATTAATATATTATAATATATATATATTATATATATATATATTATATATATATATATATATATATAATATTATATATATATATATATATATATATATATAATATATATATATATATTATATATATATATATATATAATATTTATATATTATATATATATATAATATATTTAATATATAATATTATATATATATATATAATATATATATATATTTCAACAAGTCGGCCGTCTCCACCGAGGCAGGGTGACCCAAAAAGAAAGAAAATCCCAAAAAGAAAATACTTTCATCATCATTCAACACTTTCACCACACGCACATTATCACTGTTTTTGCAGAGGTGCTCAGAATACAACAGTCTAGAAGCATACACATATAAAGATACACAACATATCCTCCAAACTGCCAATATCCCAAACCCCTCCTTTAAAGTGCAGGCATTGTACTTCCCATTTCCAGGACTCAAGTCCGACTATATGAAAATAAACGGTTTCCCTGAATCCCTTCACTAAATATTTCCCTGCTCACACTCCAACAGATCGTCAGGTCCCAAGTATCATTCGTCTCCATTCACTCCTATCTAACACGCTCACGCACGCTTGCTGGAAGTCCAAGCCCCTTACCCACAAAACCTCCTTTACCCCCTCTTTCCAACCCTTTCGAGGACGACCCTACCCCTCTTTCCTTCCCTATAGATTTATATGCTTTCCATGTCATTCTACTTTGATCCATTCTCTCTAAATGACCAAACCACCTCAACACCCCTCTTCTACCCTCTGACTAATGCTTTTATTAACTCCACACCTTCTCCTAATTTCCACACTCCGAATTTTCTGCATAATATTTACACCACACATTGCCTTAGACAGGACATCTCCACTGCCTCCAACCGTCTCCTCGCTGCTGCATTTACCACCCAAGCTTCACATCCATATAGAGTGTTGGTACTACTATACTTTCATACATTCCCTTCTTTGCCTCCATAGATAACGTTTTTTGACTCCACATATACCTCAACGCACACTCACCTTTTTTCCCTCATCAATTCTATGATTAACCTCATCCTTCAAAAATCCATCCGCCGACACGTCAACTCCCAAGTATCTGAAAAACATTCACTTCTTCCATACTCCTCCCCCCCATTTGATATCCAATTTTTCTTTATCTAAATCATTTGATACCCTCTTTCACCTTACTCTTTTCTATGTTCATTTTTCAACTTTCTACCTTACACACATTCTCAAACTCACCCACTAACCTTTGTAATTTTTCTTTAGAATCTCCCATAAGCACGTTCTCGGGCAAAAGTAACTGTGTCCAATTTCCCCATTTTGAATTTGATCCCCATAATTTAATCCCACCCTCTCCGAAACCTAGCATTTACTTCTTTTACAACCCCATCTATAAATATATTAAACAACCATGGTGACATTACACATCCCTGTCTAAGACCTACTTTTCCCGGGAAGTATTCTCCCTCTTTCTACACACCCAAAACTGAGCCTCCACTATCCTCTTTAAAAGCTCTTTACAGCATTTAGTAACTTACCACCTATTCCATATACTTGCAACATCTGCCACATTGCTCCTCTATCCACTCTATCTTTGCCTTTTTAAATCCATAAATGCAATAAAAACTTCCCTACCTTATCTAAATACTGTTCACCATATATGTTTCAATGTAAACACTTGATCACACATCCCCTACCCACTCTGAAGCCTCCTTGCTCGTCCGCAATTCTACATTCTGTCTTACCTCTAATTCTTTCATTATAACCCTACCGTTAACTTTTCCTGGTATACTCAGTAAACTTATTCTCTATAATTTTTACAATCTCTTTTGTCCCCTTTCTCTTTATATAAAGGGACTATACATGCTCTCCGCCAATCCCTAGGTACCTTCCCTCTTTCATACATTTATTAAACAAAAAAACCAAACCACTCCAACACATATCCCCCCCTGTTTTAACTTTTTGGTCATGACCCCATCATTCCCAGCTCCCTTTAAACCCCCTTTTCATTTACGAAAACCCTCACAAACCCTCCACCACATTTAAAATTCTGTTTTTCTCACTCCAAAAAAAGATGGTTTACCTCCCGGGCCAGTGCAGGGAAATTCCCGCTCCCTTTTTTCCTTTAAAAAAATTTAAAAGTTCCTAAAAATTTTCTCGCCTTTCTCCTAAACCCCCCCTCCCCCCCTTTTACTAACCCCCCAATTCTTTTTTTTTAACGGGAAAACCCCATTTTTCCCCTTGGGCTTTTTTAAAATTGTTTAACTAACCCCAAAAAATTTTTTTCTTTTTTCATATAATTTTTGACAGTGCCTCTCCCACTTTTTTCTTCTGCTCCCCTTTTTGGGTCTCTCCCCATTTCCTTCCCCTTTTTTTTACTCCCCCAAATTTTGCTCTTCTTAAAACTTTTTGGGCTTTTAAAAACCTCTCATAAGCTACCTTTTTCTTTTTTCACATTTACTTATGTTTCCAAAAAAATCACTCCTTTTTCCCTCCTGCCCCCCCCTCCAAAAAACCCCCTTTCGGGGCCCCCACACTAATTTTTTGCTTTTAAAACTTTTCCAACCCTTTCAACCCCCCCCCTAATTTTGACTCCCCCCTTTTCCCAAATAGTCGCTTATACTGCCCAATTTCCCCCTTTCCCTTGGGTTTATACACTTTCACCCTCCCTTTTTACTTGTTTTTGCCACCTTCCTCTTGTCCCTTTCCCCTCTTACTCAATCATATATATAAATATAATATATATATATATATATTAATATATACATATATAATATATATATATAATATATTTTATAAAATAAAAATTTATATATATATATTTAAAATTTAAATATATAAAAAAATTTTATTATATATAAAATTTTTATAAATATTTTAATTTATTATATATATATATTTTTTTTTTTTTTATCACACCCCCGATTCCCCCCAAAGGGCAGGGTGGCCCAAAAAAAAAACTTTAAACCATCATTTCACCCCATAAATGTTTAAACCAAAAAAAAGGGTTTCTTTACACTACTTTTTTAAAATGAAACATTAACACCCCTCCTTCAGAGGGGAAAGGAACTGTACTTCCATCCCGGGACTCAGCCCGGCCCCCCCCGGGTTTTCCCTGAATCCCTTTTTTTTAAAATAAAAATTTAAAAAAACCTTTGCCCCAAAACCTTCCCCCCGGCCCAAGCCAAAGCCCCCCCCCCCCCCCCGGGCCCCCCCCCCCAAAGTATTTTTTTTCCATTTTCCTCTTTCCCAACCCCCCAAAAATTTAAAACCCCCCGGCAATGTTTGGAAACCCCCCCAAACCCCTCCAACCAAAAAAACCCCGCCTTTAAACCCCCCCCCCCCCTTTCCCCCCCCCCCCCCCCCCCCCCCCCCCCCCCCCCCCCCCCCCCCCCCCCCCCCCCCCCCCCCCCCCCCCCCCCCCCCCCCCAAACATTGCCCTCAGACATGCCCATCTCCACTGCCTCCAGCCTTCTCCTCGCTGCCATTCATCACCCAGGGCTTACCCCATATAAAGCGTTGGTAAAACTATACTCCTTTATACAAATTCCCCCCTTTGCCTCCCAAAGGGCAAAGGGTTTTTTGTCTCCACAAAACTCCTAAGGGGCACCACTCACTCTTTTCCCCCCATCAAATTTTATGATTCACCCCTCTTTCCCTAGGGCCCAAACCGCTGACAAATCCCCCCCCAAATTTTTTCCGAATACGTTCAAACCCCCTCCATACCCTCCCTCCAATCTGATATTCAAACTTTCATCACCTAATCTTTTTGTTTTTTCCCCATAACCTTACCTTTCCTGTTTCCCTTTAAATTTTTTTCCCTTTTTCACACCCTTTCAAAATTCATCCCCCCAATCTCTGGGAACTTTTCCCTTTAGAATCTCCCAAGAGCACGTGTCATAAACAAAGAGCACTGTGACAACCCCCATTTTGTGTGTGTTCTTTACTTTAACTCCACCCCTTTCCCCAACCCCCCGTTTACTTCTCTTACAACCCCACATAAATATATTAAACAACCACGGTGACACCCAAACACCCTTTGTCAAAGGCCTACTTTTTCTGGGAAAAATTTCCCTTTTCCTACAACTCTAACTTAGTCACATCCTCGTAAAAACTCTTCACGTTTTCGTAAAACCTCCCTCCAACACCATACACTTGAACATGGCCACATTCCCCCCCTATCCACCCTGTCTACCCTTTTTCCCAAACCATAAATGCCACAAAGCCCCTCTTTACCTTATCAAATTTACTGTTCCCCTTATATTTTACTAAAAACACCTGGTCCACCACCCCCTCCCTTTTCCTAAAGCCCCTTGTTATCTGTATCCAATTCCCCCGCTTACCTTAATTCTTTCAATTATAACTCTACCATACACTTTCCCCGGTAACAAAACAGACTTATCCCCAAATTTTTGCCTCTCTTTTATCCCCTTTGCCTTTTACAAAGGATTTTATGCAGCTCTCTGCCAACCCCTAGGTACCTTACCCTCTTCCATACATTTTTTTAAAATAATTGCAACCAACCCCCCAAAACTATATCCCCACCTGTTTAACATTTCTATCTTTATCCATAATCCCGGCTGCCTACCCCCTTTTATTTTACCCATGCCTCACGAACTTCCCCCCAAATACAAATGGGGTCTTCCTCACTCCTCAAGATGTTATTCCTCCTTCCCTATACACGAAATCACAGCTTCCCTATCTTTATCAACTTTAAAAATTCCCAAAAATTCCTTCCATCTCCCCCAAACCTCTCTCTCCATTTAAAAACTTCCTTCCTATTTTTAACTGACAAATCCATTTGTTTTCTAGGCTTTCTTAAATTGTAAAAACCTCACTCCAAAACTTTTTCTTATTTTCAACAAAATTTTTTTTTGATAAAATTCACCCATTCTCATTTTCTCTCTTTTTTACTTGCTTCACCACCCCTAACTTTTCCTTTTTCCCCATTATTTTAATCTTCCTCCCTTCTCCTTCTACTTTGTAAAACTTCTCATATGCTAACTTTTCTCCCTTATACTTTTCTTTTCATCTCATTCCACAATCGCTCCTCCCCTCCTGCCACCCACTTTCCTGTAACCCACAAACTTCTCCCCGAACACTCTAACATACATTTTTAAACCTCCCCCAACCTCTTCGACCCCTTTCCCTTGCTCCATTAGCCCCTCTTCCTCCAATAGCTTTTATACTTACCCTAACTGCCCCTCTTTTGTTTAAAACTTTACCTCTCTCTTCCCCGATGCTTCTATTCTCCCTTTATCCCATCTACCTTTTTCTTCGTGTAGCTACAACGAAAGGATCTGATATATCTGTGGCCCCTCTTAAACAGTACATCCTGAAGTCTACCCAAAAATCTTTTATTACCAATACATAATCCAACAAAACTGTCATATATATATTATATATATATATATATATTATATATATATTTATATATATATATATATATATATAATTATATAATAATATAAAAATAATATATATATAAACAAATATATATATGATATAATATTATATTTAAAATTTTTAAAATATATATATATATATAAAAAAATATTATATTTATAAATATATAATATATATATAAATTATATAAATAAAAAATAATATATATATTATATACAATATATATTTGTTTATATATATAAAATATATATATATAAAGCATATAAATCAAGGGGGAAGGGAAAGGGGGGGTAGGGGTCGTCCTCGAAAGGGTTGAGAAGGGGGGAAAGGATTTTGTGGGTAAGGGGGTTGGATTCCCCAAGCGTGGTGAGCGTGTTTGATAGGGGTGAATGGAGAAATGGTACTTGGGACCTGACGACTGTTGGAGGTGAGAGGGTAATTTTAGTGAAGGGATTCGGGGAAAACCCGGGTTATTTCATATAGTTCGGACTTGATTTCCTGGAAATGGGAAGTACAATGCCTGCACTTAAAGGAGGGGTTTGGGATATTGGCAGTTTGGAGGGATATGTTGTGTATCTTTGTGTGTATGCTTCTAGACTGTTGTATTCTGAGCACCTCTGCAAAAACAGTGAAATGTGCGAGTGTGGTGAAAGTGTTGAATGATGATGAAAGTATTTTCTTTTTAGGGATTTTCTTTCTTTTTTTTGGGTCACCCTGCCTCGGTGGGAGACGGCCGACTTGTTGAAAAAAAAAAAAAAAAAAATATATATATATATATATATATATATATATATATATAATCTTTTTTCAACAAACTGGCCATATCCCACTGAAGCAGGGTGGCCCAAAAAGAAAAGCAAAAAGTTTCTCTTTGTAGCTCTAGTAATATATAGAGGAGAAAGGGTTACTAGCCCTTGCTCCCGGCTTGTTAGTCGTCTCTTATGACACGCATGGCTTACAGAGGAAGAATTCTGTTCCATTTTCCCATGGAGAAAATAAATATATATTATTTATTTATATATTTCAGGTTTCCCCAAGCTATATACAGTTTTGCTTTATGCGAATTCACTGCTAAAACATCCCATTTCTTCTTGTAATTCTATTTACGTAATATAAATTCTATGTATAATGTTTGTGTGGTTTGCAAAATACATTAAGATTCTTTTGTGCAATTAAGTGTTATGGTATAATAGAGTTTAGCACTTCTGCCATGAGTCTTGAATGCATCTATGCCATAAAACTTGGGATACCTATACATAAATATGGTATATACTGTAGTATATATTAATGTATATTTTGCCATATATATTACCACACTGGCCTTCTCCCACCAAGGTTGTTGGCTCCTTCCTCCCAGAAAAAAGGAAACACCATCATTCACTCAATAGCTGTCTTGCCAGAATTGAGTAGACATCACAATTTATAGGACCCCTTGAACTGCAACATTACCATCTGCTCCATCTAAGTGTAGGCATTATTCTTTCCTCTCAAGACTCAGGTCTGGCTAACAAAATTACAAAAAAAATCCACTATAATAATAGTAAATATTTTTAACCACAGTGAAGTAAATAATTTCCATGCCCATTTCTGATGCATTAATCATGTTCTTTAGAAACACTGTCTTCTTTGATAATGTGACTGATACATTATGAAAAGGTTTGGAATTTTCTTAATATTTTTTTATTGTGGCTGATTTGCACATAGAGTATATTCGTTTTACCAAGAATGCAAAGTTGGTAGATTATTATTGATATTTTAATTGTGTGAAGCAGTAAACTTGTAGGGGTCATGAAGCACTTGGAGAATGAGAGGAAATCAAGTTTCATTTGAGAAAAGTAGGATAACTCCAATTTCTTGGATGAAGAGCACTTCACTAGCCTCACAAAATTCTTGAAGGGACAAAGTTAACCAGACAAGCTGATTTACATTAATTTTTTTTTTTTTTCAGAAAAAATCATACTTGCTGTTAAATATATTCAGAGCAGTTTATTGTATTGAAATTTGAATTTTGGAAAATATAATAATGCTTAATGCCATCACACCTAGATAAGATCTGTTGGCTTAAATTTTGCTCTCATTTTATATTTCTTTAATGTTGCTTTATTAAATTCATTTTGGTGTTTTTTATTTGTAGGTGTGGTGGCCTCCCGCTTGTTAGATTAGGTTCACCTCACCTCTCATGAGCCCATCTATAGACAAGTCTGCTCCTAAATATCTCAAAATATTTTCTTCCTCCATACTCCCTCCCTCCAATCTGATATCCAGTCTTTTATTACCAAGACTTTTTTTTTTTTTTTTTTTTTTTTTTTTACTCTAATCACATTCCTCTTTCTTTTATTTATATACCTTTCTTCTTCTTTCAACAAATCGGCTGTATCCTACAGAAGCAGGGTGGCCCAAAAATAAAAACAAAAGTTTCTCTTTTTAGCTTCAGTAATGTATACAGGAGAAGGGGTTACTAGCCCTTTGCTCCTGGCAATTTAGTTGCCTCTTAACACACACACACACACACACACACACACACACACACACACACACACACACACACACACACACACACACACACACACACACACACACACACACACACACACACACACACACAAAACACACAAAAACACACAAAAAACACACACACACACACACACAAACACACACCCCACACACACACACACACACACACACACACACACACACACACACACACACACACACACACACAAAAACACACACACACACACACACACACACACACACACACACACACACACACACACACACACACACACACACACACACACACACACACACACACACACACACCAGGCACATCTCCCGAAGCACACATCAACCAAATAACTGCTGCAGCATATGGGTGCCCGGCAAACCTCAGAACAGCATTCCGACATCTTAATAAGGAATCGTTCAGGACCCTGTACACCGTGTACGTTAGGCCCATATTGGAGCATGCGGCACCAGTTTGGAACCCACACCTAGCCAAGCATGTAAAGAAACTAGAGAAAGTGCAAAGGTTTGCAACAAGACTAGTCCCAGAGCTAAAAGGTATGTCCTACGAGGAGAGGTTAAGGAAAATCAACCTGACGACACTGGAGGACAGGAGAGATAGGGGGTACAAGATAACGACTTACAAAATACTGAGAGGAATTGACAAGGTGGACAAAGACAGGATGTTCCAGAGACCGGACACAGCAACAAGGGGACACAGTTATTTTGCTAGTATGCCTTCTGTTCTATCAATTGAGCTCATGAAACTGCCTATTAAATTATTACAGCTATCTTATAAAGTGTACAAAAATGGTAATTTGGCCAATTTTACACAAAATTAAAAATAAAAATTGTAGACATTCCTGGCACTAAAACCTTTCCTCTGTTTATTTATCACATCTTCAGGCCTCTCCTATATTACACTTGACTTCTATGTTGAATTCGTAAATTGCACACAAACAGGAGATTTATTCCATTTCCTGGGTAATAAAATATAACAAGGAATTATTGGTCATGGTTTATGGCATCCCAGTAATTGAACCAGATATGTTAAAAACCCATAAAACAGACCTAGGGGTGTACTGGGGCCTTATCCATCCTCAGGAAATTGGCAAAATTCAAATATTTCTGCTACTTTAAGCCCAATTTCAAGCTTCCTACAGTCTTGAAATCAACCAGAATCATCCCTATTTCAGTAGTCTTCAATTCTATGAAATGATATCAAGAAACAGCCAATAAAACCATTGTAAAAAAAAATACCTCATCGTGCACCACGTGGGGCAGAATTTTTTTATACTGTGCATATTTACTGTGCCAATCCATTCTCTCATATATAGGCTCACAACTTATCTGAGTGATCTGAGCTTATTACATAGAATTACATGAGAGACCCCTGGCCTCATTGATGTAGTTCGGTGTGATGGTTACTGAAAGGGTTAAGAGGCATGTAAGTTCCTCCGTTTTCTAATAACATGTTCATTTTTCCACTATAATCTACCTTGTCCATAATTACTATCGCATTTCCTTTGTCTGTTTCGTAAGGTGAAGTCGAGGAGCTTTCCTTAATTCGTGGTATAATTTAACAAATCTTTGAGGACAGTTGTGTTGGAGAGGTCTGAGCAAAGCTCCAACACGATTGGTATAACTTAACAAATCTTTGAGGACAATTGCCCTCAAAGATTTGTTAAGTTATACCATGAATTAAAGAAAGATCCTAGCCTTCACCTTACAAAACAGACAAAGCAAATATTATAGTAATTATGTACAAGGTAGATTATAGTGGAAAAATGAACATGTTATTAGAAGACGGGAAAACTTACGTGCCCCTATAACAGTCCAGAAACAATCTGAACCTTCTTAAAAGTAAAATACTCTATTGTTGAAATTGTGAGGCTGACCAGAAGTGGCATTCTTTAGTTACTGCAAGAAAACCAATTTGTTTAATAAAATTGGCAAATTATTGTTTACACAGTTCAGTAGCAAGACAAACCTTCTTTTCAGCAAAATACACACAGTTTGAAGGCGACTGGAAGTGGCATTCTCCAGTTTTTGTATGGAATCTAGTAATTCCCTAATTAGTAATTATGTTAAAAAATGGGTAATTTTGCCTATACAATCAAATCTGAACTTTTATTTTGGTTAGTTGCATCAGCATATAAATTTTGAAGCCATTCAAAAGAGGCATTTTGAAATTGCTGCATGGAAAAGTCCACAAAATTGTTTAAATAAAATTGGCACCTACATAGTTGAATAACAGTCTGAATCTTCTTGTACCATATTGAAAGAGGAGTTCTCAACTTAAAGCATGAAAATCTCTTCACTATTTTCACATATAAATTTGGCTCACACACACATACAATCCAGTAACAGTCTGAATTTCTAGCATTGAAAGTTTGAAGCCAATCAGAATAGATGTTCTCAAGTTATCACACAGTAACTATAGAAAAAGAAAAACATTGAACAACCATTATAGTTATTCTTGCTCAAGGGATACCTAGTAAAAAAAACAGCGCTCTCCAACTGTCCCTTCCTCCCTCACTTAGAATTTGTTAAGCCGCCATTGGCTTCTTGCACTCACCATTTCTTTCTTCCTCCCTCACTGTGAAGTTAGGTTAATCATGCAAGAAATTTCTAATAATATTGTGTAATGTAGTTTAATGTACACATTATGACTTGCATTATATTCTAGCAGCCCTCACTTATAGCAGGGAATGCCCCAGAGTCCTCAATATGTACTCACTAGAGTGGAGGTGAGAGAGATACATGACAATAAATACGTGGAAGGTGCTTGAGGGCCTGGTCCTAAATCTTCACACTACCATAGCAACATATTGGAGTGAGATATGGGAGAATGTGTAAAATAAACCCAGTGAAAAATGGGGACTGTGGACACAATAAGAGAATGTTGTACAGGTCCGCCATCACAAATCCAGCAATCAGTTATTCGGTTCCTTCAGTTATTTGGCACTAATTTTGGCTAGCATAATTTCAAATTTCCAGGGTCGCCACACCAACCTGCTGGTACTGTTTGGTGGCACTACTTGCTGCATAAATCATTCCAATTTCTTTTTCTCCATTTATTGTTTTAACCTGCTTGCTTTTTAGCCCTAGCCATGGTTCCAATGAATAAAAGAAATGCTTCTCATTATATAAAGCACCTACACAGTACATTATCCATTGAAGATAAGGTGGCTTTGAAGCCACTGTCGGTTGCCATGAGCTCAGTCTCATGAAGCAGGAGAATTATTATTTATTATCACACCGGCCGATTCCCACAAAGGCAGGGTGGCCCGAAAAAGAAAAACTTTCACCATCATTCACTCCATCACTGTCTTGCCAGAAGGGTGCTTTACACTATAGTTTTTAAACACTACAGCTTATTTGCCTATCACAATTGATCTAATATGACATAAGAAACAATATAAATAACATAAAAACATGTTAAATACTCCAGAATGAATAATATTTGGCATAACACCGAGCAGTTCGACAGAGTTGTGAAGAGGATATGGTAAACAATTACCATTCTCCTATCCCTGTCTTGGTGGCTTATATTAGAGAAAACGGAGTATAGCACAGGGCTAACTATGATATACACTCGTACTCCACCATAAACATGAAACAAAAAAGTTATTTTCTCTCTATAGATTTTCACACACAGTAGCATATGTGTAGAGAACCTAGGATAACCCCAAAAAAGTCAACGTGGCTTATTTTTAGTGCCTGGCTTGGGTTAGCCATATATGATTTTTGGTAAATATTCGATTCCCAGCCAGGGTAGAAACATTAGGAGTGTTTCTTTACACCTGTTGTCTATGTTTACCCATCAGTAAATGGGTACCTGGGTGTTAGTTGACTAGTGTGGGTGTTATCCTGGGACACTGACCTAATTTTCTTGAAATACTCAGCATAACAAGTGCCTTTCTATACAGTAGTATGTCACTGATGTCAGCTAGGCCTGTATACCTTGTACATGTACGTGTAGTAAATAAAGATATTATTATTATTATTATTATATTATTATTATTTTCTCTTTTTGTCTTTTGTCTGTCTCATAAATATGCAAGATTACAGGTACGTCTTGCTACTTCTACTTACACTTAGGTCACACTACACATACATGTACACGTTTATTTATACACACTCATCTGAGTTTTCTTTGATTTTATCTTAATAGTTCTTGGTCTTATTACTTTTCCTTTTATATCCATGGGGAAGTGGAATAAGAATCTTTCCTCCGTAAGCCATGCGTGTTGTAAAAGTCAACTAAAATGCCGGGAACAATGGGCTAGTAACCCCTTTTCCTGTAAAGATTACTAAAAAGAATAAGAAGAAGAAAATTGTCAAAGTGGGAAGTCTGAATGTGCGTGGATGTTGTGCAATGATAAGAAAAGATGATTGTGGATGTATGAATGAGAAGAAACTGGATGTCCTGGCTTTAAGTGAAACAAAGCTGAAGGGGGTGGGAGAGTTTCAATGGAGAGGAATAAATGGGATTAGGTCAGGGGTTTCAAATAGAGTTAGAGCTAAAGAAGGAGTAGCAATAATGTTGAAGGATAAGCTATGGCAGGAAAAGAGGGACTACAAATGTATAAATTCAAGGATTATGTGGAGTAAAATAAAGATTGGATGTGAAAAGTGGGTTATAGTAAGTGTGTATGCACCTGGAGAAGAGAGAAGTGTAGAGGAGAGAGAGAGATTCTGGGAAATGTTGAGTGAATGCGTGGGGAGTTTTGAATCAAGTGTGAGAGTAATGGTGGTTGGGGATTTCAATGCTAAAGTGGGTAAAAATGTTATGGAGGGAGTAGTAGGTAATTTATTGGGGTGCCAGGGTAAATGTAAATGGGGAGCCTTTAATTGAGCTATGTGTAGAAAGAAATTTGGTAATAAGTAATACATATTTTATGAAAAAGAGGATAAATAAATATACAAGGTATGATGTAGCACGTAATGAAAGTAGTTTGTTAGATTATGTATTGGTGGATAAAAGGTTGATGGGTAGGCTCCAGGATGTACATGTTTATAGAGGGGCAACTGATATATCGGATCATTATTTAGTTGTAGCTACAGTTAGAGGAAGAGGTAGATGGGAAAAGAGGAAGGTGGCAACAACAAGTAAGAGGGGGGTGAAAGTGTATAAACTAAGGGAGGAGGAAGTTCGGGTGAGATATAAGCGACTATTGGCAGAAAGGTGGGCTAGTGCAAAGATGAGTAGTGGGGGGGTTGAAGAGGGTTGGAATAGTTTTAAAAATGCAGTATTAGAATGTGGGGCAGAAGTTTGTGGTTATAGGAGGGTGGGGCAGGAGGAAAGAGGAGTGATTGGTGGAATGATGAAGTAAAGGGTGTGATAAAAGAGAAAAAGGTAGCTTACGAGAGGTTTTTACAAAGCAGAAGTGTTATAAGAAGAGCAGAGTATGTGGAGAGTAAAAGAAAGGTGAAGAGAGTGGTTGAGAGAGTGCTAAAGGAGAGCAGATGAAAGAGTGGGAGAGGCACTGTCAAGAAATTTTAATGAAAATAAGAAAAAATTTTGGAGTGAGTTAAACAATTAAGAAAGCCTAGGGAAAGTATGGATTTGTCAGTTAAAAACAGAGTAGGGGAGTTAGTAGATGGGGAGAGGGAGGTATTAGGTAGATGGCGAGAATATTTTGAGGAACTTTTAAATGTTTAAGGAAGAAAGGGAGGCGGTAATTTCATGCACTGGCCAGGGAGTTATACCATCTTTTAGGAGTGAAGAAGAGCAGACTGTAAGTGTGGTGGAGGTACGTGAGGCATTACGTAGAATGAAAGGGGGTAAAGCAGCTGGAACTGATGGGATCATGACAGAAATGTTAAAAGCAGGGGAGATATAGTGTTGGAGTGGTTGGTACTTTTGTTTAATAAATGTATGAAAGAGGGGAAGGTACCTAGGGATTGGCGGAGAGCATGTATAGTCCCTTTATATAAAGGAAAAAAGGGGACAAAAGAGATTGTAAAAATTATAGAGAATAAGTTTACTGAGTTACAGGAAAAGTAATACGGTAGGGTTATAATTGAAAGAATTAGAGGTAGACAGAATGTAGAATTGCGGACGAACAAGGAGGGTTTCAGAGTGGGTAGGGATGTGTAAAATCAAGTGTTTACATTTGAAGATATATGTGAACAGTATTTAGATAAGGTAGGGAAGTTTTTATTGCATTTATGGATTTAGAAAGGATATGATGAGTGGATAGAGGAGCAATGTCAGATGTTGCAATATATATTGAATTTTTTAGGTGAAGTTACTAAATGCTGTAAGAGCTTTTATGAGGATAGTGAGGCTCAGGTTAGGGTGTGTAGAAAAGAGGGAGAATACTTCCCGGGTTTAAAAAGTAGGTCTTAGACAGGGATGTGTAATGTCACCATGGTTGGTTTAATATATTTATAGATGGGGTTGTAAAAGAAGAAAATGCTAGGGTGTTCGGGAGAGGGTGGGATTAAATTATGGGGAATCAAATTCAAAATGGGAATTGACACAGTTACTTTTTGCTGATGATACTGTGCTTATGGGAGATTCTAAAGAAAAATTGCAAAGGTTAGTGGATGAGTTTGAGAATGTGTGTAAAGGTAGAAAGTTGAAAGTGAACATAGAAAAGAGTAAGGTGATGAGGGTATCAAATGATTTAGATAAAGAAAAATTGGATATCAAATTGGGGAGGAGGATTTATGGAAGAAGTGAATGTTTTTCAGATACTTGGGAGTTGACGTGTCGGCGGATGGATTTATGAAGGATGAGGTTAATCATAGAATTGATGAGGGAAAAAAGGTGAGTGGTGCGTTGAGGTATATGTGGAGTCAAAAAACGTTATCTATGGAGGCAAAGAAGGGAATGTATGAAAGTATAGTAGTACCAACACTCTTATATGGATGTGAAGCTTGGGTGGTAAATGCAGGGAGCGAGGAGACGTTTGGAGGCAGTGGAGATGTCCTGTCTAAGGGCAATGTGTGGTGTAAATATTATGCAGAAAATTCGGAGTGTGGAAATTAGGAGAAGGTGTGGAGTTAATAAAAGCATTAGTCAGAGGGCAGAAGAGGGTTGTTGAGGTGGTTTGGTCATTTAGAGAGAATGGATCAAAGTAGAATGACATGGAAAGCATATAAATCTATAGGGGAAGGAAAGAGGGGTAGGGGTCGTCCTCGAAAGGGTTGGAAAGAGGGGGTAAAGGAGGTTTTGTGGGTGAGGGGCTTGGACTTCCAGCAAGCGTGCATGAGCGTGTTAGATAGGAGTGAATGGAGACGAATGATACTTGGGACCTGACGATCTGTTGGAGTGTGAGCAGGGTAATATTTAGTGAAGGGATTCAGGGAAACCGGTTATTTTCATATAGTCGGACTTGAGTCCTGGAAATGGGAAGTACAATGCCTGCACTTTAAAGGAGGGGTTTGGGATATTGGCAGTTTGGAGGGATATGTTGTGTATCTCTATACGTATATGCTTCTAAACTGTTATATTCTGAGCACCTCTGCAAAAGCAGTGATAATGTGTGAGTGTGGTGAAAGTGTTGAATGATGATGAAAGTATTTTCTTTTTGGGGATTTTCTTTCTTTTTTTTGGGTCACCCTGCCTCGGTGGGAGACGACCGACTTGTTAAAAAAAAAAAAAAAAAAATTATTTTCTCAGTTGTTTCTTGGGTTATCTTATTCAAACTTGGGCAATGTATGATGGAAAGATACTTCTTCACGTACACCAAAAATGAAAGAAATGAGACCATAAATAGCGGAGTTCAGTTCTCAGCCATTAGCGGCCGCTTAGCGGTATATTTTTGTATGGTTGTTATGGTTATATTCTCATTTTTTTGGTCTCATTTAATAGAATGAAAGATATATTACAGAAATAGATATGATTTTGATTGCTTTCATGACAAAAAGTACCTTGAAATTGTGCTCACAGTAGCGAAAATGCTCTATTCTTTAGCGAAGCTCAAGAGTAAACAAATGACGTCACCGTCCAATACCTGTCCGCCTGCCAGTCCAAATTCCAGTACGGAGTCAAGAATGGATTGACATTATTTATACAATTATTAAAATAATGCAGTAGTCTGCATAACAGTAAATCTTCTATTTTTTTTTTTTTTGTGAATAAAAATTCAAAATGGTAAGCAAGAGTAATATAAGAGTGGCCTGTAGCCATGACTAATTAACAGAGAAAATGTTATTTTAGTGCCAGGAATGTCTGCATTGTTTATTCTGGAACCTATTTTGAAATTGGCATCTGTTGAAATTTGTGTGAAATCGGCCAAATTGCCAATTTCTGACCACTTTATTGGGTAGTTAAAATAAGTGAATGGGCAGTTTCTTGTACTCATTTGACAGACTAGAAGTAAATAAGTTTATTCAGGTATACACAAATACAGTTACATAGATTATCATACATAGCAGTGTATGTATTGAGAACCTAGGATAACCCAGAAAAGTCAGACAAAGTGACTTATTTCCAGTACCTGGCTTGGGCTTGCCAAATATGATTTTTGGTAAATAGTATTTTTTTTTCTCGGTTGTTTGTTGGGCTATCTCATTGAAACTTGGGCAATGTATGATGGAAAGATGCTTCTTAACGTACAACAAAAATAAAAAAGATGGACGATAAATAAGGGAGTTCACTTCTCAGCCATTAGCCGCCTCTTTGCAGTATATTTTCGTATGATTTTATGGTTGTATTCTCATTTTTTGGACTCATTTGATAGAATGGAAGATATATTACAGAAATAGACATGATTTTGATTGCTTTCATAACGAAAAGTACCTTGAAATTGACCTCAAAGTAGCAGAAATGTTCGATTTTTGCCGATGTTCAATGAACTGTGTAAGTCAAGTTGGTTAATTTTAATAAGTGTATTCTAACCTAACCACTCAGTAATTCGGCAAACTCAGTAATCCGGCACACTACAGGTCCCAATGATGCTGGATTTGTGATGGAGGACCTGTATCAACATCTGTGGGCCCAAACAATTTAACACACTACCCTAAGATATCTAAAATATTGCTGGAACAAGTGTAGAAAAGTTTTCAAGAGAAAACTGGACACATACCTCTGCCAAGTGCCAGAACAACCAGGCAGTGATGGATAAATGGGCCACTGGGCCACCAGTAGTAACAGTTGGTTGATGAGGCAAGGATTAGACAAGCATGGCCACAGGCCAGGTTGTGAGAGTAGGAAAACTCTCAGAAACTTTTAAAGAAGGCTGATATCAGCCTGCTGGGCCAAGGTGGATGGCTCTCTCTCATATGTTGATATTGATGCTGACTCTGCAGTGGAGTTGTCAGGTGTTCTGTAATGCAACTCTGAATTCTTTTATAGACATGATATGGCATTATTGCTTGCTCCATAATCAATCTCATAATAAGGATTCTATCCATGTTTGGATTATTTTCAAAAAGATAATTTGTAATTTTAACCCTTTCAGGGTCCGTGCCGTAGATCTACGACTTTACGTTGAGGGTCCAAACCGTAGATCTACACTATGAGCTCAGCTCACTCTGATAATCTATGAGTGGTAAATTTGGGTCTAGATATGAGAGAATACATCTATGTGATATGTGTGCACCACATAAAACAAATCCTGCAGCACACAGTGCATAATGAGAGAAAAAAAACTGAGTCCGTAATTTTTTATTAAAACAGCGACTTTGCAGTGTTTTTTCATATGTTTTTTATAGTTGTATTTGCAACTTTTTGGTCTCGTTTGATAGAATGGAAGATATGTTACAGAAATAGATATGATTTTGATTGGTTTTAGTATTGAAAATGGCTTGAAACTGAGCTCAAAGTAGCGGAAATGTTAAATTTTTGCCGATGTTCAAGAGTAAACAAATGACCTCACACGTCTAATACACGCCAGCTGGTGAGTCTAATATATGTTCACAAATGTGCTGATATTATTTATACAATTATTACAATATTGCATGACAGTAAATCTTCTATTTTTTGGTTTTAAAAAAAATTCATTATGTGAATTAAAAATCAAAATGGAATTCATTTGTAAAGCCTGAAAACGTAACTAATGAACAGAGGAAGTGTTAGTTTAGTGCCAGGAATGCCTGCATTGATTATTCTGGACCCTATTTTGAAATTGGAATATTTTGAACTTTGCATTAAATTGGTCAAATTACCAATTTCTGATCACTTCATTTTGTAGTTGAAACAGTTGACTTGGCGATTTCTTGTGCTCAGTCAATAGAATAGAAGTAATACTAGTGAAATAGCTAAGAATTTCGTCAACTGGAATAATGTAATTGGCCTAAAATGGGAGTCAACGTCGGCAAAATCGCCGATGCTTAAATATCGCTGACACATCAAAATTCACAAGAGCATAATTTCATTAATTTTCCATCAGATTTCATACTTTTTGTTTTATTACCTTCAGAAAAACATTCTCTACCATTTCATAAGAAAAAATAACAATTATTTTTTGAAAATTCTTGGACCCTGATGTGCACTTTGAAATTTGGCCTCTGGACCCTGAAAGGATTAAAAATGACAAGGAGATGCTTAATTAATTGTAGTGTTAACATTCTTTTTCCTAATTTTATTTTCCTTACTTTTGCTATGTCTGTCCTGGGAATTGATCAGAGTCATTAAATCTTCTGCAGTTGGTTTATGGTTCTTTTCTAATATCCTTGTCTGTCTTTATGCATACAGTATCTTCAAAGCCTTCACCTCTTTCAGTTCTTGCCATAGTTAAATTTTTTTTGGGACCTTTTTATTGTGGGAAAACCCTGGAAAGTACAGTATTCACTGTGAGCATTTTGAGTTAATTTTGGCACTTCATCCCATGAAAACTATGCAGAAGTGAGTTTTTTAGAATTTAACTTGTCAAAATCTTGCAAGCCACTCTTGGGGTTGTTGTGCATTACTGACACATCTTTTTCATTGTTATGTTTGCTTTCTTCTTTCTTTCAACACACCAGCTGTATCCCACCGAGGCGGGGTGGCCCAAAAGGAAAAACGAAAGTTTCTCCTTTTACATTTAGTAAATACAGGAGAAGAGGTTACTAGCCCCTTGCTCCCGGCATTTCAGTCGCCTCTTACAACACGCATGGCTTACGGAGGAAGAATTCTGTTCCACTTCCCCATGGAGATAAGAGGAAATAAACAAGAATAAGAACTAGAAAGAAAATAGAAGAAAACCCAGAGGGGTGTGTATATATGTGCTTGTACATGTATGTGTAGTGTGACCTAAATGTAAGTAGAAGTAGCAAGACATACCTGAACTCTTGCATGTTCATGAGACAGAAAAAAGGGCACCAGCAATCCTACCATCATGTAAAACAATTACAGGCTTTCGTTTTACACTCACTTGGCAGGATGGTAGTACCTCCCTGGGCGGTTGCTGTCTACCAACCTACTACCTATGTGTTATGTTTGCATTTACACTTAAGGGTCATTATAATTCCTTGGTCTAGGAACTGCATTAAAGATGTTGTATAGGGTGGTAAAAACCAACCTACTTATTTGAAGTCAATCTTATGCAACAATTCTGCAGGATGACTCATACAGTTATCAAGAAGAGAAAAAAACTTGAATAGAAGGTTCTTTCTGGCTAGGTATATTTTCACCTTGTTTAAACATGCTTCTGATCATCTGTGCTGTAGTCTTGTACTTTTAAATAATTGAAAGGTGTGACTTGTCACACCTTTCAAGGCATAGGGTTCTTTTAAAAATGATAAATGAGCATGGACTTGTGTATAAAATGTTTCATAGGGTTTGATAACAAACTAGAGTGATCCTTTGGCTACCTTGAACCCAGTTGCATACTGTTCCTGTTTGCTGTTGGAAGATCTGATGACATCCACTAACATTATGTCCCTCACCCCCCATCCCTTTTTTTTGAACACACCGACAGTCTCCCACTGAAGCAGGGTGACCCGAAAAAGAAAAAAAACGAAAGTTTTTCTTCTTTTTACATATATTAATTTATACCAGAGAAGGGGTTGTTAGCCCCTTGCTCCCAGCATTTTAGTCGCCTTTTATGACAAATATGACTTATGGAGGAAGGATTCTTTCCACTTTCCTTTGGAGTATAACCCCTATTCTTACCAGTATTTAATTTTCACCAGGTCATGTGCCACCTGGCTGGTTTTTGACGTGTCATTTTGCTTTTAACCCTTTGAGGGTTTTGGCCGTACTAGTACGTCTTATGCGCAGGGGTTTTTGACGTACTAGTACGCATAAATTCTAGCGCCGTCAAATCTCTCGGGAAAAGGCTGGTAGGCCTCCTTATGAAAGAATGGGTCTATGTGGTCAGTGTGCACGGTATAAAAAAAATCCTGCAGCACACAGTGCATAATGAGAAAAAAAAAACTTTGACCGTTTTTTTGGCATAAAACAGCAACTTAGCACTGTATTTTCGTATGGTATTTATTGTTGTATTCTAGTTTTCTTGGTCTCATTTTGTAGAATGGAAGGCATATCACAGAAATTGAGATGATTTTGACTGGTTTTACAATGAAAAGTACCTTGAAATTGAGCTCAAAGTAGCGGAAATGTTCGATTTTTACCAAAGTTCAAAAGTAAACAAATCATGCCAAGCGTCCAATACACGTCAACTGGTGAGTCTAACATTCTTTTGCAAGTGTGCTAATATGATTTATACAATTTTTTACACTAATGCAGTAATCTGCATAACAGTAAATCTTCTATTTTTCGTGAGAATAAAAATTCAAAGTGGAAAGCAAAAGAATGTAAGAGGGGCCTTGAGACGTGACTAATGAACAGAGGAAATGTCATTTTATTGCCAGGAATGTATTTCTTGTTTGTTCTGAACCCTATTCGGAAATTGGTATTTTTTGAAATTTGTGTGAAATTGGCAAAATTGCTAAATTCTGACCACTGTATTGGATAGTTGAAAATGGTAAATGGGTGGGTTCTTGCACTCATTCAATAGAAAAAATGTAGTTCTAGCGAAATATTCATGTTTTTTGTCGACTAGTACAGTGGAATTGGCCGAAAATGGGGCTCAAAGTGGGCAAAATCGCTGATGCATAAACATCGCCGAGACCGCTTACTTCGCGAGAGCATAATTCCGTAAGTTTTCCATCAAATCTCATAATTTTGGTGTCATTATGATCGGGAAAAGATTCTCTATCTTTTCATAAGAAAAAATATTTTTTTTTTTTTAAATTTGGCCGACCCTGAGAACGAGTTTCTGAGAGGGCCTGTCGACCCTCAAAGGGTTAAAAAATGACAGTAGAAAATATAACTTTTTTTTTTGTAACTGATGTTTAGGTTCCCTTAAATCATTTCTTAACAAAATTCAGATGCGTTTTTAAATATGAAAGTATTTTGATGTATGCTTGTCATATTGGGACAAAAGTATTTCAAATATGCAATTCATACATTGTAACACAGAGTATTATTTTTCATTTTGCACACTGAAGAAACTCACAATTTAGATTAAATTTTCTGTTATTCAATCTTTCCAAATATATTAATTTTGGGTGAAATACTCAAAATAATTTGGTGATTAATCAGGTTCATCCATGTCTGCATTAGTATTTACCGAGAGCAGTTTCCTGAAAAAAAAAAAAAAAGTTGTATGTTCAGTGGTGTGTCATTGTTCTTCTAAGGTGAATAAATTAGTCCAGAGTACTGTATATCATCTTTTAACAAACTGGCCATATCCCACCAAAGCAGGGTGGCCCAAAAAGAAAAGCAAAAGTTTCTCTTTTTAACTTTAGTAAAGTATACAGGAGAAGGGGTTACTAGCCCCTTGCTCCCGGCATTTTAGTCGCCTTTTACGACATCCGTGGCTTACGGAGGAAGAATTCTGTTCCATTTTCCCATGAAGTCCAGAGTATGTGTGTGTGTGTATATGAATGTATGTATATATATGTATGTACAGTGGACCCCCAGTTAACGATATTTTTTCATTCCGGAAGTATGTTCAGGTGCCAGTACTGACCGAATTTGTTCCCATAAGGAATATTGTGAAGTAGGTTAGTCCATTTCAGACCCCCAAACATACACGTACAAACGCACTTACATAAATACACTTACATAATTGGTCGCATTGGGAGGTGATCGTTAAGCGGGGGTCCACTCTATATTTTATTTAAAGACAAAATACATTGACAAAACATTCACAACAGACAAACAAAATTCACTATACGGTGGTCTGTTGCCAGTCTTCACTTGGTACATATTATATGCATTGAGCATTGAAATGTCCATGGGATGGAAGAAAAGCTTTATATACCACTTGTATCTCTTACGAACACAATCAACAAAGCCAATCTGCATGTCACATTTGTCAACCAAGAGCATGTTTTGTGTATAATCAGTCACTGTCACTGGTTTTTGAATATGTTCATTAGTCATTCTATCAACTTTGCCACTGTCTTGCATTTCGTTATGGTGAATGGTTGTCAACAATGTGACATCTCGTTTGTCATGCCACCGTAATGCCATGATGTCATTGGCAGTAAACACCTGCACCTCATCACCACGAGCACCTGCGTTGAGCCTGGGCATATATTTACGATTAGAATGCACTGTGCCATACACATCTGTCTTGTTCACTCGCAAGAAATCACTGAGTAAAGGGCTTGTGTACCAGTTATTGGTATATAATGTATGCCCCTTACCAAGATAAGGTGCCATCATGCTTCTCACTATGTCACCTGAGATACCCAATAACATCCTGGTATCTTTCAATGTTTTACTTCCCATGTATACAACAATATCCAATATCAGGCCACTGTCAGTCAGAGTACAAACAGTTTTATACCAAAGCGTTTCCTCTTGCTCGGTATATACTGTTTGAATGATAGTCTACCTTTGAACAAAATCAAAGATTCGTCAAGTACAAGATTCTTGAATGAATAAAAGTACATGTTGAACTTTTGTTTCAGATACATAAAAACATTTCTAATCTTGTATAATCTGTCACTTCTGTCAGGCCTGGTTTTGTCAGAGAAGTGCAACATACATAACAGTAAGATAAAGCTGTTCACTAGGATGATTTCACTGAAGACTGGGGTAGAAATTAGCCGATCTGTGGACCAGTATGCTTTTATATTATGCTTATAGACATGAGGCATAAGCATTATTGTTGCAAAAAGCAAATACATTTCTGCAACAGTCGTCTCTTTCCACCGGTGTAGTCTTGACTGTGGTGATATGATCGTATTTGCCATGGTGTACTCAAAATACTTGTTACTTTCCCTGACAATAGTTTCATCAAGGGCTGGTCAAAGAATAATTCAAAGAATTCCAGCTCATTGGCTGTGGTTCCAAGGGGACAAGTAGGTAGAATTCCACTTTGAGAGTCATCAAGGTGGTGGGGCTTGGGAACAAAATTGGGATTTTGCTGCCAGTCCCAGATATGGTTTGCTATTGGATACTGGACATCATAGGCTGGTTGTGCTGGTAGTTGTGGTTGTGGTGGGCTGGTGGCTGACGCTCCGCTTTGTCCTTGAACTGAGGAGTCATCAGCGTGGGTCCCAGCCTGGGCTGGTGAGTCACGCATGGCTGTGGCACAACCATCACCACTACCACCACCTACTGATGCCTGTGGTCTATCCATGCCAAGTGTAGCCACATCATTCTCACTTTCACTGTCTATTCCTGGTGTAGGGCCACGGGATGTACTCCATCCCCTGGGCAATGCATAGGGAACACTACCCGAGCGCATGCGGTGGCGTATATACCGGCGCTTCACTGTTGAATATGTTTCCTCACTATCACTACTCGAATGATCGTCAAGAGCAATAAAATCACAATCCATGTCACTATCATCATCATAACTGAAGTCAGAGGCCTGGCCACGCGAAAATAATAATTTTCTCTTGCGATGAGGTACAACTGACCGTGACTGAGGAGTGCCCACAGCAGAGGTAGAAGGTTGAGGATCGTCAGGGTTTTCTGCACTATTATCGATATTCTGGTCATTCTTTTCGGTCACTAACTGATCAAAGCCAAAGAATTCGTCTTCATTTCCACTTCCATCAGAGTCAGAACTATCAGATAGGAAGAGGAGAGTCCCAGTTTTCCTTGGAGTGAGAGCTGCTTTGCGACAAGACATGGTGAACAAGGGTAACTGAGCCGGCGTTCCCACAATGCTATGCGGGTGCCTAGAATTTTTGTTTACAGTGCACACACACCACGCAGACTCGTTCTCTCACATGTAGGCCTACCAGCGTTTTCGTGCTAAATTTGACGCCGCTAGAATTTTGGCATAGATCTACGATTTGGACCCTGAACATAAAGCCATAGATCCACGGCACGGACCCTGAAAGGGTTAAGAGAAAGATGAAAAATGTATTTAAAACCTTGTAATATGTAGTTTACTTCTGCTGTGTCCTTACTCAAGTCGGTTCATTTATTTATGACTTAGATTAAAGAAATACTTCCTTATATCTTGGTGGTTCATTTGGGGGTTCTAATTGTGATCATTAGATCTTGTTGAATTCTTGGTAAAGAGGTTGTCCTTATCTGTGCTTCATAGTATTTTATGTCTTCATCCTGTACCTTTTTGTTCTTTGCTCCTCCAGTGAGATGTTGCCATTTTCTCTTAATCATTTCACTCAGCTCGGGTACCAGTGTCAGTATTCTTTGAATTCTGAGGTTTTACTTTGTTTTGCTTGGTGTGGAATGTACTCTGATGTATAATCAAGAGTAAATTGCATGTATGTATTAGGTATGAAATAGTGTATTTTAAACAAATCTTTTAAGTTCCTCAAAGCCACTCTGGTTTGCAATTTTAGCTTGTGCTGCTGATGTCATTCTGTATATATATATATATATATATATATATATATATATATATATATATATATATATATATATATATATATATATATATATATATATATATATATATATATATAATATATATATATATATATATATATATATATATATATATATATTATGTATGTATGTATGTATGTATGTATGTATGTATGTATGTATGTATGTATGTATGTATGTCCCAGGAGACAGTTTTGGGGTAATGGCTATTCCCAGGTCTTTTTTTTTTTCTTTAAACAGTTACTAAAAGCTCTCCTTTCCCTTTCCTAATGTATACTGTTTTTGGCCTCCTCTCCCAGTTTCTCCACTTCACAACTTTGCTTTTGCTAAAGTGTAATAACTATTTATTTAACCCTATCTGAGTCTATCTAGGTCTTCTTGCAGCCTTCTTTCATTGTCATCAGTTTGTATTCTCATTAGCTTGGCATTATTTGCTAACAAGATATAGAGGCATTTAACTCCTGTAACCAGGCTATTTATATACACCAGGAACAGTTGAGATTGAACACTGATCTTTGTGGGACTTTGCTAGTTACACTCTCCCATCCTGATTGTCTCATTACTTTTAGTTACTTGTTGTTTTCTGTTGTGGCACCATGTCAACAGTTTTTTTCTTTTTCACAGTCTAGGGAAATGGAGTCCACCCATTCCTGTCCTTCCTGCTTGATCTCTGTCAAGTCATTCATATGTCTCTAAGGCATAACCTTCCCTTTCTGAATTCATGCTAGTGTTTGTGGAAAATTCAGTGCTCTCTATATGTTTTAAGTCTGCTCTATGATCTTTTCCAGTAATTTGCATGTTAATTTTGTTAGGGACAAAAGCCTGTAGTTCAGGGCCTCTTGCTTCTCACCTTTCTTGAATATTGGTATTATACGTGCTATTCTTCAGTCCTCAGGTACTTCCCCTGTCTTTAATGATAGCTTGGATATCAGAGTGGAAGGAGGGAGTTTAAAGGAAATGTACATAATTAGATATTTGGGATTCGATATGTCAGCAGATGGGTCTGTAAAAATTGAGGTGAACCATAGACAAGCCATATAAAAACAAAAAAGTAGGCAGAGTGTTGAGGCATCTGTGGAAAGAAAGAGGACGAAATGTGCATTGACAGTATTTTGTTGGACTGTATTAGTGGATAAAAGCTCAGTAGTTAGGCTTCTGGATGTGTATATTTTTTTTAGAGAACTGAATGATCAATATTTAGCGGTAGCTACAGCAAGCATATGGGAAACATAGAGTACAAGGAGAATAGTTTCAGTGAATAAATGAGAAGCAAAGGTGAATGAACTAATGAAGAGGACAGTTAATGGACAGTATATTATGTCTTAGGTTTAATGCCCAGGAATATAGATTTAAAGAAATTCCTAGATGAGTTATATGGTTTAGCTCCATCCACAAAATTTACTGTTGAGTGTGAACAAAATAACTCATTGCCATTTTTAGATGTGTTAATTAATATATTATAAGGAACAAAAAATTCAAAGTACAGTACGTGTATATAGAAAACCAACGAACATTTGTTCTTATGTACATCATTATTCATTGCATCCTAACAGAGTTAAATGTTCTGCATTTTCCTCCATATTCTTGAGAGCTCTGTGCATTTGTAGCCCAGCATTCATAAATGAGGAAATAATGAGTATACAGTAATACCCCAGTTTTCGTCCTTAACCCTTTCAGGGTCAGCAGGCCCTCTCCTAAACTTGTTCTTTGGGTCGGAAATTTTTCGAGAAAAAAACAATTATTTTTTTCTTATGAAATGATAGAGAATCTTTTCCTGATCATAATGACACCAAAAGTATGAAAGTTGATGGAAAACTTATAGAATTATGCTCTCGCGAAGTAGCGGTCTCAACAATGTATACGCATCAGCGATTTCGCCCACTTTAAGCCCTATTATCGGTCAATTCCAATGTACCAGTCGACAAAATTTATACCTATTTCGCTAGAACTCCATTTTGTCTATCGAATGAGAACAAGAAACCACCCATTTACTGATTTCAACTAACCAATAATGTGGTCAGAAATTGGCAATTTTGCCAATTTCACACAAATTTCAAAAGATGCCAATTTCCAAATAGGGTCCAGAATAAACAAGACAGACATTCCTGGCACTAAAATAACATTTCCTCTGTTGATTACTCATGTCCCCAGGCTTCTGCTACATTTCTTTTGCTTTCCACTTTGAATTTTTCTCACAAAAAATAGATTTATGTTATGCAGACTACTGCATTCGTGTAGAAATGGTGCAGATATGGTATAAATAATATCGGTGTACTTGTGAAAGAATATTAGACTCACTAGTTGTCATGTATTGGACGCGTGGCATGATTTGTTTACCTTTGAACTTTGGCAAAAATCGAACATTTCTGCTACTTTGAGCTCAATTTCAATGTACTTTTCATTCTGAAACAAATCAAAATCATCTCAATTTCCATAATATGTCTTCCATTCTATAAAATGAGACCAGGAAAACTAGAATACAACCATAAATAGCATACGAAAATACACTGCAAAGTCGCTGTTTTAAACCAAAAACACAGTCGGAGTTTTTTTTTCTCATTATGCACTGTGTGCTGCAGGATTTTTTTTTATACTGTGCACACTGACCACATAGATCCATTCTTTCATATGTAGGCCTATCAGCTTTCTCTTGCTAGATTTGAAGATGCTAGAATTTATGCATACTAGTACGGCGCCAACCCTGGCATGCAAGCTGTACTAGTACAGCACCAACCTTGAAAGGGTTAACCCGTTCCAGGTCAGCCAAAATCCGAAATGGACAAAAACTGAAGTAATATTTTCCCTAAGAAATAATGTAAATCCAGTTAATCCATTCCAGACACTCAAATATATTAACAAAAAATAAATTTTATAGAGAATAACTATAGTTTTACATACAGAAAACAATGAGAAATAAATGACTAGTTTTAATGATAAATGAGCATTACATACCTTTATTGAAGACTATTGTTGGCATATGGAAGAAAGCAAGGAGGGAAGAGGGAGTTGAGGTTATTGTTTGGAAGGGGAATTCCCCTCCATAAGGACTTCAGGTATCAAAGCCCTATCTGGGGTTACTTCCCTTCTTTGTCTTTTACTGGCATTAGGGCCAGCTTGAGAGTCACTGCACCCCTGTCGCACAAAAAATGTGTCCAGAGAAGTGGTTTAGCGCTTCTTTTTTATTATAATAATGTCCAGAGAAGAGGCCTGTTTCTGGCATCTCTAAGATTTGCCTAAAATGGTACAAGACATTGTCATTGAACATATTGCAGACACGGCTTGCAACAGTTTTGTTAGGGTGATAATTCTCAGCAAAACTTTGCACCTCACTCCACTTTGCACAGATGGCCTTAATCACTGAAGAAGGCACATTCTCCCTTTTCTCTTCCTCCTCCTCTGAAGCAATTTCCTCAGCTGCGATCTGTTGCTGTTCCATTTGAAGGTCTTGCAGCTCTTCAGTGGTTGGCTCTTCCCTGTGGTCTTCCACCAACTCTTCCATATCCTGGCCACTCACATCCGACCCCATGGACTTCCCCAAAGACACAATAGAACTTTCTTTGACCCCATGGTGGCTTATTTCACAGTCGCAATCAATAAACAAGCACAAAATGAACACGCAGAGTATTGCTAACTCAATGAGAGACAGAGGCAGACTGAGTCTGGTACGCATGAGAAGCGGCTTTCTGGGCGGGTGGATGCGTCTGATACGGACAATTTCCGAGCGGTTGTACGAAACCTGGGGGAAAGTTTCAGCGAAAAAGTGCTCAAAATCCAAATTGTACGATTTCTGCCCCGGGCAAAAACCGGGGGTCCATTGTACATAAAATAGCATATAAAAAAATCCAAAAAGTTTTATCAAAAAATCTTGCCATATCATGAAAACATTCTTGATATTCCCCTACTTAAATGCGATAACCTTTATTTTGGGAAAACTGGGAAAAAGTCTTGAACTGAAATTACAGCAAAATAAAATACAGCATTAAAACTGGATGAGAGTTTAATGTTCTGTTTATGCACATGAGATTTTTAACACATTGATTTTCAGAAAAACTGAGTCATAACAAGCAAATCAATGGTTGTACAAAATGGAATCAAACTATAAAAAACAGTATCAGTTACAATTTGAGTATAAGTCCTGGATTGTATAAAATTGATTCATTCATATTATATAAAATTTGCAAAGAGTATAAACCATGTTGATAAATTCACCTTTACCTGACTTGTCGCTCTTACCTTGAATAAAAAAAATTCAGAACAATTAAAATGTTTCCCACACTTATTGAGACAAGTAACCAACTCCCTATACATGTAAGGTCACATTTCTGCTATACAAAACTTCTCTTTTTTTTTTTTTTTATTATGTTTACTGTTCATTGACAACGTGAGAGACCAGGAATGCACATGAAATACTGTAATACCTTTTTTTTTTATTGATGTTATATTGCATATTAAGATATCTCCTGTTTCTTGTGATTTTTTTTTTTTTCATTTTGTGTGTGAGTGATTACTTACTTGTAGCTACAGAAACAGAGCTATGCTTGTGGTGTCCTGTCTTCAGTACTCTGTTCGTATTAAAAAATTTGAATAATTCCAGTGGTTGCAGCACTTACTAATTTCTCCTCTGATGCATTCCACTGGTCAACCACACTGTTTGAGATGAAAAAATTATATCCTTTTCACTACACTTTTTCCTCAATTTGCAGTGATGTTCTCTTGTTATCCCTTTTGCAGATACTAAGAAATCTTTTTTATTTATCTACTCTTTCAAGTCTTTTTCAAGACCTTAAGTGTGGTTGTCTCTTTTCCTTCTATCAGGCAACATGGGTATCTTTAACTCTTTCAGTGGCTGTCACATAGAACTGTCACTGAGGCCAGGGTCCCTGATGTAGTTCTTTGTCAGGAACTCTTCTCGCTCAGATAAGCTGTAAGCGATAAATTTTAGCCTAGACATGAAAGAATGGATCTATACAGCTAATGTGCACAGTACAAAAAAACCCCACCCTATGCTGTGCTTGATTAGAAAGGCAAAACTCTGATCATATGTATAGTCATGTTTTTTATCCAAATCATGCACAGTATAGGGCAGGATTTTTCTTATGCAGTGCACGCTCGCACATACACACACACACACACGTACACACACACGTACACACACACGTACACACACACGTACACACACACACGTACACACACGTACACACACACACGTACACACACACACGTACACACACGTACACACACACGTACACACATACATACGTACACACGTACACACACACGTACACACACACGTACACACACGTACACACACACGTAATCAGGCTAAGGAAGGAAGGAGGAGAGACAACAAGAAATGACCGTGAAGTATGTGAAGAACTCAACAAGAGATTCAAAGAAGTGTTCACAGAGGAGACAGAAGGGTCTCCAGAAAGACGGAGAGGTGGGGCACACCACCAAGTGCTGGACACAGTGCACACAACCGAGGAAGAAGTGAAGAGGCTTCTGAGTGAGCTAGATACCTCAAAGGCAATGGGGCCAGATAACATCTCCCCATGGGTATTGAGAGAGGGAGCAGAGGCGCTATGTGTACCCCTAACAACAATATTCAATACATCTATCGAAACAGGGAGATTGCCTGAGGCATGGAAGACAGCAAATGTAGTCCCAATCTTTAAAAAAGGAGACAGACATGAAGCATTAAACTACAGACCAGTGTCACTGACATGTATAGTATGCAAAATCATGGAGAAGATTATCAGGAGAAGAGTGGTGGAACACCTAGAAAGGAACGATCTCATCAACAGCAGCCAACATGGTTTCAGGGACGGAAATCCTGTGTCACAAACCTACTGGAGTTCTATGACATGGTGACAGCAGTAAGACAAGAGAGAGAGGGGTGGGTGGATTGCATTTTCTTGGACTGCAAGAAGGCATTTGACACAGTTCCACACAAGAGATTGGTGCAAAAACTGGAGGACCAAGCAGGGATAACAGGGAAGGCACTACAATGGATCAGGGAATACTTGTCAGGAAGACAGCAGCGAGTCATGGTACGTGGCGAGGTGTCAGAGTGGGCACCTGTGACCAGCGGGGTCCCGCAAGGGTCAGTCCTAGGACCAGTGCTGTTTCTGGTATTTGTGAACGACATGACGGAAGGAATAGACTCTGAGGTGTCCCTGTTTGCAGATGACGTGAAGTTGATGAGAAGAATTCACTCGATCGAAGACCAGGCAGAACTACAAAGGGATCTGGACAGGCTGCAGACCTGGTCCAGCAATTGGCTCCTGGAGTTCAATCCCACCAAGTGCAAAGTCATGAAGATTGGGGAAGGGCAAAGAAGGCCGCAGACGGAGTACAGTCTAGGGGTCAGAGACTACAAACCTCACTCAAGGAAAAAGATCTTGGGGTGAGTATAACACCAGGCACATCTCCTGAAGCGCACATCAACCAAATAACTGCTGCAGCATATGGGCGCCTAGCAAACCTCAGAACAGCATTCCGACATCTTAATAAGGAATCATTCAGGACCCTGTACACCGTGTATGTTAGGCCCATATTGGAGTATGCGGCACCAGTTTGGAACCCACACCTAGCCAAGCACGTGAAGAAACTAGAGAAAGTGCAAAGGTTTGCAACAAGACTAGTCCCAGAGCTAAGAGGTATGTCCTACGAGGAGAGATTAAGGGAAATCAACCTGACGACACTGGAGGACAGGAGAGATAGGGGGGACATGATAACGACATACAAAATACTGAGAGGAATTGACAAGGTGGACAAAGACAGGATGTTCCAGAGATTGGACACAGTAACAAGGGGACACAGTTGGAAGCTGAAGACACAGATGAATCACAGGGATGTTAGGAAGTATTTCTTCAGCCACAGAGTAGTCAGTAAGTGGAATAGTTTGGGAAGCGATGTAGTGGAGGCAGGATCCATACATAGCTTTAAGCAGAGGTATGATAAAGCTCACGGCTCAGGGAGAGTGACCTAGTAGCGATCAGTGAAGAAGCGAGGCCAGGAGCTCGGACTCGACCCCCGCAACCTCAACTAGGTGAGGTGAGTACAACTAGGTGAGTACGTACACACACACACGTACACACACACGTACACACACACATGTACACACACACGTACACACACGTACACACACACACGTACACACACACACGTACACACACACACGTACACACACGTACACACACCACACACACACGCACACACACACGCACACACACACACACACACACACACACACCACACACACACACACACACACACACACACACACACACACACACACACACACACACACACACACCCACCTAGTCCCAGAGCTAAGAGATATGTCCTATGAGGAGAGGTTAAGGGAAATCAACCTGATGACACTGGAGGACAGGAGAGATAGGGGGGACATGATAATGACATACAAAATACTGAGAGGAATTGACAAGGTGGACAAAGACAGGATGTTCCAGAGATTGGACACAGTAACAAGGGGACACAGTTGGAAGTTGAAGACACAGATGAATCACAGGGATGTTAGGAAGTATTTCTTCAGCCACAGAGTAGTCAGGAAGTGGAATAGTTTGGGAAGCGATGTAGTGGAGGCAGGATCCATACATAGTTTTAAGCAGAGGTATGATAAAGCTCATGGTTCAGGGAGAGTGACCTAGTAGCGACCAGTGAAGAGGCGGGGCCAGGAGCTTGGACTCGACCCCTGCAACCTCAACTAGGTGAGTACAACTCGGTGAGCGTGCACGCACACACACACACACACACATGCGCACGCACACACACACGTGCGCACACACACACGTGCACAGTTGGAAGTTGAAGACACAGATGAATCACAGGGATGTTAGGAAGTATTTCTTCAGCCACAGAGTAGTCAGTAAGTGGAATAGTTTGGGAAGCGATGTAGTGGAGGCAGGATCCATACATAGCTTTAAGCAGAGGTATGATAAAGCTCACGGCTCAGGGAGAGTGACCTAGTAGCGATCAGTGAAGAGGCGGGGCCAGGAGCTCATACTCGACCCCCGCAACCTCAACTAGGTGAGTACAACTAGGTGAGTACACACACACACACACACACACACACACAGAGTATAGGCTAGGTGGCCAAAGACTGCAAACCTCACTCAAGGAGAAAGATCTTGGGGTGAGTATAACACCGAGCATGTCTCCGGAAGCACACATCAATCAGATAACTGCTGCAGCATATGGGCGCCTGGCAAACCTGAGAACAGCATTCCGATACCTTAGTAAGGAATCATTCAAGACACTGTACACCGTGTATGTCAGGCCCATACTGGAGTATGCAGCACCTGTTTGGAACCCGCACTTGATAAAGCACGTCAAGAAACTAAAGTACAAAGGTTTGCGACAAGGTTAGTTCCAGAGCTAAGGGGAATGTCCTATGAAGAAAGATTAAGGGAAATCGGCCTGACGACACTGGAGGACAGGAGGTCAGGGAGACATGATAACGACATATAAAATACTGCGTGGAATAGACAAGGTGGACAAAGACAGGATGTTCCAGGGAGGGGACACAGAAACAAGAGGCCACAATTGGAAGTTGAAGACACAAATGAGTCAGAGAGATAGTAGGAAGTATTTCTTCAGTCATAGAGTTGTAAGGCAGTGGAATAGCCTAGAAAATGACGTAGTGGAGGCAGGAACCATACACAGTTTTAAGACGAGGTTTGATAAAGCTCATGGAGCGGGGAGAGAGAGGGCCTAGTAGCAACCGGTGAAGAGGCGGGGCCAGGAGCTAGGACTCGACCCCTGCAACCACAAATAGGTGAGTACAAATAGGTGAGTACACACACACACACACACTCAGTCAGTCTCAGTCAGTCTGTCTAGATAGATAGATATTATTGGTATAACAGAGACCTGGTTCAACCTGAAAGATAGAGAAATGCCTTCTGAATTCAACATACAGGGTTATAAACTATTCCATACTGATAGGGTTAACAGGAAGGGTGGTGGAGTGGCGATGTATGTCAGAGAAAATTTAAATTGCTCTCTTAGACATGATATAAGATTAGAAACATCGAACACAGAATCTGTTTGGCTACAGTTTCTCGAGGGACATGACTAATTAATTTTGGGTGTGATTTATAGGCCCCCAAACCTTGATAGGGAGTGCAGTAAGCTGTTATGGGACGAAATTCATAAGGCATCTAGATATGAAAATGTTGTGATAATGGGAGATTTTAACTTTAGACAAATTGATTGGAACAATATGACAGGAAATCTTGAGTCTAGTGACTTTCTTGATACGGTTCAGGATTGCTTTTTAGAACAGGTTGTGACAGAACCAACTAGAGGAAACAATCTGCTTGACTTGGTTCTTGCCAACAAAGATTCACTAATTAATAATCTTGAGGTTAATGATGAGCTTGGGGAAAGTGATCACAAATCACTTAGTTTCAATATATCATGGAATTACCCAGATAACTGCAATCAAATCTCTGTCCCAGATTTTCGCTTGGCCGACTTCATGGGACTGAAAAATTACCTGGGTGGGCTAAATTGGGATGTCCTGACTATGGGTCAGGTAGGTGATCTTGGTTGCCAATATGATGTTTTTCAGAGCGTAGTTCTAGCTGCCTAGACAACTTTTGTTCCGAGTAGGGAAATTAGATCTAACAAAAATGATCCCAAATGGATGAACAATAGACTAAAACATCTCATTGGTCAAGAGAGGCATATATAGGCATATCAAAAGAGGGGATGGGCAGTTAAGAAATCAATATACTCAGTTAAAGAGAGAAATAAAGAAAGGAATAAGAAAAGCAAAGGGATTATGAGGCTAAGGTTGCAAGGGATTCAAAGACTAACCCAAAAGGGTTCTTTCAGGTATACAGAAGTAAGAGTAGGGACAATATTTGCCCACTTAAGAGTAACTCTGGTCAGATCACTGATAAGGATATGTGTGAAATTCTCAATACCTACTTCCTCTCAGTTTTCACCCAGGAAAATACTAGCGATATTCCTGAAATAATAGATTATGTAGAACAGGATAATAAACTATGTATGATTACGGTAACTAGTGACATGGTCCTCAGACAAATAGAGAAACTAAAACCTAACAAATCCCCAGGCCCTGATGAACTGTTTGCAAGGGTGTTAAAGGAATGTAAAGAGGAACTTAGCATACCTTTGGCTAATCTTTTTAACATATCACAACAAACTGGCATAGTGTCTGATAAGTGGAAAATGGCAAATGTAATACCTATTTACAAGGTAGGTGACAGGTCCTTGGCTTCGAACTATAGACCAATAAGCCTTACCTCCATAGTGGGAAAATTTATGGAATCAATAATTGCCAAAGCAATTCATAGCCATCTTGATAGGCACAGATTGATTAATGAATCTCAACATGGTTATACAAAGGGGCATTCCTGTCTTACGAATTTACTAACTTTTTTCACTAAGGTGTTTGAGGAGGTAGATCATGGTAATGAATATGATATTGTGTATATGGACTTCAGTAAGGCTTTCGATAGTTCCACATCAGGGGCTATTGAGGAAACTTAAGGCACACGGAATAGGAGGAGAAATTTTTTCCTGGTTAGAAGCATGGCTGACAAATAAGCAGCAGAGAGTTTGCATAAATGGGGAGAAATCAGAATGGGGGCACATCACAAGCGGTGTTCCTCAGGGGTCAGTGTTGGCCCCGTTGTTGTTCACAATTTACATAAATGACATAGATGAGGGAATAAATGGCGACATAAGCAAATTTGCTGATGACACCAAAATAGGCTGTCCAATTCATTCTAATGAGGACACTAGAGCACTCCAGGATGATTTGAATAGACTGATGCAATGGTCGGAGAGGTGGCAGATGCAGTTTAATATTGACAAATGCAAAGTTCTAAATGTTGGACAGTTAAATAACCATATACCACATATAAACTAAATAATGTAGATCTTAATACTACTGACTGCGAAAAGGATTTAGGAGTTCTGGTTAGCAGTAATCTAAAACCAAGACAACAGTGCATTAGTGTTCGCAATAAAGCTAACAGAATTCTTGGCTTCATATCTAGAAGTATAAATAATAGAAGTCCTCAGGTTGTTCTTCAACTCTATATATCCTTGGTTAGGCCTCATTTAGACTATGCTGCTCAGTTCTGGTCACCGTATTACAGAATGGATATAAATGCTCTGGAAAACGTACAGAGGAGGATGACAAAGATGATCCCATGTATCAGAAATCTTCCATATGAGGATAGACTGAGGGCCCCTGAATCTGCACTTTCGATAGGCGTAGAATTAGGGGGGATATGATCGAGGTGTATAAATGGAAAACAGGAATAAATAAAAGGGATGTAAATAGCGTGCTGAAAATTTCCAACCAAGGCAGGACTCGCAGCAATGGTTTCAAGTTGGAAAAAATTCAGATTCAGGAAGGATATAGGAAAGCACTGGTTTGGTAATAGAGTTGTGGATGAGTGGAACAAACTCCCGGGTACAGTTATTCAGGCTAAAACGTGTAGTTTTAAAAATAGGTTAGATAAATACATGAGTGGGTGTGGGTGGGTGTGAGTTGGACCTGACTAGCTTGTGCTGTTGGGTCTGGTGCCGTGCTCCATCCTTGAGTGGAGGTGGCCAGACTGGGTAGGTCATTGAGCTAATCCGGGGGGGGGGGGGGGGGGCATGGACCTGCTCCGCATGGGTCAGTAGGCCTGTTGCAGTGTTCCTTCTTTCTTATGTTCTTAATTTCCTGTAAGTGGCACGTAATAAGAGTGTGTGTAAACTGAACTGCAGAACATATGGTAAAAATAGGGCTACATTCATTAGGTCCCCCAAAATGTCAACTAAATTTTTATATGTACAGTGGACCCCCACATAACGATATTAATCTGTTCCTGAGAGCTCATTGTTATGCGAAATTATCGTTATGCGAATGAATTTTCCCCATAAGAAATAATAGAAATCAATTAATCCGTGCAAGACACCCCAAAGTATGAAAAAAAAAATTTTTAGCACATGAAATATTAATTTTAATACACACAAACTGAAAAAGGCATGCACAGTTACATGACACTTACCTTTATTGAAGATCTGGTGATGATTGATGGGATGGGAGGAGGAGAGAGTCTTAGTGTTTAGAAGGGGAATCCCCTTCCATTAAGACTTGAGGTGTCAAGTCCTTTTCTGGGGTTACTTCCCTTCTTCTTTTAATGCCACTAGGACCAGCTTCAGAGTCACTGGACTTCTGTCGCACAACATATCTGTCCATAGTGGCCTGTACCTCTCGTTCCTTTATGACTTTCCTAAAGTGTTTCACAACAGTGTCAGTGTAATAGTCACCAGCACGGCTTGCAATAGCTGTGTTAGGGTGATTGTCATCAAAAAAAGTTTGCACTTTAAGCCACATTCCACACATTTCCTTAATCTTTGAAGTAGGCAACTTCTTCAATTTCTCTCTCCCCTCCTCCGAACCAGTCTCCTCAGGTCTGGCCTCTTGCTGTTGAAGTTGATCTGTCAGCTCATCAGTGGTTAGTTCTTCATTGTCCTCCTCCACCAACTCTTCCACATCATCCCCACTAACCTCCAACCCCAAGGACTTTCCCAATGCCACAATGGATTCCTCAACTGGCATAGGATTCCCAGGGTTAGCCTCAAACCCTTCAAAATCCCTTTGGTCTACATATTCTGGCCACAGTTTCTTCCAAGCAGAGTTCAAGGTCCTCTTAGTCACTCCCTCCCAAGCCTTACCTATAAGGTTTACACAATTGAGGATATTAAGTGATCTCTCCAAAACTCTCTTAGAGTCAATTGAGTTTCTGAGGTCACTACAAAGCACCTTTCAAACAGAGCTTTTGTGTACAGTTTTTTGAAGTTTGCCATAACCTGCTGGTCCATGGGCTGCAGGAGAGGAGTGGTATTAGGAGGCAAAAACTTCACCTTAATTCCTGTTGGGTTGGCACTAGAAGCTTTCTTGGGGCCCATGGTCACTTATTTTGCAGATAAAATCACCAAAAACACTGTAATAATACGAAATGTTCCGATTGTATGCTTGGATGTTACCGCGGAGGCTGGCTGGTAAACAAAGCCACCGGCGAAACATGTGAGGCTGGCTCAGGCCACACATTAGACGCGTCTCGGACGAATAGCGTTGAGCGGGTTTTTTAGCGGTATGCGAGGCAAAATCTTAGCGATAAAATGTATCGGTATGCGGATTTAACGTTATGTGATGCCAACGGTATGCGGGGGTCCACTGTATATACACACATGTGTATAAAATATGTATATATATTAGTGGAACCCTGAATATCAGCCATAATCAGTTCCAGTTGGCCTAAATTCGAAGCAATATTTCCCATAAGAATTAACCCTTTCAGGGTCGAGAGGCTCTCTCCTAAACTCGTTCTCAGGGTCAAAAATTTTTAGGAAAAAGAAATTATTTTTTATGAAATAATAGACAATCTCTTCCCAATCATAATGACACCAAAAGTATGAAATTTTATATAAAACTTATGGAATTATGCTCTTGCGAAGTTAGCGGTCTCGACAATGTTTACACATTGGCGATTTCGCCCAGTTTGAGCCCTATTTTCGGCCAATTCCAGTGTACTAGTTGACAAAAATCATATCTATTTTGCTAGAACTCCATTTTGTCTATCAAATGAGCACAAGAAACCACCCATTTACTGATTTCAACTATCCAATAAAGTGGTCAGAAATTGGCAATTTTGCCAATTTCACACAAATTTCAAAAGATACCAATTTCCAGATAGGGTCCAGATAAACAAGACAGACATTCCTGGCACTAGAATAACATTTTCTCTGTTCATTAGTCACGTCCCCAGGCCCCTCTTACATCTCTCTTGCTTTCCACTTAGAATTTTTATTCTCACAAAAAAAATAGAAGATTTACTGTTATGCAGACTACTGCATTAGTGTAGAAATGGTATAAATAATATCAGTGCACTTGTAAAAGAATATTAGACTCACCAGTTGACGTGTATTGGACACTTGGCATGATTTGTTTACTTTTGAACTTTGGTAAAAATTGAACATTTCTGCTACTTTGAGCTCATTTTCAAGGTACTTTTCATTTTGAAACCAAACAAAATCATCTCAGTTTCTGTAATATGTCTTCCATTCTATAAAATGAGACCAGGAAAATGAAAATACAAACATAAATACCATAAGAAAATACGTGAAAAGCGCTTTTTTAAAAACCAAAAACACGCATTTTTTTTTTCTCATTTGCACTTGTGCGCAGGATTTTTTTATACTGGCACAGTGACCACATAGACCCTTCTTCATATGTATCCCACCGTTTTCCTCGCTAGATTTGAAGGCCTATAATTTAGGCTTTATAATTAATATATTATTTTATTTATCACACGGCCGATTCCCCCCAAAGGGCAGGGTGGCCCAAAAAAAAAAAACTTTTACGATCATTCACTCCCTCACTTCTTTCCCAAAAGGGGGCTTTACACTACAGTTTTTAAACTGCAACATAAAAACCCCCCTTCAGATGCAGGGCCCGTACTTTTTCCCTCTCCAGGCCAAAACCGGCCTGCCCTTTCCCGAATCCCTTCATAAATGTTACTTGCTCACACCCAAAGCACGTCAAGTATTAAAAACCATTTTCCCATTTACTCCCATCAAAACCCATGCATGCCTGCTGGAAAATCCAAGCCCCGCACACAAAAACCCCTTTTCCCCCCCGTCCATCCTTTCCAGGCCTTCCCCCCACCCCCCCCCCTTCCACTACAGACTGAACACTCTTTAAGTCATTCTTTTCGCTCCATTTCTCTACATGTCCCCAACCACCTCAGCAACCCTTCCTCACCCTCTGGACAACATTTTTGGTAATCCCCCCACCTCCTCCAACTTCCAAACTACAATTCTCGCATTATATTCACACCACACATTGCCCTCAACTGACATCTCCACGCCTCCCGCCTTTTCCTCCTGCAAATTTATACCCACGCCACCCCCCCTATAAAGGGGTTGGAAAACTATACTCTCATACATTTTCCCCCCTTTTCCCCAAGGACAAAGTTTTTTGTCCCACAACCCTAAGTGCACCCCTCACTCTTTTTTTCCCTTTATCAATTCATATTTACCTCATCTTTCATAACCCATCCGCTGACACTCCCTCCCCAAAAATCGAAAACGTTTACCTCCCCCCAAACCCCTCCCTCCAATCGATATTTAATCTTTCATCACCTAATCTTTTTTTATCCCAAAACCTTACCTTTCCCATTTACCTTTAATTTTCTTTTTTTTGCCACCCCCCAAATTCATCCACCAATCTCTCAACTTTTCTTTAGAAACTCCCAAAAAGCACAGTGTCACAGCAAAGAGCAAATGTACAACCCCACTTTATGTGTGATTCTTTTTCTTTTAATCCATGCCTCTTGCCAAGACCCTCGCATTTTCCTCTTACAACCCCATCATAAATAATTAAAACAACCACGGTGACATCCACATCCCGTCTAAGGGCCCACTTTTACTGGAAATAATTTTTCCCCCTTTTTTTACATACTCAACTTGAGCCTCACTACCTCGAAAACCTCACTTTTCAGAACCTGTATTTATATATATTATGTATATATATTTATTTATATGTATATATATTTATTATTAATATATATTTATATATTCTATATGTATATATATATTTTGTATAATATATATATGTATATGTATATATATATATGTATATATATATATGTATTATATATATATATATTTATATATATATATATTATATGTTTTATATTATATATATTTATATTATATATATATTATATATATATATATATATATATATTAATATATATGATATATATATGTATATATTTATATATATATATATATATGTATATTTAGATATATATATATATGTTTAGATAATAATGTAATTATATATATATATTATATATATATATGTTATAGATAAATATATGTATAAATATTTATATATATATATATGTATTATTATATATATGTAATAATATATATATGTATTATATATATATATATTATATTGTCCTCTTCTCTTCAAAACACAACGGCCTGTATATCCACCGAGGGCGGGGTGGGCCAAAAAGGAAAACGATGTTTTCTCCTTTTACATTTAGTAATATATACAGGAGAACGAGAAGAGGTTACTTAGCCCCTTGTCTTCCCGGCATTTTAGTTGCCTCTTACAAACACGCATTGGCTTTACGGGTGAGAATTCTGTTCCCTTCCCCATGGAGATAAGAGGAAATAAAACAGAATAAGATCTAGAAAGAAAAAAATAGAAGAAAACCCAGATGGTGTGTATATATGTTGCTTGTACATGTATGTGTAGTGTGAACTAAGTGTAAGTAGTAAGAAGTAGCAAGACCCGTACTGAAAATATTGCATGTTTCATGAGACAGGAATAAAAGGACCACCAGCAATCCTACCATCATGTAAAACAATTACAGGCTTTCGTTTTACACTCACTTGGCTGGACGGTAGAGTTACCTCCTGGGCGGTTGCTGAGTCTACCAAACCTACTACCTATATATATATATGTATTTTATATATATTATATGTTTATTTATATATATATATATGTATAATATATATATATATTATATATATATATTATATATATATATATAT
>NC_069447.1:18682193-18754693 GCF_026875155.1 Cherax quadricarinatus | reverse complement strand
TTTTTCATGTGGTGTTCTTGCCTTATTAATTTTTGTATTGTTATTGTTATTAGTAAAACTTTAGTTACAATATTCATCATATAGCAACCTTTTTTTAATGTTATAAGTAGGTTTAACAATTTGTCAAGAAGGAAGTAATGATAAATTACAAAGAATTATTTAATTGGAATGTAAATTTTCAAAAAACTTTAAGGAGAAATAAGCATCATTAGTATTAAATGTTGGGTTACTGCCTGCAAACAGTCCTGTTCTAAAAGTTAATTTATATATAAACACTTTTAAAAGTTCAATAATTTAGTGTTAGATAAAGGAAAATTATAATTTTTTTTACTGTCGGTACATTTAAAAAAAAAATGATTTTCTATTTAGTTCTGCATCATATACACAAAAAGAACAGTACACAAATTTGTCAGTTTATTGTGCCTATTTAAGATTAAAAAAATTTTGTATAGAAAGTTAGCTTTGGATATCTTATATTTTATTCATTGAAGCCAATGGAAGGATTATATTAAATGAAATTTGGAGATATTTGGTGGTTGCTACTTACACTGTGCAGTTTTTCTCAGTTACTGGTCTCTGGTAAAATATAAATATCAGAATATTCTCAATATTATTTAGCATCACATCTGATCTGTCAACACTGTAAAATGATTACTGACTTAATGATGTTTTTGTTCACCAGAACGTAATCTGAATCCTAAGGCAGCTTGTCTGAAGCGGCGTGAGGAGGAAAAGTCTGATAAACTACCACCACCACACCTGCCACACCCTTCCAGTATGGCCCCACCTTTCCCAAATCTCCCTGTAAGTATACTAAATTAATTATATATCTTCAATTCCAATAACTAGTTTAGTGATGCTGGTGGTAGTAACAGTACAGTAGTGTACACCATCAATACTTACGAGGTCTCATTTAGGTGAATTTGCCTGTCGGTGAGGTTTGTTATATGGCTTGTTTACTATTTCTGAGATGGGTTCATGCACAGTTATGTTTCATACAATATAACATCAGCCTGTCACCCTGATAATCCAACATAATTTGAACTCATTGCTCCATGGGTCTTTACTAATGCCCTGACATCCTTATTTTGTTTACCTTCCTTTCTGATGGTCCTGCATTTACAGCTATTTGTAACTAACACCACTCTGATTCACCACCCATTACTACCATCCTTTTAGCCAATGTCCTTGCTTCAAACCGTCTTTACCCCATTGTATAACTGTATGACTCTTGTGGATTTAGAGCTTTCCACTAATATGATAAAAATATAATGCTGCTAAGAAGCCTAGTTTACATTACCAGTCAAAAACAAGGTTAAAAATGAACAAGTATGGTAAAATATGAACACACTTCACACTTAATACTTGGTTTGAAATTTTTTGGGCCTTGATGCATGCTTGAAGTGTCTTGGGAACTGAAAGAGCCAGGTTCTGTAGGTACAGTCAAATTTGTTCCACAACTCACAGATGGCAATTCACCAGTTTTCTGATACTTGAGGTGTCTGTTGTCTCGTTTAACCCCACAAATTCGGGATTAACCCTTTCACTGTCGTATTAGTACAGCTTACAAGCCAGTGTTGGTGCTGTATTAATATGCCAAAATTCTAGCAGCTTCAAATCTAGCAGGAGAAAGCTGGTAGACCTACATATGAGAGAAATGGGTCTGCATGGTCAGTGTGTGCAATATAAAAAAAAATCCTGCAGCACGCAGTGCATAATGAGAAAAAAACTCCAACCCAGTTTTTGGTTTAAAATGCTGAATTTGAGGTGTATTTTCATATGGTATTTATGGTTGTATTATCATTTTCTTGGTCTCATTTGATAGAATGGAAGATATATTACAGAAATAGAGATGATTTTGATTGGTTTGACGAAGAAAAGTACCTTGAAATTGAACTCAAAGTAGCGGAAATGTTCGATTTTTGCCGATGTTCGAGAGTAAACAAATGATGTCACTGTCCAATACATGTCCTGCTGGCCAGTCTAATACGCAGTCATGAATGGGTTGACATTATTTATACAATTATTACAATAATGCAGTAGTCTGCATGGCAGTAAATCTATTTTTTGTGAATAAAAATTCAAAATGGAAAGCAAGAGTAATATAAGAGGGGCCTGGAGATGTGACTAATGAACAGAGAAAGTGTTATTTTAGTGCCAGGAATGTCTGCATTGTTTATTCTGGACCCTATTTTGAAATTGGCATCTTTTGAAATTTGTGTGAAATTGGCCACATTGCCAATTTCTGACCACTTTATTGGGTAGTTGAAATTGGTAAATGGGCGGTTTCTTGTCCTCTTTCGATAGAACCAATGGAGTTCTAGCAAAATAGCTATGACTTTGGTTGACTGGAACACTGGAATTGGCCGAAAATAGGGCTCAAAGTGGGTGATATCACCAATGCATATATATCGCCAAAACCGCTAACTTCATGAGAGCGTAATTCCATAAGATTTTTTTTTAAATTCTTCAACACTGAGAGCAAGTTTGTGAGCAGGGGTCTCAACAGTGAAAGGTTTAATGACAGGGAACTTACTTGGCCAATTATTTATGGAGTCAGTTCCACTTAATTCTAACTACACTGTCACTAATTTAACTGTATGGCAGGGTTCTCTTCTGTCTTCAAAGAACTACTTTGCACTACACTTAACAAAGCTGTCTGGCAAATAATTCAGCAACAGTTGTAAATATTGCTCTTTGTTCACTGTTATACGTGGTAATATCACTAGTTCACTAGCACAGTTGTAGCTAAATGAGCTCCACACCAGAGGATCATTAAATTTAACTGTTGCCTTAGTAAATTTAGAGTCACAAGGATCACTGCCAAGTTTCAGTTACACTTTTACCTTCTGGTTACTAGTAACAGCAAATGTTGTCTCATCAGACCATAACAGCTTTCCACTTGTTAATATCTCATGGAAGATATTTCTTACAGAAGGCAAGTCTGTTCTTTCATTGCTATAGAGTTACTAGAGGTTTCTTGCAGCACATAAGTTTACCAGATTTCAAGTCATCATGAAGGTGGTGCCATACATTATATTCAGAGACATTTCCAAGCGCCTGTGGTTCTCTTCTTTGAGCTGACATGATGAAATCTGTAAATTAGTGTCCTCTTGACATATAAGAATGTTTCATGCATGTGGGGGTGGTCTTGTGTGGCTGCCCAGTGTCTACACTGCCAGAATCCACAAAACATTTCACCCACTGCTGCACATTCTTCAGCTTTACTCCAGTGAGATTCGAGATAACTGTTCTCTGCATTTTGTAGGGCAGTAATAAAGCAATAATTTTTTTATTAATACATTGGCCATTTCCCATCAGTTAGGCTGGCTCCAAAAAAGAAAAAAGCTTTCACCATCATTCACTCCATCATTGTCTTGCCAGAGGTGTGCTTACACTACAATTGTAAAACTGCAACAGTAACACCCATCCTTCAGAGTGCAGGCACTGTATTTCCCATCTCCAGGACTTAAGTCTGGCCTGCCAGTTTCCCTGATTCCATTCATGTTACCTTGCTCACACTCCAAGAGCACTACAGATTTTTACTCTCTCAAAGTTATTCTATTTTGTTCCATCCTCTCTACATGTCCGAACCACTCCAGCCCTCAGGATGATAGTTTTGGTAATCCCACACCTCCTAATTTCCAAACTACAAATTCTCTACATTATATTCACACCACACATTGCCCTCAGACATGACATCTTCACTGCCTCCAGCCTTCTCCTTGTTGCAACATTCGCCACCCATGTTTCACACCCATATAAGAGCGTTGGTATAACTATACTCTCATACATTCCCCTCTTTGCTTCCATGGACAAAGTTCTTTGTCTCCATAGAATCCTGAGTGCACCACTGACCTTTTTCCCCTCATCTTTCATAAACCCATCTGCTGACACAACCACTTGTAAATATCTGAATACATTCACCTCCTCATCACCTTACTCTTTCCTATATTCACTTTTAATTTTCTTCTTTTACATACTCTACCAACCTCTGCAACTTCTCTTCAGAATCTCCAAGTAGCATAGTGTCATTGGCAAAGAGCAACTGTGACAACTCCCATTTGGTGTTAGATTATTTATCTGCCATATTGCTCCCCCTATCTACTCTCTCGTATGCCTTGTCCAAATCCATAAATGCCACAAAAGCCTCTTTACCCTTATCTAAATACTGTTCACCTATATGTTTCACTGTAAACACTTGGTCTACACACTCCCTACCCTTCCTAAAGCCTCCTTGTTCATTTGCTGTCCTATTCACCATCTTACTCTTAATTCTTTCGATAATAACTCTGCCATACACTTTACCAGGTATACTCAACAGACTTATTCCCCTGTAATTTTTGCACTCTCTTTTGTTGCCTTTGCCTTTATACAAAGGAACTATGCATGCTCTCTGCCAGTCCCTGGGTACCTTACCCTCTTCCATACATTTATTAAATAAAAGCATGAATCACTCCAAAACTCTATCCCCACTTGATTTACCCCGTTTCATTCTGTCCACTGCCTCACGAACTTCTCCCAATAATCTTACTGGATAATTCCTTCTGACCCGCTGTTACATGGTTAGCAGCCCAACGCTTAAGAGAGTCCAAGACAATGGTAAGCTCAGGGGGTCAAGACACATGATAGATTCACTCTCTGCTAGTGTCCACAGGCAACTAAATCAACCTGAAGTTGTGTACTCAACTGCTCTGCCCCTCCCTCCAGACGAGTGACACCACTTTCAGCCAAAATTAAGACCCAGGTTAGGTGGATATAAATGATTTTCATCAAGTGTCCTTTGGTGTCAACAATTTTATATATGTAAGTAATAATTTAGAAATGTTAAATAAGAACTAAATTAAATTTCACTAGCTTTATTCCCAATTTGAATTCAGTAGGCACTTTTCTATTAGATTCATAATTTTCGCTGCATTAGACCTAAAGCTTTCTACTACAGATCTGCCCCTTTTTTGCAGTTCCTTTCCTCACAACTCTGAGAATTTGCTTAGGTTATGGGCCTGTCTGTCTGTAGCCACGACACGAGCTATTATTTATTTTATATATATATATATTATAATATAAAATATATTATATATTATAAAATATATATATATATATATTATATATATTACATATATATTATATGTACACACACACACACACACACATATGTATGTATATATCTTTCTTTCTTTCAACACACCGGCCGTTTTCCCCCCGGGCGGGGTGGCCCAAAAGGAAAAAACGAAAGTTTCTCCTTTTACATTTAGTAAAATATACAGGAGAAGAGGTACTAGCCCCTTGCTCCCGGCATTTTAGTTGCCTCTTACAACACGCATGGCTTACGGAGGAAGAATTCTGTTCCACTTCCCCATGGGATAAGAGGAAATAAACAAAATAAGAACTAGAAAGAAAATAGAAGAAAACCCCAGAGGGGTGTGTATATATGTGCTTGTACAAAGTATGGTAGTGTGACCTAAGTGTAAGTAGAAGTAGCAAGACGTACCCGAAATCTTTCATGTTCATGAGACAGAAAAAAGGACACCAGCAATCCTACCATCATGTAAAAAAAATTACAGGTTTTATTTTTAAAAAATTCCTTGGGGACGGAGTACCTAAATGGGCTTTTATGGCGGGGCCACCACAACCTACCATATTAAAAATTAATTTTTTTAATAAATATATATAATTTTTTTAAAAAATTAATATAATATATTTTTTAATAAAATATATATATTTTTAATTATATTTTTTTATATATATTTTATATATATAAATATATAAATATATAAAATTATATATAAAATTAAAAATTTTATATATAATATAAAATTTATTACTAAAATTTTTATATATAAATTTATATAAAATATAAAAAATTATTTTTATATTAATTAAAATTTATATTTTTAATATTTAAAAATGAAAATTATATTATATATAAAAATAAAATATATATAATTTTATATATATTAAAATTATTTTATATTTAAAATATATTTTGTTATATATATTTAAAATATATATTATTTATATATATTTTAATATATTTTAAAATATATTATTTAAATTATATTTATTTATTTTGTTATATATATATTTAAATAAAAAATTACATTTTTAAAATATATAAATTTTTTTACATTTATATAATAAGTACATATATTTTTTTTTTATTTTACTTATATAAAATTATATGACATTTTAAAATATATAAAATGTACTTAATATAAAATATATTTTACATATAATATATATATAAAAATATAATTTTTTTAAATTATATATGTACTTTTAAAATATATATATGTAAAAATTATATAATATTTTACATTATATATAAAAATTAAAAATATATAAAAAAGTACTAATAAAATATATATGTACATATATATATTTTAAAAAAAAGTAAAATTATTTAAAAAAGCCCTATAATATAAATAAAATTACATAAAAATTTTATATAATGTACATAAAATAAAATATGTACATTTTAATTTTATAAAAATGTACATATATATATAAAAAATATATGTTACAAATTTAAAATATATTTTAATATATAATTTATATTTATATAATATATTATATATTTTATATAAATATATATAAAATTTTTATACATATATTTTATGTACATTTAGGATTTGGAAAAGGCGAATAAAGGGGGGTAGGGGGGCAAGGGGCCCCCAAAAGTTGCGGGTGATGGTGTAGGAGGTAGGTTAAAAAAAACAGTGAAAGATTTTTTCCGAGGAAGTGGGGCTCAAGTTAGAGTAGTGGGAAAGGGGGAAAATTTTTTCCCCAAAAAAGGGCCCCTTAGACAAGGATGGGGTGATTTTTCCCCCGGGTGGCTTTTTAAATTTATTTTTTATGGGAGGGGGTTTTTTAAAAGGGGAAGAAAAATGCGGGGGTTTTGGGCAAGGGCGTGGAGTTAAAGTTAAAGAATCACACATAAAGGGGGAGTTTCACAGTTGCTTTTTTGTGATGACATGTGTTTAAAATTTAAAAAGGTTTTTCTAAAAAGATTACAATTTTTAAATTTTACAGAATTTGGGTTGTTTTTGGTTTACATGTATTAAATATGATTAACAGAGTGTACCATTTTAAACCCCTAGCATGGCTAGGTTTTTCAGGCAGATTTAAATTTTTAATTCTTTTTTTTTAAAAATTTTAAAAAATTTATGGGGGGAAAGGGTTGGTTTTTTGGGCTAAGGGGCTAAAATACTATTTTTGTGATTTTTAGCAATGTTTTGTTTTTTGTTTTGGAACTTTCTTTGTTTAGTTTTGGAGTATCATAGGATTAATTTTTTTAAAGGGTTTTTAGTTAATATTTTTTTTAAAGGTCAAAGGGGGTGAGTGAGTGTAAGTGTAACCCCCGGGGTGGAATTCGTGTATTTATTGATGGGGTTTTGGGGGGGGGGGAAGGGGGTTTAAGTTTTTTCAAAGGTAGTTTTGAAGGTGTTTGAAGTGTCTGAAAGTTTTAGAGTTCTCGGGAAAGGGTGTTCCAGTTTTTAGGCCTTTTTGTACATTGAATTTTTGTAAAGATTTATGGGACATGGGGAATGTTTGAAGAGACTTTTGTGTCGGGTTTGTTATGCCTGGGGGTTCTGTCACAACTAAAAGAAATTTGTTTTGGGAAAAAGGTTTTGATTTTTGGATTTTAAAGGTTTCCTGTAGATGTTGTTTGCACATATTTAAAGTGTGGATGTACTGAACGGGGAAAAAGAATTTTTAGATCAAGGGAAGAGGGGGGGGGGGGTGTGTGGCCGGGGATGGGTTTTTAGGATTTTTCTTACTGCACCCTTTTTTGTTGGGTTATTATTGGTTTCGGTTGTGTTGCTGAGTTGATCCCCAAGACAAATAGTTTAGGTGAGGTATGGAAAAAAAAATGAGGGGGGTTTTTAAGGGGTGGAAGGGCATTTTGGGGGCACGTAGTATCGTATTTGGAGAGGATCCCAATTTTTTTTTGGAAAATTTTTTGGGTTTATGTTTTGGGATATGGGTGCTAAAATTTTCAGGTTTTTGTCAAGGTATGGGCCTGGGAAATTTGCCCTCATTTTTTTTTTTGGTCTGGTAATTAGAGTGTTGTCAATTTATTTTAATTTGTGCAAAACCCCTGCTTGCAACCAAAAAATATAGTAGGTTTTGCAGTGTTAAGCGAAATTTTATTGGCTGTCAGAGAAGAAATTTTGCAGAGTTTGGTTTGGGTTAAATTTTGGTAGGGTGTGAAAAGAAAAAAATTTTAAAGGGGAATACGGGGAAGAGTAATTTATGAGGATAAAAAAAAGTTTTAGGTGAAAAAAAGATTGGATTTCAGTTTTGGAGGGAGGATTATGGGAGGGGTGATTTTTTTCAGATATTTGGGGGAGGGGGATTTGTCAGGGATGGGTCAAATGAAAGATGAGGGAATCATAGAATTGTTGGGGGGGGAAAAGGGTGAGTGGTGCATTTTAGGAGCCCTGTGGAGACAAAAACTTTGTCCTGGGGGGCAAAGGGGGGAAGGTATGAGAGTAAAGTTTTACCAACCTCTTTAATGGGTGTGAAGCAGGGGTTGATGAATTTTGAAAGCGGGAGAAGGTTGGAGGCAGTGGGATGTATGTTGAGAGAAATGTGTGGTGTGAATTTTTGGCAGAAAATTTCGTATTTTGGGGAAGTTAGGAGGAGGTGGGGGAAAAACCAAAAAATTTTTGTCCAGGGGGCTGGGGAAAGGGTTTTTTTGAGGGGGGTTGGGGACATGGGGAGAGAATGGGGGCAAAACAGAATAATTCAAGGGGTGTATCAGCCCGTTTTTGGAAGGAAGGCGGGGTGGGGGGCCCGGGGCCCTGGGAAAAGGTTGGGGGGGGAGGGGGTAAAGGATTTTTTTTGGGGGTGCGAGGGGTTTGGGACTTCCAGCGGCATGGTGACGTGTTTGTTTGGGGTGAATGGAGCCCAAATTTTTTTTTTAATATTTGACGTGCTGGGGGAGCTGAGAAAGTAAATTTTTTAAGGGGTTCAGGGGAAACCGGAAAGGCGGGGACTTGAGTCCTGGAGAGGGGAAAAGTACGGGGCCCTTTGCACTCTAAAGGGGGGGTGTTAATTTTGCTTTTTAAAAAAAGTAGTGTAAAGCCCCCTTCTGGCAAAAAAAAACAGTGATGGAGTGAATGTTTGGTAAATTTTTTTCCTTTTTTGGGGCCCACCCTTCCCTTGGGGGGGAATGGGCCCCAGTGTGTTTAAAATTTTATATATATATTTATTTAAAATATATATAAATATATATAAATATTTTTTAAATTTTTTATAGTAAATTTTTGTAAAAATTAATATATATGTAATAAATTACATATTTTAAGAAATATTTATGTACATATAAATTTTATATATGTAAAATTTTTATTTTTTTTGTTTTTAATTTTATATTTTTACAAAAAAAAGTAAAATATTTATGTACATATTTTTTAAATATAAAATTGTACATATTTTGGGTATTTTTATATGAAACAAAATATATGTTTATTTTAAAAGAAATTTAAATTTTTTAAAAATATATTTGTACTTTAATATATGTATATATTTTTGTACATATTATGAAATATATTTTGTACATATATATTTATATAAAAGTACATTTATATGTATTTAAAATTTAAAAATATATAATTTTTAATTATGAAACTTTTAAAAATTTTTTAAAATTTTTATGTACTTTTTTAAAATGTAAAATATGAACACAAAATAAAAGTATAAAAATTGAAACACATATTTTTATATATATTTTAAATTTTATATGTTTATTATGTACACCTTTTTTTATGTTATATTTGAAAACATATATTGTATATATATGAAACCCCATCTTTTTTAAAAAATGAAAATTTTTATTAAATTAACAAATATATGTAATATTATTTTCATATTATATAAAATATTTTTTATTTTATTTTTATTTTATATATTAATATATTTATATATTTATACTTTTAAAACAGGGGGTTCCCTCATAATGTCCAAAATCCGTTTAAAGTGGGACTATTATCGAATGGACGATTTATGAATAAATTTTTCCCCCCTTTAAAAATAATTTTAAATTAAATTTAAATCCGTTCCAAACACCCAAAAGTTTAAAAACAAAAATTTTTTTTTTTACATAAAATTTAAGAGGGAAGTAAATAAACAATACGTGGCACATAATTTTTAAAACTTTAAAACAAAAAAACCCACTTACCTTTATTGGAGTTTCTTCTTTGTGTAGGGAAAAGACGGAGAAGGAGACAGATTGGTTGTTTTATTTTTGGGGAAAGGGGGAAAAATTCCCCTTTCCCTTAAACACCTGGGAAACCAATTGTTTTCTGGGTTACTTCTCTTCTTGTTTTTAATGCCAGTAATGTGGGGCCCTCTTTGGTTTTTTTCTTCCAAAAAGAGGCCGGGTTTCATCACAATTGAACACTTGTTCATGTTTTAAATTTCCTTCACTGTTTTTTACTCCTTAAATTTCATGCACATATTTTTCAACGCCTTGTGGTCCGAACGGGGCAGCCTCAACCGGCCTTCCCCACACGGGTTTTTATGCCAGTATGCTTCTTAAAAACCCCTTTCAGGGTCCAAGGCCCAAAACTTTGGGGTCATGCACCGTGTCCAAGAATTTAAAAAAAAAAAAAAGTTATTTTTTCAAAAGAAAACTTTGGAAAACTTTTTGTGAAGGGAAAAAAAAAAAAAAAGTACGAAAAATTTGGTGGAAAAAAAGACGAAATTTTGCTCTCGCGGAAATTTTTATGTGTCAAGGGTTTTTTCGAATGGCCCAAAAATTTCCCATTTGACCCTCCATTTAGGCCAAATTTCATTAAATTTAAAACAACCAAATTCCCTTTCTTTTTTCACTAGTTTTTACTTCTATTCTTTCGATTGAGCGCAAAAAATCGGGCCCGTCAACTGTTTTTAGCTACAAAAAAAGTGATTGGAAATTTTTAATTTTGGGCCCAAAATTTTAAAACAAAATTCAAAATATTCCAATTTTTAAAATTTGGGTCCAGAATGAACAAATTTGGATTCCCGGCACTAAACCCAACATTTCCCCTGTTCATTAGTTATGTTTTGAGGCTTTTTTTTTTAAAAAAAAATAAAATTTTCCCTTTTGATTTTTTATTACATAATGAATTTTTATTCACACCAAAAAAAAATTTTGAAGATTTAATGTTTATGCAATATTTTAAAAAATTGTATAAATATCATCCCAATTTGGGGAATTTTTATTAGACCCCCCAGCTGCGGTATTAGACTGTGAGGGGCGTTTGTTTTCCCCTTGAATTTTGGCAAAAAATTTTAAAATTTCTGCACTTTGAGCTCATTTCCCAAACAAATTTTTTTCCGTGCTAAAACCAATCAAAAACATCTCTATTTTTGTAATATGTTTTCCATTTATAAAAGGACCAAGAAAATTTGCCAAATACAAAATTTTAAAAAAACATACGAAAAAAAACTGCAAAGTTGCTTTTTTAATCGAAAAATCATGTTTTCCCTTTTTTTTTCTCTAAATTTTTCACATGTTTCGGGAGGACTGTTTTATGTGGTGCACACATTTCCACATAGAGTATTCCCCTTTAAAATTTTAGGCCCCCAAAAGTTTCCACTCACAGTTTATAAAAGTGAGCTGGCTCATGGCGTAGTTTTACGGTTTGGACCCCCAACGAAAGCCTTTTTGATCCCCACAGGGCGGACCCCGAAAAGGGGTTTTTAAAAACTCTCCAAAAAAAAAAAAATAGCCTTTGTGGGGCCCTTAAAAATTTACTCACATCACCATTGTTGCAGGCACTTTTTTAAACCCAAAACGTCCTGCAAAAGCCCAGCCTTTTCACAAATAAGCGACGTCATAAACTATCTCCTGCTAATTTTTTCTCATTTATCCACACCAATAATAAATTCTCCTCAAAATCTTCGAGTACTGGTGATCTCATTTTGTAGATATTTTCCCCCCTTTTCAACAACAGCACCTTGATTTTCCTTTTTTTTGGGGGTATGATTTGGGAAAAATGGGGGTTTTATGGGATTTTTTATACATCCTTTGCCAAATTTCCCACAATACGCCACTATCATTTTTGTTCAAGGGTGTTTTTTTTTAAATTCAATCGGATTTTTCAACCCTTTTCCAAAGGCTTGGCACTTTTTAGCTTTTTTTTGGAGCCCCTGGAAACTTTTTAGCACTTTAAAAAATTTCAAGCAATAAAAAAAAATGGAAAATTTTTTGAAATATTTCGCTGGAGCATGTGAAGGGACCAACGCTCATTTTTTAAAAAAAATGGCACACTGGTGGGGAAAGGAAAAGGCCCAGCGGCTCAGAGCGTGAGTACGCATCCGGGGGCCGAAAGGGGCTATTAGCGGGGTTTCCGGACCAATTTTTCGACCAATAATTTTTACGAAAAAACAGGACAATTTCCCAAATGGCGACTTTCAGGGGGGACGTTATTGAAAGGGCCCCCTGAAAATTTAATACATATACAGGGGGCCCCCCCTTTTCGGCGGGGGTTTGGTTTTTTCCCGGGTACCAAACCGGGAAAGCGGGGGAAAACCCCCGTAAAATGGAAAAACCCCCTTTTTTTTTCTTACAAATTTCCTTTTCAAAAACTAGATAAAAGGGTTTCACTAAAATATATTTTTTTTAGCAATAGAACCAGGCATCAAAAAAAAAATAAAAAAGTACAATTCACACTTTTTTTCAGTCATTACTTTTCCTTAAAAAATTTATAGTCTTTAAACTTTGGGTGAGGGGCAAGTAGTAAATTTTTTTTTTAAGGGGGGGGAAAAACAAGTGTGGTATGTTTGGGGAGTAACCAGGCTTCCATACCAGGCCAAACCCAAACCCCCAAAATTTTCTTTTATGTTTTTTAAGCACCCAGAGCGATAAAATGTAAAATACAGTTAATCATTACTTTCCTTAAAATTTTTGGGGGGATGAGTAGATTTTTTGTAAAAAATCAAGTGTGGTATGTATGGTTGTCCCGCCAGGTTTCCTACCAGGCCCCCCACCCACACATACTTACTATGTATTTAAACATCCCCAAAACAATAAAATGGGATATACTTTTACTCTTACTTTCCCTTTAAAAAAAAGGGTGGGGGGAAAAGTAGTAATTTTTTGTAAAAAATCAAAATGTGGGAAGTAAAGGAGTCAGCTGGGCTTTCCCTACCAGGCCAACCCACCCACACATACTAATTTTATGATATTTTAACATCCCCCGAGCGATAAAAAGTTTTAAAAACAGTTCACTCATTACTTACCTTAAAAATATAGGGGGAGATGAGTAGTATTTATTGGTTAAAAAAAACAAGTGTGGTATGTAGGTAGTCAGCCAGGTACCCTACCAGAGAGAAAAAAATGAGTGCATGAGAGAGGACAGGGGCCCGAGTTATGTAAACAAACCCGGCGAAGGTTTAAATTTTGGAAACAGTTTTACACGGGCTGGTTTGTGTACAATTAAATTGGTACAGGGTTTTCCCCTACATTGATACGGTTAAAATAAATAAAGAAAAACACTCAAACCCCGGGTAACATCTTTTTAAGGGAAAAAATGATGCTCTGAGTGAAAGGGAATGGAAGTAAGTCACTCTGGCTTTTTTGGGGTTTTGCTGGTTCTCTACAAATATGTTGTTAGCATTTAGGTTTTTTTTCGTGTTATTATATAAAATTTTTAAAAAATAACAAGGATGGATTTAAAGAAAATGTGATATTAACGTAAATTCAACATTTAAGAACACCGAGCCAGACAGCGTAAACAAAAAACTGAACAGGGTTTTGGGGCGATACTTGGTCAGGCAAAAAAGACGGTTTTTAATACGTGTCCAGTTTTAGTTCATTCATGTACATTTTTTAAGAGTTTGTGAAAATTACCTTATTAAAATTTTTATTTTTTTATAATAATTTAAAAACACAAACAAATCTTTACACTGTGTAAAAATTAGTACGAATTATAAACTATAAAGTGAAGGCAACAAAGGAATATTTTTTACAGTTATCCCCTTTAAAAGGTGAAAGGGGTAGAGAAAAGTTTAAATTTTTCCCACCTTCTACAAACCGTTTGGTAAACATCTATATATTTTGTTTAAAAAATTTTTTTAAATGTGGGTGCAGTACAGTTTTTTTTGTTACTAATGTGTTTCCCTTTTATAATTTTGAAAAAAATTTCTTTTATAGATTTTTAAGGGGAAAAGCTATTTTTAACGTAAAATGCCCATTAATCGCCCAAGAGATTATTATTATTTTTTTTTATTATTATTATTGCATCAAGGTTTAAAAGAGAAACTTAAATGATTTTAAAAATGTAAATTTCATCCAGCAAAAGTGTGTTTAAATTTTTTTTAAAGGGACAGGTGTACACAAGTTTAAATTTTCAAGTTTCAATACATATAAAATATACAAAAAACTTTAAAAAAAACTTGAAATTTTTTGGGAAAATTTCCAGACATAATAAGGAATGGCTCAGGGAGAAGGAAACAAAATCGGGGGGCTGCTGTGACCGTGAGGGGGGCCTTTTAGCCCAGTTTTGGGGGCATAATTTGAAAAGTCCCTATTAGCGGGAAAGCCGTAAAGCGGGGCCCCCCTGTTTTAATATAATAATATATATATTTATTTTAAAAATATTATAAAAGGAATAAATTTTTCTTTAGTATACCAGGAAAAGTTTTTCGGTAGGGTAAATAAGGGAAAAAATTGAGGGGAAGCCCGAATGTGGATTTCAGATGACAAGGAGGGTTCAGATTTGGGGAGGGAGTGTAGGCAAAAATGTTTACAAATTTAAGCAATATTTTGAAAAAGTAATTTTGATAAAGGTAGGGAAATTTTTATTGCAAATTTTTGGATTTAGAAAAGGCCTATGATTTGAGGGATAGAGGAAACAAAGTGGCAGATGTTTTCAAGTATTTTGGAATAGGGTGTAAAATTTTTAAAAATGCTTAAAGAGCTTTTTTTTGAGGGTAGTGAGGTCAGGTTTGGGTGTTTTTGAAGAAAAGGGAGAATATTCCTGGTAAAAGTAGGTTTTTAGCAGGGGTGTGTAAAAAGTTACCATGGTTTTTTAAATTTTTTTATAGATGGGGTTGTAAAAGAAATAAATGATTGGGGGGGTTCGGGAAGGGGTTGTATTAAATTTTTGGGAACAAATTTTAAAAGGGAATTGGGCCCCGTTACTTTTGTGAGATTTCTGTGCTTATGGGAATTTTTAAAAAAAAAATTTTCAAAGGGTTTTGGATGAGTTTGAGAATGTGTGTAAAGGTAGAAAGTTGAAAGTGAACATAGAAAGAGTAAGGTGATGAGGGTATCAAATGATTTAGATAAAGAAAAATTGGTATCAAATTGGGGAGGAGGATTTATGGAAGAAGTGAATGTTTTCAGATACTTGGGAGTTGACGTGTCGGCGGATGGATTTATGAAGGATGAGGTTAATCATAGAATTGATGAGGGAAAAAAGGTGAGTGGTGCGTTGAGGTATATGTGGAGCCCAAAAAACGTTATCTATGGAGGCAAAGAAGGGAATGTATGAAAGTATAGTATTACCAACACTCTTATATGGATGTGAAGCTTGGGTGGTAAATGCAGCAGCAAGGAGACGGTTGGAGGCAGTGGAGATGTCCTGTCTAAGGGCAATGTGTGGTGTAAATATTATGCAGAAAATTCGGAGTGTGGAAATTAGGATAAGGTGTGGAGTTAATAAAAGCATTAGTCAGAGGGCAGAAGAGGGGTTGTTGAGGTGGTTTGGTCATTTAGAGAGAATGGATCAAAGTAGAATGACATGGAAAGCATATAAATCTATAGGGGAAGGAAAGAGGGGTAGGGGTCGTCCTCGAAAGGGTTGGAAAGAGGGGGTAAAGGAGGTTTTGTGGGCGAGGGTATGTATGGTAGTCAGCCAGGCTACCATACCAGGCCAACCCACCCACACATACTATTCTATGATATTTAAGCATCCCAGAGCAATAAAATGTATATACAGTTCACTCATTACTTACCTTAAAATATAGGGTGAGATGAGTAGTATTTATTGTAAAAAATCAAGTGTGGTATGTATGGTAGTCAGCTGGGCTACCATACCAGGCCAACCCACCCACACATACTATTCTATGATATTTAAGCATCCCAGAGCGATAAAATGTATATACAGTTCACTCATTACTTACCTTAAAATATAGGGTGAGATGAGTAGTATTTATTGTAAAAAATCAAGTGTGGTATGTATGGTAGTCAGCCAGGCTACCATACCAGAGAGAAAGAATGAGTGCATGAGAGAGGACAGGCGCAGAGTTATGTAAACAAACCAGGCGAAGGTAAGTTTTGTAAACAGTGTACACGTCTGGTTTGTGTACAAGTTACATTGTGTACAGGTTGTCTCTACATTGATACGGTAGAATAAATAAAGAAGAACACTCACATTCTCGTGTAACATCATTTTGAGAAGAAATGATGCTCTGAGTGAAGGCAATGGAAGTAAGTCACTCTGACTTTTTTGGGTTATGCTAGGTTCTCTACACATATGTTGTTATGCATTTATGTTATGTATCGTGTTTATTATATAATTTTGAAAAAATATCATGGATGGATTAATGAAAATGTGTATATTAACGTAATATACAACATTTAATGATACACCGAGCTCAGACAGCGTAAACAAACAAACTGAACAGGTTGTGGACGATCACTTGGTCAGGCAAAATAGACGGTATTAATACGTGTCCAGTTTTAGTTCATTCATGTACATTTGTAAGAGTTTGTGAAACTTACCTTATAATATTTTTATTATTTTATAATAATTAAATCACGAAACAAATACTCTTACACTGTGTACAAGTTAGTACAGAATTATAGCTATAAAGTGAAGGCATACGAAAGGAATATTTTTCTACAGTTATCCCTAGTAACAGGTGACGGGCTAGAGAAAACGTAATTCTTCCGACACTTCTACAAACCGTTTGGTAAACATCTCATATATATTTGTATAAATTTTTATACTGTGGGTGCATGTATCATGTTTGTGTGTTACATAATGTGTTTCTTATATAATTTTGAAAAAAATATCATTGATAGATTAAGGGAAATGTCTATATTAACGTAATATGCGACATTAATGCGCCCAAGAGATTATTATTATTATTATTATTATTATTATTATTGCATCAAGAGTAGAGAGAGACTTAGTGATTTTAATGTGTACCTACATGCCAGCACAGTGTGTAAGTTTATTTAGGTACAGGTGTACACAAGTTTAATTATCAAGTACAATACATATAAAATATACAATAACTTTAAAACACTTGAAATTTTGGAAAGTTTCCAGACATAATAAGGAGATGTGCTCAGGGAGAATGTAAACAAACTCGGTGGGCTGCTGTGACCGTGAGGGGAGCCGTATAGCGAGTTTTGGTCATAATTTGAAATGTCCGTATTAGCGGAACGCCGTAAAGCGGGGCCCTGCTGTATATATATATATAATATATATATATATATATATATATTATAGAGGAATAAGTTTACTGAGTATACCAGGAAAAGTATACGGTAGGGTTATAATTGAAAGAATTAGAGGTAAGACAGAATGTAGGATTGCAGATGAGCAAGGAGGCTTCAGAGTGGGTAGGGGATGTGTAGATCAAGTGTTTACATTGAAGCATATATGTGAACAGTATTTAGATAAAGGTAGGGAAGTTTTTATTGCATTTGTGGATTTAGAAAAGGCATATGATAGAGTGGATAGAGGAGCAATGTGGCAGATGTTGCAAGTATATGGAATAGGTGGTAAGTTAATAAATGCTGTAAAGAGCTTTTATGAGGATAGTGAGGCTCAGGTTAGGGTGTGTAGAAGAGAGGGAGAATACTTCCTGGTAAAAGTAGGTCTTAGACAGGGATGTGTAATGTTTACCATGGTTGTTTAATATATTTATAGATGGGGTTGTAAAAGAAGTAAATGCTAGGGTGTTCGGGAGAGGGGTTGTATTAAATTATGGGGAATCAAATTCAAAATGGGAATTGACACAGTTACTTTTTGCTGATGATACTGTGCTTATGGGAGATTCTAAAGAAAAATTGCAAAGGTTAGTGGATGAGTTTGAGAATGTGTGTAAAGGTAGAAAGTTGAAAGTGAACATAGAAAAGAGTAAGGTGATGAGGGTATCAAATGATTTAGATAAAGAAAAATTGGATATCAAATTGGGGAGGAGGAGTATGGAAGAAGTGAATGTTTTCAGATACTTGGGAGTTGACGTGTCGGCGGATGGATTTATGAAGGATGAGGTTAATCATAGAATTGATGAGGGAAAAAAGGTGAGTGGTGCGTTGAGGTATATGTGGAGTCAAAAAACGTTATCTATGGAGGCAAGAAGGGAATGTATGAAAGTATAGTATTACCAACACTCTTATATGGATGTGAAGCTTGGGTGGTAAATGCAGCAGCAAGGAGACGGTTGGAGGCAGTGGAGATGTCCTGTCTAAGGGCAATGTGTGGTGTAAATATTATGCAGAAAATTCGGAGTGTGGAAATTAGGATAAGGTGTGGAGTTAATAAAAGCATTAGTCAGAGGGCAGAAGAGGGGTTGTTGAGGTGGTTTGGTCATTTAGAGAGAATGGATCAAAGTAGAATGACATGGAAAGCATATAAATCTATAGGGGAAGGAAAGAGGGGTAGGGGTCGTCCTCGAAAGGGTTGGAAAGAGGGGGTAAAGGAGTTTTGTGGGCGAGGGGCTTGGACTTCCCGGGAAGCGTGCATGAGCATGTTAGATAGGAGTGAATGGAGACCCAATGATACTTGGGACCTGACGATCTGTTGGAGTGTGAGCAGGGTAATATTTAGTGAAGGGATTCAGGGAAACCGGTTATTTTCATATAGTCGGACTTGAGTCCTGGAAATGGGAAGTACAATGCCTGCACTTTAAAGGAGGGGTTTGGGATATTGGCAGTTTGGAGGGATATGTTGTGTATCTTTATACGTATATGCTTCTAAACTGTTGTATTCTGAGCACCTCTGCAAAAGCAGTGATAATGTGTGAGTGTGGTGAAAGTGTTGAATGATGATGAAAGTATTTTCTTTTTGGGGATTTTCTTTCTTTTTTGGGTCATCCTGCCTCAGTGGGAGACGGCCGACTTGTTGAATAAATATACAGTGGACCCCCGCATAACGATTACCTCCGAATGCGACCAATTATGTAAGTGTATTTATGTAAGTGCGTTTGTACGTGTATGCTTGGGGGTCTGAAATGGACTAATCTACTTCACAATATTTCTTATGGGAACAAATTCGGTCAGTACTGGCACCTGAACATACTTCTGGAGTGAAAAAATATCGTTAACTGGGGATCCACTGATATATATATATATATATATATATATATATATATATTATATATATATATATAGTGAAATTTCAAGTGCTTTAGTGACTTCTCACATTATCAAGGAACTATATGTAGTGTAGCTCCTTGATTATGTGAGAAGTCACAAAAGTGCTTGGAATTTCACTATTTTTTTCACAGTGGTTGTTCTGCATATTGTGGTATCTGTTTCCTGTGATCTCATTGTATGTATGTATGTATATATATACGTATAGTATATATGTCATGCCGAATAGGCAGAACTTGCGATCTTGGCTTAAATAGCAACGTTCATCTTGCCATATAGGACAAGTGAAAAGTTGTGTATGAAATAATTTTGCCAAAATCATTCTTAACCTAACGAAAAAAATGTATTTCACTGTGTTTGTTTAGTATTAAATTACTGTAAACAAATCTAAAATATATTTAGTTGGGTTAGACTAAAATAAATTACTCTTGTTATAATAAGGTTAGGTAAGTTTTCTAAGATTGTTTTAGTGCAAAATTATAAATTTTTCATTAACATTAATGAAAAAAATGTATCTTTAAACGTATAAGAAATTTTTTTAGAAAGGACTTAATTTTAAATGAGCTCTTGCTAATTGACCAGTTTTGCATATTCGGCACGACATATATATATATATATATATATATATATATATATATATATATATATATATATATATAATATATATAATATATATATATATATATATATATATATACACATGTATATATAAAATTTTTGACCAAATACATTTTTTGTAAAAAAAAAAATAATTTTTTTAGTAATTTTTTTTTTTGTTTGTTTTTTTACAATACACTTTAACTTTGTATAAAGGACTCATTCTTGAGTCATATACTGCCTGGGAGGTAGTTGGGTTTGATTCAAAGGGATGATAGTTCCAGTTCCTTGGATCAAGGCATATCCTGTGAGAATTGAGGATATTAAAGTGATCTCTCCAAAACTCTCTTAGTCAATTTAGTTTCTGAGGTCACTACAAAGCACCTTTCAAACAGAGCTTTTGTGTACAGTTCTTTGAAGTTTGCAATGACCTGCTGGTCCATGGGCTGCAGGAGAGGAGTGGTATTAGGAGGCAAAAACTTGACCTTAATGAAGCTCATGTCCCCACAAAGTCGCTCTGCCAAGTCTGTAGGATGACTAGGGGTATTGTCTAACACCAGGAGGCACTTAAGGTCTAATTTATTTTCAGTTAGGTAATTTTTCACAGTGGGGGCAAATGCTTGGTGTAACCAGTCATAGAAAAAGTCCCTAGTGACCCATGCCTTACTGTTTGCCCTCCACAGCACACACAAATTAGCCTTGAGGATATTCTTTTGCCTGAACACACTGGGAGTTTCAGAGTGATACACTAATAAAGGCTTCACTTTGCAATCGCCACTAGCATTGGCACACATTAACAGAGTAAGCCTGTCTTTCATAGGCTTATGTCCTGGGAGTGCCTTTTCCTCCTGAGTAATGTAGGTCCTACTTGGCATTTTCTTCCAAAACAGGCCTGTTTCGTCACAATTAAACACTTTTTCAGGTTTCAGTCCTTCACTGTCTATGTACTCCTTGAATTCCTGCACATATTTTTTCAGCTGCTTTGTGGTCCGAACTGGCAGCCTCGCCATGCCTTACACTATGCTTCTTAAATCTCTCAAACCAACCTTTGCTGGTCTTAAATTCACTCACATCATCACTAGTTGCAGGCATTTTTCTAATTAAATCCTCATGCAACTTCCTAGCCTTTTCACTTATGATCGCTTGAGAGATGCTATCTCCTGCTATCTGTTTTTTCGTTTATCCACACCAATAACAGTCTCTCAACATCTTCTATCACTTGTGATCTCTGTTTCGAAAACAAAGTTGCACCTTTGGCAAGAACAGCTTCCTTGATTGCCGTTTTCTTGGACACAATAGTAGCGATGGTTGATTGGGGTTTACTATACAACCTGGCCAGCTCGGAGACACGCATTCCACTTTCATACTTAGCAATGATCTCTTTCTTCATCTCCATAGTAATTCTCACCCTTATTCCTGTAGGGTTGGCACTAGAAGCTTTCTTGGGGCCCATGGTCACTTATTTTGCAGGTGAAATCACTAAAAACGCTGTAATAATACGAAATGTTCCGATTGCATGCTTGGATGTTGCCGCGGAGGCTGGCTCAGGCCGCACATAGATGCGTCGAGCGAGTTTTTTAGTGCTAGGCGAGGCAAAATTTTAGCGATAAAATGTATCGCTAGGCAGATTTAACGTTATGTGATGCCAGCGTTAGGCGGGGGTCTACTGTATTCCGTGGTTAGAATTTGTACACCCAAATGAGTCACAGGGAATGAAAAATTACATAAAACAAGGTTATTTTTATTAATGTTCATTTCCTTTCTGCAGAATTTTAATTTTTTAACTGGTAAACCAGATTGCTGCTGTCAGCAAGCCACAGTACTGTAGATTAGTAGGCAAAAATGGAAGCAAACTACAAGTAAGAATGACATTAGGGAGTTCTAACGTATTTGGATATTATTACACATGGCATATACAGGTAAACTGCTAAGCTGAACTTGAGTTTTAGAGGTTGGAAATGTAATTCCTCTATAGAAATTTAGGTACCCATTTTTCCTCTGGAAAGACAGGCCTTAGATTGGACTGAGAGGGTAAAACCCTCAAAACCAGTCACAGATATGCCTGGTAATCATAATAAAATATTTAGTAAAGAGAAGAAGGAAGGAAACCAAAGCATGTGTAGTTAATCGCCTCAATATGGAGTGTGGGGAGAGGAAATATTGCCCCATGTCATGTATTGGAAATCAACCCACTAATGTTCAGAATTATAAATAAATGAAATTGTAATGCATTTACTACTTATAATTTTTTTTAACCCCTTAATTACTAATGTAAGAAATGTCTTAATTTTTTTTCCCTTTTATTTACAGGGTGATCATTTAAGCCATGGTGGAGCTGGACCTCACTAGTGACCTGACCACCACTGGCAGCAGCTGTAGTCCTTTCCAAAAGGACTACATTGGGGGGTTGTGGAGCCCCCCCATTATGGGGGCTGGTATGTACAGCTGAGCCACTCACAAGGCCTGTGTGAGAGGCAGCATGTGGTACATCCAATGTGGCAGGGGATCGTGACATCGGGCAATTATATGTGTTTAGTGTATATTTTTTAAGCATCCAAGAGTGAATGGCAAGGGATGGGACAGTTTTGAACGTTGTTTAGGACACCAGGGCCCCCTAACCCCCCCTGCCCAGTGCAGCTCAGTGTGTGGTCTCTTGTGTGCGATCTTCCACAACATATCTCGCAGCCAATCATATCACAAGGCAGCCTAAGCTTGGTCATGATGTGACAATGGTCGTAGCTTCACTTATCCTGAAATGTGCAAAAATGAAGTTCTGCCAGTCTTGGTGTGTATCTGAGCTCCCAAAGAAATTATGGAAGGTTGAGCATTGACTCAAATGTGTGAGAACTTGGAAAGTATTTACAAAGAGCGACACGATGCCTTGAAGTGTGGGGTGAAGCTGAATAGTGCAGTGCGATGAACTGAGAGTTGGCTTCTTATTGGCCATGTACTCTGGGCTGGTGGTGAAGACCGAGCAATGAACCTGACTTCACTAGGTTTAGCATTGTATACATAATTACTATACATTGTGTACAGAATGACTCATTATTTTATTAAACAAACATTTTTAGCTAGGTGATCTATTCTGAGAAAAAAAAAAAAAGTAATGTAAAGAATGCACAATGCTATTATGAACAGATGGCTTACATCAAGGATTATGATTCAGAAGCTAAAATTATAATGGTAGCTTCACTGTGTTGAGCAACTCCTCTTTTAAGTGCATAATTTTAGTGTAGTTGTTAGTGCTTCCCATTTTCCTGTGTTCATCTGCTGACTTTATTGATAATTTTTATTTTGTACTCATTATTTAGAACTGGATCTCTGTGTCCACCTATATGTCATGAGTGGAATGAGGCCAATCAGTCCACAGTGCCTCAACATCAGTTTTCTGTCATGGGGAAGTGATATATGTATTTGAAAATCAGTGAACTTTCATTCAGCTAAGGAAACAGCAGCTTAAAAAAAATGTTTTGTGTAGCTGTGCTGTTAGGCATATCTAATTGGAGAAATTTATATAATTATGTTGCACCTAAATTGCAGCTGAGTATCATCCACAAATTTTTATATTACTTGGCATTGTTAATGCGTTACTTTGATCGCAAAATGGTGCAATTTCTTATAATAGTATCATTCTAAAACATTCCAATTGAAGTGTTATGTAACTTTTGTTAATTACAACTGTGGTCTATGACCAAATATCAAATCCACTCATCTCTGGACTGCACTTTGACATTTACATTATTTAAACATGTGTACAGAGCAGGGACATGGTGGTGTTTGCACACGTTATCTTATTAATATCCAGTTCTATTGGATAATTTATTATAAATTTAATAAACACAACCATGGCCCTGATTTCTATACAAAGTTTGCTGTAGTCCTACTTCATCTGACTATCAGGTTATACAGGGCACAGCTATTGGAGATCTCCAGCCTCCAGTGTGATTTAATTGCTTTAGACCTCCCACAAGATTATTTAGCTAAGAATTGGTTTAAACATTTTTTTGAAATTGACAAAATATTTAATATGTTATTGTAGTGTGTTCTCAACTTTGTAGATATTATGGTTTGTTGAGATGATGTTTAATGACAGGAGCAGCCAGCATTAGATTCATGGACTTTTCCTTGTGCATTTTTAAAGATTCATATTTAAATATTTTATCTGTCAGAAATATTCCATCCATCCTGGTACGCCTGAGACTCGAAGGGACATCTTACTGTTCCTCGTGTTTACGCTCACTCAAACTCTGCCGGCTCACCACCCTACACCAGTGCTACCTTTACTTCCTCCCAGCTGAAACTGAGGATGGAGAGTGTTGAGTTCGGGCACCAGTCTGGCGTGCCTCAGAGCTTCCAGGCACTGCGGCACTTACCCAGTCGGATGACGTGATGTGTACAAATATTGTAAGACGAGTGCAGTGGGCGCTGTGTCAGCCTCTCCACGAGGGTACTCAACATGGACTTCATCTGTAGAATAATAAATGTGCCATTTTGCATTATATGATGTTTTATTTCACTATCTTGCATTTGTAGGACTCAAAATCAGTAGTTGTGATATGTAAACTGAAGAATGTATGGAAAAAATAGGGTTGTGTATGACACCTCCAAAAACAGCCAAAATTTGTTGTAATTTACTTCATAAAAATAATTAAGGTTTTAGATACCTTACACTGTGAAAGATATTGATCTAGCAATGTGTGAAAGTTGACTTTGCCCTAAGCCATCAATATCATAACATTAATAAGGAACTCTTGTTGTGGCCTCTGCAAACTCCCCCAAATCACCAACTAAATTTCAGTCAAGACCACTTTCACCTGTACAAACAACAATTGACACCTGCCATCAACACTGGTAAAAGCCACATTGGAATTTGTGGCCCTGTCAAATATTAGTACAATCAGCTACTACACCACTGTCATGATGGGAACCAGTCACTGACTCCAAGAACAACAACGTAGTACTTTTACTTAGTCTAAAATGTGAGGAGAATTTTATCTAATCCTAATTTCACAAAATCCCCATGCTTATGAAAAGATGTTTCAATCCATCTTGGGCCATTGTTAAGTCACAATCAAGGAAGAAATCAGGAGTGGTAGTGACAATGTAGCAGCAAAAGAGTTAGTAATAACAGTAGTAGTACAAAAGAACAGAGCAGCAGGCCTACTAGCTCAAACTAGGTAGGACGAGTTATAGAATACTGAGGGTAAATTATATCTGAAAGCACCATATAATCAACATCCATGGTCCCAGACTATTTAATATCTTATCAGAAGATATCAAATGTCTGACAAGTGCCGAATCAACCAGGCTGTGACAGATATACGAGCTTTGGTTGGTCAGGCAAGCACCAGACAAGTAGCCTGACTCAGGGTCAGGAGTAGGAAAATTTTCAAAATTCATTAAAAGCAAAAGGGAAATTGGACAGGTTAGGAGAGAGATCAAAGAACTAAAAGAGGTTGATATAGGGCTAGCTGGAGGCTGTTCTGTTGTGCAGACCTGACAGAGCTATGATAAATACAAATAATACACATTAATAAATGAACTGACTTTTTGGGGGGCTCCCTAGCTTGGTAGATGGCCAGTGGTACAAAAAACAAACATGAGTAATATTTCATAAGGCTAAGGAACCATGTGTATGAAATACTTATAACTGTTCAACCAATTAAATATTATACTTACATAAAATTTGCAGATTTAGAAAATACACTCCTTCCTGCACGAGAATCAGTTAATCAATATCATCATAGCTTGTGCGTGGCCTCTTTGCTTCAGGGCCTTCCACATTCTCTTTCTTCAGGCTGTCTAAATCTTCCATGGAAAGAATTGATCTGGATCCCTGAGCATCAACAATGTTTGTACTAGAAATAGAAAGGAAAAAGCACTTAAAAATCTTGATTATTTAAACATAAAAGTCCAATGCTTACTATGTCATAAAACTTATCTATCTGTTCACCAGAATGAGCAATAGAGTCTCAACAATTCATTGCTACAAATGCACATATTACTCTTGTGGCAACACTTTTCTTGCCAAATAAGGTAAGCGAAAATTTTGCTATGCAATCTCACAAAAATCATTCTGAACCTAACGAAAAAATATACTACAGCCTCTCCTCACTTAGTGACGTACTCGTTTACTGACAACTTGGACTTATGACGGGCTCAGTCCAGTATACATACCTAAATAATGTATATTAAGAGATGATTCCCTCTCTTCTGTTTATTACAATATACAGTACACTACTGTATAAACATTTAAAAATTTACCAAAACTGTTATAGTGCAAAGATGACATTAAAGGAATATCAAAGATGGTTGACACACACCTACTACCATTATAGTATGCTCCTCACTTAGTAAATAGTTTTGGGACCTGACACGCCGTTGGAATGTACAGCAACGTGCAGTTAGAGAAATTATGTTACTAGCCTTCCTGAAGCTATGTTGAGCTATTTCACTAAATTTACACTGTCATGAATAAACATCATGGCATCATGATCAAAAAAATGCCGCAAATTTCTCGGCTGTCTCCTGGTGAAAATGTTTTAACAGACTGTCCCTTAATCAAGTCTACTGTATACTGCAAATGCAAAATACAATTAGTGCAATCTTAAGAGATTTTATTTGATTATTTTTAAAATGCATTACTTACCACACTGTTCCTGGCTGATAACAAGTAGAAAGAACAATATCAAGTGCATTAAAGAGAGATCGGGCATTGAGCTGAGTGAAGCACATGGGTGGTGTTACTGCAATTACATTATGACTTGGCCCCTCAACTTGAACCAGAATATGATGATCTTCTTTTAATCTAAAAGATAAAAAAATTATTACTCTTTATAAAAATAAGAACTGAAAATATTTAGAGCAATAATATAAACTAATTAACTTACAGCAATACCAAAACAAGTGTTTTAATTCGCTTAATTCACTTGTATATCAGTTCTATTCTTGTTTGAGATGTAAACTGTTGTATGATCTCATCATACAATAAGCTTCCTTGCTCCAGTTGCATCAGTACACATTTTTTTTAAATAGAGAGTAAACTGAGGCCACTTACTCTTTCCTGGCTCTGTGATCCAGGAAAACAAGTATTTATTAGTTTCAGGGGCTTCCCCCTTGATTACAATAATAATAATTCAGGGGCAGAAAATGTGCATTCTGCTGAAGCATTGTTGCTAGGTATGGCTAGAATTAACTCATCCAGTTGAAATACTTCTTTGAAACTTGATGTGAGACTTTTTCTACCCTCAACTCAATTAGTTCATGTACATTTAAGATCAACATTAATTAATTCTGGCATATAAAATACTCAAGAAAAGCATAAAACTGTTTAACTGAGTGAGTATATCAACACAACTTTCAACTGTGTGAATTACAGTAATAAAAAATATTCTTAAAAAAATCACATATTACTGTAACTGTATGGTATTTAAGATCAATGCTAATAAATCTGACATACAAAATGCACAAGAATGCAAGAAAATTGTGAAAACTGATCAAATATATTAACAAACAACTTTCCAAGCTAAATTGTAACCCACTGACTGTAAACAACAGCTGATATTGTTAGATCAACAGCTCCAGACTTCAACCTAACTTAATCTTTGTTTCTGAGTGTATATTATTAGATTTAAAAGCTATTTACGACGAGATTATATCGTGATAACGCAAGAACATAATTATTATAAACTTAGTTTCAGTTAACGAATTTTCAACGAATTTATAAATACATACAACTTCTCATCATGAAAATGAACACAGGATGTGTTCTAGGGGAATGCTGTTCATCCTTCACCCCTTATTTTTGTCACTCTCCAATTATCTTGCCATCCACTCAGTGCCACATCATGATACAACTAGCTGTGGGGTGTGCAGTGGTATCTCAGAACAACTGCCACAATATTTCATAACAGGGGACAGAAAAATTAATTTCCCATTATGATTCATTTTTGCTGGGAATATAGCACTCACCTAGCACACCCAGAATATACACCCCTGCTTAAAATATATCTGCCAAGACTTTGAATGCCATCAATATGCCACCATGCACTATATAGTGAGTCCCCATGATATTCTTTGTTATAAATAGTTCTGTTATACAGTTCTTCTATACTGTAAATGGTTTTCTTATACTGTTGTACTATACCTAACATACAAGTCTTATCTCACTCTCCATGTGTATATAGATGTTTAAAAAAGTATCCTCTGTGACTTGATAAAGCTCAGCCCTGAGTGATGCACTGTACAGTAACAAAAGCTTGTTGACATTACACATTCTGTTGACATTACACCTTCACATCAAGAAGGTAGGAGAGAAACCTACAAGAAATAACAAGGTCTGTAAGGAACTAAACAAAATATTTAAAGACATGTTCTCAGATGATACAGGAGTAGCACCAAAGAGAAAAAAATACACCAATGGATATGAGGCAGTATATATACAACAGGGAAGTATATGAACACTTTTGAGAGAGTCACATATATCACAAGACCTGACAAAGTGTCACTGTGGATTCTGCGAGAGGAAGCAGAAGCATTATCTGAGCCACAAGCTATGTAAAATCTACAAGTGAAGGGATATGGGACAATTGCCAGAGATCTAGAAAACAGTGAATGTAGTCCCAATATTTAAGAAAGGAGACAGACAGGAAAAGTTAAACTACAGATCAATATCACTGATATCACAATATCACAAGGTAATGGAGAAGAAAATCAAAGAGATGTGGTTTCATAAGCAACAACTAGCCTGGGTTTATAGATGACAAATCTTGTTTCACAAACCTGCTTGAGTTCTATGACAAAGTAACAAAGTGAGGCAGGAGAGAGAGAGAGACAGAGGGATGGGTGGACTGCATATTCTTGGACTGCAAGAAGGCATTTGATATAGTACCATACAAGAGTGTGATTTGATGAGCAGGGAGAAATGATATAGAATGCACTACAGTGCATCAAAGAGTACCTTATGGAAAGGAGGCAAAGATTATCTGAGAAGGGTCACTAAAATGGGAAAGTGTCATATGTGGGATTCCACAAGGATCAGTATGGGGACTGGCACTGTTTCTGATATATGTGGATCACATACCAAGAGTCAGATATCATAAAAATTAATGAGAATAAAAACTTAGGGGGCTAAGAAAGACTACAAAGAGACATGGACGAACTGCAAGAATAGTCTTCAAGTGGATACTTGAATTCAACTCTAGCAAATGCAAGATTATGAAAACTGGGGAAAGGTCAAGAAGACTTGAAACTGAGCATAGACCTGGGGGATGTCACAGAGGCTGCAAACCTCGAGGAGAAAAACTGAAGGATGAGCACAGTTCCAAGCATTTCACCAGAGGCACATATCAACTAAACGACCTCTGCAGCAAATGATCATTTTGCAAAACTAGCTTTTGGTAATATCAACAAAGTCATTCGCATCCTTATATACAACATATGTTAGGCCCAGCTTGGAGTACGTAGCACCAGCATAGAACCTTCACCCCTTAAAGTATCTTAAGAAACTGGAGAAAGTGCAGAGGTATACAGTAAGATTAGTCCTACTGCTAAGGAAAATGAGCTATGAGGAGAAGCCTAAATTGAGAGGCAGGGGCATGAGTTGAGACTTAACCACTGTAACTACAAAGAGGCGAGAACAAAAAGGTGAGCTCATCCCATGGACCAGGGATACCTCGACAGAGGGTGGCAAACAAGTGGAAGGAGCTGGATGAAAAGGTGGTTTGTGGAGGAAAACCCTGCACAGTTTCAAAACACCCAGGAGGCCAAAAACAGAAAATGGCTGTCAATTACTGATGTACTGACCTAAACAAGCAGCTTGCTCATAATGTATACACAGATAAAATACAAAACACATACACACACAAAAAAAAAAATACTGTGCCTCTCACCTGTAAACTATTGATTGGGCAAGTTCAGTAGCAGGTTTCCGACTACATTTGTCTTGCACAATTTCTATACCTAAGCAAAGGCCCATCCCCCGCACATCTCCAGCAACAGCATGCTTTGTTTTCAGTATCTGAAGGTTCTCCAACAATGTCTTTCCAACTGCTTTGGCACTTTGAATCAGTTTTTCATTTTCAATTACATCCAAAACTGCCATTCCTATTGCACATGCTACTGGATTTCCACCAAACTGTAACAGAAAAATACAATATTTGCACACTTCAGCATCCATCATATATTTCATTTTCATTAGGTATTTATATAGGTATTGCAAATGTTATCCAATTACCACATCAGCAATTTTGCCCACTTTGCACCCTATTTTTGGCCAATTCCACTGTTCCAGTTAACCAAACTCTGCTATTTCACTAGTATTTCTTCTATTCTATCGACTGAGTACAAGAAACCACCCATTTCCCTATTTCAACTACCCAATAAAAAGACCAGAAATCAGTAATTTGGCCAATTTCACACAAAATTAAAAAAATGGCAATTTAAAAATAGGGTCCAGAATAAACAATGCAGACATTCCTGGAACTAAAAACATTTTCTCTGTTCCTTAGTCACGTCTCCAGGCCCCTCTTATATTACGCTTGCTTTCCATTTTGAATTTTTATTCACACAAAAAATAGATTTATACTTTAACAGGACGCATGACTATAACAAGAGACACAGATTTCTTTTTGATGTACCCCATGTCCATATCACTGTGTAAAAACTCTATGCACATAAAGAGCCCCAAAATTTGGAATTCATTACCAGTAAATACTAAAGTAACCTGGTCTGAACATCAATTTAAGACTTCTCAAAAACCACCTACTCACCCTAAACTAAATACTCAATACTCAATATTTAATTTCCCAATTACCTAAATCTTAAAACTTCAAAACTAGATGCCCAAAGCTCATACACTGATTAATACTACTACATAGTAGTATAAATACCTACCCAAAACAATACTGCCTTACACCCAATTGTAGCATTCTCATACTCTAAACTACTTTCAACAACTCACAATGTTATATTCCCATAACATAATTTCCATATTTATTTTTGAAACTGTGTATAGTAGGTTGGTAGACAGCAACCACCCAGGGAGGTACTACCGTCCTGCCAAGTGAGTGTAAAACGAAAGTCTGTAATTGTTTTACATGATGGTAGGATTGCTGGTGTCTTTTGTCTGTCTCATAAATATGCAAGATTACAGGTACGTCTTGCTACTTCTACTTACACTTAGGTCACATTAAACATACATGTACATGTTTATTTATACACACTCATCTAAGTTTTCTTTGATTTTATCTTAGTTATTGTTCTTATTACTTTTCCTTTTATATCCATGGGGAAGTGGAATAAGAATCTTTCCTCCGTAAGCCATGCGTGTTGTAAAAGTCAACTAAAATGCCAGGAACAATGGGCTAGTAACCCCTTTTCCTGTAATAATTACTAAAAAGAATAATAAGAAGAAAATTGTCAAAGTGGGAAGTCTGAATGTGCGTGGATGTTGTGCAAATGATAAGAAAGAGATGATTGTGGATGTTATGAATGAGAAGAAGCTGGATGTCCTGGCTTTAAGTGAAACAAAGCTGAAGGGGGTGGGTGAGTTTCAGTGGGTCAGGGGTTTCTAATAGAGTTAGAGCTAAAGAAGGAGTATCCATAATGTTGAAGGATAAGCCATGGCAGGAAAAGAGGGACTATAAATGTATTAATTCAAGGATTATGTGGAGTAAAATAAAGGTCGGATGTGAGAAGTGGGTTATAGTAAGCGTATATGCACCTGGGAAAGAGAGCAGTATAGAGGAGAGAGAGAGAGATTTTTGGAAATGTTGAGTGAATGCATGGGGAGCTTTGAACCAAGTGTGAGAGTACTTGTGGTTGGGGATTTTAGTGCTAAAGTGGGTAAAAATGTTGTGGAGGGAGTAGTAGGTAAACTTGGGGTGCCAGGGGTAAATGAAAATGGGGAGCCTTTAATTGAGCTATGTTATGAAAGAGGTTTGATAAGTAATACATATAATATGAAAAAGAGGATAAATAAATATACAAGGTATGATGTAGCACATAATGAGAGTAGTTTCTTAGATTATGTATTGGTGGATAAAAGGTTGATGGGTAGGCTCCAAGATGTACACGTTTACAGAGGGGCAACTGATATATCGGATCATTATCTAGTTGTAGCTACAGTTAGAGTAAGAGGTAGATGGGATAAGAGGAAAATGGCAACAAGTAAGAGGGAGGTGAAAGTGTATAAAATAAGGGAGGAGGAAGTTCGGGTGAAATATAAGCAATTATTGGCAGAAAGGTGGGCTGGTGCAGGTATGAGTAGTGGGGGGGGGGGGGTTGAAGAGGGTTGGAATAGTTTTAAAAATGCAGTATTAGAATGTGGGGCAGAAGTTTGTGGTTATCAGAGGGTGGGTGCAGGAGGAAAGAGGAATGATTGGTGGAATGAAGTAAAGGGTGTGATAAAAGAGAAAAAGGTAGCTTATGAGAGGTATCTATAATGCAGAAGTGTTATAAGAAGAGTAGAGTATATGGAGAGTAAAAGAAAGGTGAAGAGAGTGGTGAGAGAGTGCAAAAGGAGAGCAGATGATAGAGTGGGAGAGGTACTGTCAAGAAATTTTAATGAAAATAAGAAAAAATTTTGGAGTGAGTTAAACAAGTTAAGAAAGCCTAGGGAACAAATGGATTTGTCAGTTAAAAACAGAGTAGGGGAGTTAATAGATGGGGAGATGGAAGTTTTGGGTAGATGGCGAGAATATTTTGAGGAGCTTTTAAATGTCGACGAAGAAAGGGAGGCGGTAATTTCACACACTGGCCAGGGAGGTATACCATCTTTTAGGAGTGAAGAAGAGCAGGATGTGAGTGTGGGGAGGTGTGTGAGGCATTACGTAGAATGAAAGGGGGTAAAGCAGCTGGAACTGACAGGATCATGACAGAAATGTTAAAAGCAGGGGGGGACATAGTGTTGGAGTGGTTGGTATTTTTGTTTAATAAATGTATGAAAGAGGGGAAGGTACCTAGGGATTGGCGGAGAGCATGTATAGTCCCTTTATATAAAGGGAAGGGGGACAAAAGAGATTGTAAAAATTATAGAGGAATAAGTTTACTGAGTATACCAGGAAAAGTGTACGGTAGGGTTATTATTGAAAGAATTAGAGGTAAGACAGAATGCAGAATTGCGGATGAACAAGGAGGTTTTAGAGTGGGTAGGAGATGTGTAGATCAAGTGTTTACATTGAAGCATATATGTGAGCAGTATTTAGATAAAGGTAGGGAAGTTTTTATTGCATTTATGGATTTAGAAAAGGCATATGATAGAGTGGATAGGGAAGCAATGTGGTAGATGTTGCAAGTATATGGAATAGGTGGTAAGTTACTAAATGCTGTAAAGAGTTTTTATGAGGATAGTGAGGCTCAGGTTAGGGTGTGTAGAAGAGAGGGATACTATTCCCGGTAAAAGTAGATCTTAGACAGGAATGTGTAATGTCACCATGGTTGTTTAATATATTTATAGATGGGGTTGTAAAAGAAGTAAATGCTAGGGTGTTCGGGAGAGGGGTGGGATTAAATTATGGAGAATTAAATACAAAATGGGAAGTGACACAGTTACTTTTTGCTGATGATACTGTGCTTATGGGAGATTCTAAAGAAAAATTGCAAAGGTTAGTGGACGAATTTGGGAGTGTGTGTAAAGGTAGAAAGTTGAAAGTGAACATAGAAAAGAGTAAGGTGATGAGAGTATCAAATGATTTAGATAAAGAAAAATTGGATATCAAATTGGGGAGGAGGAGTATGGAATAAGTGAATGTTTTCAGATATTTGGGAGTTGACGTGTCGGCGGATGGATTTATGAAGGATGAGGTTAATCATAGAATTGATGAAGGAAAAAAAGGTGAGTGGTGCATTGAGGTATATGTGGAGGCAAAAAATGTTATCTATGGAGGCAAAGAAGGGAATGTATGAAAGTATAGTAGTACCAACACTCTTATATGGGTGTGAAGCTTATATTTCCCATACGAAATAATGTAAATACAATTAATCTGTTCCAGACCCACAAAAATACTCACAAAAAAATACATTTTTTAAAGAATAACTATAGTTTAACATACATTTAGTACTTAAAACATACATACATATAGTATTAAATGAGTAATACAATACATAAATAAACATTTAAAATCATGTTTACGTACCTTTATTGAAGACTGTTGTTGGCATCTGGAAGATAGGGAGAAGGAGAGAGGGAGGACTTATTACTGCCTCAACCACTGCCTCCACTACTGCCTCCACCACTGCTTACACCACTGCCTCACTGCCACTATGAAGTTTCTTTGGGCCCATGGTGGCTTATTTCACAGTCACAATCAATAAACAAGCACTAAACACAATAAGTTTATTGTGAAATGTTCAGATGAACGAGCAGGGTAATGTTCACTCAAGGATAAACAAAGCTAGACTGGCTCACAGCCCCTGCACGCCTCCCAATGCAGGCGCGGGTAGGCGGACAGTTCTGGTATGCCGGCCGAAACATGGGGCAACAGCCGAAACTCGGGACAAAATTTAGCCGAAAAAAGTGGTCGAAACTCGAAGCAGCCGATACTCAGGGCGGCTGAAACACGGGGTTCCACTGTATTTATATTGTTTAATATGTCATATTAGATCAATTGTGATAGGCAAATAAGCCAGTGTGTTGATATTAGCATAATAATAAAGCATATTCCCCTGCATCACAAGACTGAGCTCATGGCAACTGACAGTGGCTTCAAAGGCACCATATCTTTTATGGACAATGTACTGTGTATGTGCTTTACACAATGAGAAGCATTTCTTTTATTTGTTGGAACCATGGCTAAGGCTAAAAGTAAGCAGGTTACAACAATAAACGGAGAAAAAGAAATTGGAATGACTTATGCAGCAAGTAGCGCCACCAAACAGTACCAGCAGGTTGATGTGGCGACCCTGGAAATTTGAAATTATGCTAGCTGAAATCAGTGCTAAATAACTGATGGAACCGGATGTCTGATTGCCGGATTTGTGATGGCTGACCTGTAATTTGTTTTGTGTCATTTTTATATAATTTCTTATCTGCCACATTTGATTTTTATATTAATGTAATATTATTGACAATGTAAGAAAGGGACCCCAATGGAAATAAGTCACTCTGTCTGACTTTTTTGGGTTAGCCTAGGTTCTCTACACATATGCTGATATGTATGATAATCTATGTAACTGTATTTGTGTATACCTGAATAAACTGACTGACTTACTTACTATTAAAAAAGCTTGGCCTTGATTTTGAAATAAGTAAATTTCAGTTTGCCACTTCATTAAATATAAATTGTTTCCTGTGAAATAACTAAATAATGCCTCTTCTGATGGTCTTGAAACCCTAATAATCTTAATTGATGTATTTTTGTACTTATTTTGGTGCCAATTTGCCAATATTTTTTTTAAAAACCAATTTGATCAAGTTGGATTTTCTTAAAAACTAATAAAATATTTTTTCCATATAGGATTGTAGAGAATTTGAAATAGAATATAATGAGAAAAGAGAACAAAAAAAAAAATATTCACATTATGATTTGTTAAATTTACAAGGATAGACTTTCCTATTTGGGGAATTTTTTCTTAGTAACATTTTTTATTTGTTTCTCCTAAATTTTAGTTTATAACTCGAGAACATCTCATAATGATAAAACAGAGCAAAGAGCCGCTCAGAGAAGGGATGGACTGGACCAACGTAAGCAAGTCTCCCACAGCCAGGCAGGCAGGCGTGACCTCACCTTGGCTGAGGACAGCCAGTTCTTCCCTTATTGGTAGGCTGAACTGGACTATTGACACAGCATTGGGGCTCTAGAACTGCTATAATTCTGAATTGCCAGTTCACCGGTTGAGAGGGCATGCCAGTGAATGTGTAATGAACGTCGAGTAAATAAAATCATGAATTTTTTTATCATTAACCCTGTGGAATGCATCCTTGAATTATAAAGGAATACAATGCATACATACTCACAGTGGAATAGTATTCCCCCAGTGCATCAGCAATCTCTTGAGTAGTTATTACAGCTGCCATTGGATGACCATTACCAAGTGGTTTACCTACAGTGACAATGTCAGGAATAACACCATATTGCTGAAAAACAGAATTAACATCATTAATAACACCTTGTTATTGAAAATAAAAAAGAATGAAATTTTGCTCATAAATGCTGAAAAGAAAACAAACTGGGGATATATTGTTGCTTACATGTAATAAAAGTTTAAATGGAAGAAGTTCAGTATAATGACCAAACTTCAGTGCTTTAAGCTTAATATCAATCAGAAGAGTTCTCATTATTCTGTAAAATGGTAAAGAAGAGGTGCAAATAATATTAGTATATAAAATAATAGGGCACTGAAACCATATGATATCTCTTGTATTTACAGTACCTAATGAAATACGGCAGGGACAAAATTTAATTTTGTTATTATGATGCTTAAGACCCAGGACAACATTAAATAATCTTTGCGTTCCCCAATTTTCATCACTAATCTTCAACAGCCAGCAATGCTTTCCTTGTATACCATACACAATAGACTTCCTTCTATATACCATTTAATTCACTGTACTATATGCTTTCTCCATATCCAAAAGGCAAGTTGCAAATACTATACGCCTAAAGACATAAATATATACTAAGTCTTGTTATGAGACTGTAATACAGATGTATGTATGATTCTGATAGCGACTTTGATGTTTGAAAGATACTGCACTTGAAAGACATACACTGATAATGCTTGAAGATATCTAATATGAAGTGTGTGCTGATGTTTATTATCATTATATTTAGGGAAAGCACTACACCCATAAGGGTTATAAGAGCGAGTGGAGGAATGGAAGGCAAGGAAGGAAATTAATTTTGATTCAAGGAAAAGGACATCTAATTCCTTGCATCAAGAACCATTCACTAGGATCAGGGAATTTCCCTTGAGGGGTGCTGATGCTTATAAAGCATTAATTCATTCACTTTAAAACTAGTAGTTTGAAAAAATTCTTCAATCAGACTGTAAAAAAATATAACCTATAGATACAAAAATGAAAGTGTATATTTATATGTACTTACCTCAAAAGCCCAAAAATGTTCTCCAGTTCGGCCAAGACCTGTCTGTACTTCATCAGCAATACATACACCTCCAGCTTCATGAATCAGGCTGCAAGAATACTTTATAATTAAAATGAAAAAATTACTGCACAGTACTTTGCCTTACAAGATGCAGTGGAACCTCAAAAATCGAACGTATCACATATCGAACGTTTCGAAAATAGGACCATTTTTTCAGACAAACTGTGTCCCTATTATCAAACGCGCCCCTATTTTCGGACCACCGGGTACGGGACCTGTCTGCCGGCCTGCTCTGTCCGCGTCCCCGCACAGGCACCGTGAGCAGTCTAGCTTTGTTTATACTTGAGTGAACACTAACCTGCGCTCTCATTCACGCATTTTACGATTATTTCGTTGTGTTTAGTGCTTGTGGGACTGTGAAATAAGCTGCCATGGGCCCAAAAAAACTTGCTAGTGGTACCCCTGTGGTAAAGAAAGTGAGAAACACCATAGATGTGAAGAAGGAAATAATACAGAAGTATGAGAGTGGTGTGAGACTTGTTGAGATTGCCAGGATGTATGGGAAAAACAAGTCGACCATCGGTTCTATCCTGTCAAAGAAAGAACAAATCAAGGAAGCTGATGTTGCAAAAGGTGTTAATATGCTAACCAAAAAAAGACCACAAATAGTTGAAGAGGTTGAGAAGTTGTTGCTGGTGTGGATCAAGGATAAAGAGATTGCAGGTGATAGTGTTTCAGAGACGATTATTTGCGAAAAGGCAAGGAAGCTGCATGCCGATCTGGTACAGAAAACTCCTGGAACCAGTGCTGATAGTGAATTTAAGGCCAGCAGAGGCTGGTTTGACAGATTTAAGAAGCATAGTGGCATACACAATGTTGTAAGACATGGTGAGGCAGCCAGTTCAGACAAATGGGCAGCTGAGAAGTTTGTACAGGAGTTTAAGGGGTACATAGACAGTGAAGAATTGAAACCTGAACAAGTGTTTAATTGTGACGAAACAGGCTTGTTTTGGATGAAAATGCCAAAAAGGACCTTCATCACACAGGAGGAAAAGGCACTGCCAGGACACAAGCCTATGAAAGACAGGCTTACTCTTTTGTTCTGTGCTAATGCTAGTGGTGATTTTAAAGTGAAGCCTTTACTTGTGTATCATTCAGAAAATCCCAGAGTGTTTAAGATAAACAATATCTTTAAGAACAAGTTATGTGTCTTGTGGAAAGCTAATCATAAGGCATGGGTCACAAGACAAATTTTCAAAGAGTGGGTCCATGAAATGTTTGGCCCCAGTGTGAAAAAATACCTCCAGGAAAAGAAATTGCCACTCAAGTGCCTCCTGTTAATGGACAATGCTCCTGCTCATCCTCCAAACTTATTAGACCTCTTGTCTAAGGACTTCAGTTTTATAAAAGTGAAGTTCTTGCCTCCTAACACTACTCCTCTCCTCCAGCCCATGGACCAGCAGGTCATTTCTAACTTCAAAAAACTCTACACAAAAGCAGTGTTTGAAAAGTGCTTTGAAGTGACCACAGACACTAAGTTGACCCTAAGAGAGTTCTGGAGGAATCACTTCAACATCTACAGCTCCATAAGCCTTACAGGTAAGGCTTGGGAGGGAGTGACTTCCAGGACTTTGAACTCTGCTTGGAGACAATTGTGGCCAGATTGTGTCCAAAAGAAGGATTTTGAAGGGTTTGAGGCTGACCCTGACCTGACCCAGCTTACTCTCTGCCTGTTGTGGACTCTACTGTGGCATTGGGGAACATCCTGGGGTTGGAGGTGAGTGGTGAGGATGTGGAAGAGTTGGTGGAGGACCACAGGGAAGAGCTAACCACTGAAGAGCTGCAAGAGCTTCATATGGAGCAGTATCAGACCACAGCTGAGGAACTTGCTTCAGAGGAGGAGGAAGAGGGAGTGGATGAGGTGCCTTCTTCAAAGATTAAGGAGATTTGTGCCAAGTGGAATGATGTCCAAATGTTTGTTCAGAAGTACCACCCTGAGCAAGCTGAAACAAGCCATCTTTGCAACAAGTTCAGTGACAGAACCATGTCCCATTTTAGGGAAATGTTAAAGAGGTGCCAGAAACAGAGGACTGTAGACAGTTATTTTGTGAGACAGGGGTCCAGTGACTCTCAAGCTGGCCCTAGTGGCATTAAAAGACAGAAGGGAAGTAACCCCAGAGAGGGCTTTACCTGAAGTCCTCATGGAGGGGGATTCTCCTTCCAAACACTAACCCCAACTCCCTCTCTCCTCCTCCCTATCTGCCAGATGCCATCACCAATCTTCAATAAAGGTAAGTAAAAATTTTATTTTATATGTATTACTATACATAATTAAAAACTATAGTATTCGTTGTATGTAAAACTGTAATTAATCTCTATAAAATGTATATTTGTGAATATTTTTGGGTTTCTGGAACAGATTAATTGTATTTCCATTATTTCTTATGGGAAATATTGCTTCGAATTTCAGACTTTTCGAATTTAGAACTAGCTCCTGGAACGGATTAAGTTCGATTTTTGAGGTTCCACTGTAATTTACAATAATTGAAATGCAGAATTCACCTGAGTTTACTGTGGCCAAAATAAAGAATAATACTAAGGAAGAGGTGTTTATTTTCAGCCCATTATCACACTACCTGAAAGATACCTAAAGGTCGTTTCTGGAGGTCAATGTCCCTGCAGCCCAGTCCCAGACCAGGTCATTTCAGGTTTCCCATTTTCCTTGGCCACTTTATTGCTAGACAAGTCATGACTTGTCTTTAATTTGCTTATTTTTGATGTGGCATAAGCTCACCCAGCCTAATTTAATCTAATTTAACTAATCTAACTTTAAATAAAAAAAATACTATTTGGAGAAAAATAGGAAGCACAGGATTATCTGGAGTTTATCTGGAGAGAGTTCCGGGGGTCAACGCCCCCGCGGCCCGGTCTGTGACCAGGCCTCCTTAGGTCAGTGTCCCAGGATGCGACCCACACCAGTCGACTAACACCCAGGTACCTATTTTACTGATGGGGAACATAGACAACAGGTGAAAAGAAACACGTCCAATGTTTCTACTCTGGCTGGGAATCGAACCCAGGCCCTCACCATGTGAAGCGAGAGCGTTAACCACCAGGCCACCAGAGCCACCTGAGCAAATCATAAACTACTGATGTTTTGAAATGAGAATGGGTTGTTATTTCTATATACAGGAATCAGTTGGGGCTTATATGCTTTGCTCAGTTCCAACTGGAGACAAGAAATGCCAAAATTGGGGAGGTGGTGAAAGCCTCTGAATTAGAAATGCCTGTGTCATTAGGGACAAAACCCGGTTTGCTGTTGTAGGCCCTGGCCTAAGGTACTAAAATGGAACTGAAAGACAAGAATAGTACCCTACAGCAAAGGCGAAGCTTGTAGAGTAGAAACAAATAATCTGTGGTTGCAATCATGTAACTGGAATCTGAGGTAACATGAGGTGAAATTTCTTTAGACATCCAACAATCATGCTGGAAACTATGCATAAGAGGATCTCCATGCTTAGTCCTGAGTAAAGTCCACACTGTAATACAGCAAGCCTTCTGCAACACCAGAAGAGCATGCCATTGCATACATGCACAAACCCCAGAACAACTGACAACAGGAAAGCTCAAGATTAGTTACAGGTGGAGGCCTGCCCCCACAAACCTAAGTGGATGACCCGTCAATCCCAGACATCAATCTGGTCTTGAGAGGCATCCCCCGTCCGCACAGAGTGGCAAGGTATCTGGAGATTATCTGGAGAGAGTTCCGGGGGTCAACGCCCCTGCGGCCCGGTCTGTGACCAGGCCTCCTTAGGTCAGTGTCCCAGGATGCGACCCACACCAGTCGACTAACACCCAGGTACCCATTTTACTGATGGGGAACATAGACAACAGGTGGAAAGAAACACGTCCAATGTTTCTACTCTGGCTGGGAATCGAACCCAGGCCCTCACCGTGTGAAGCGAGAGCGTTAACCACCAGGCCACCAGAGCCGTGAATATTTAAACTAGGTGATACACCCACTGCTATGCCAAGACTAATAAGACAGATGGGAGAGGGAGTTTGGATCCCTCTGGGGAAATAACTCCAGCAACAATGCCCCATAACAGCCTGTAGTGATTGTGGACCCCTTCTAAACAAATAAAAGGATGGCTAGCCAAACAGAGAGCAGAATGTACAAAACAATGTATGTACAAAGGATGGATGCCAGGAGAAATGTCTTGAGGTTGGTTATCAACAACAGAGACAACCAGAGAAGAGTACATGTCTGCTAAGCCCCAGGTGAGGTGTTGATGATGACCTGTAGGGATTCCTGCCCAAGCTATATGACAGTTGGGTCCATCCTTGTAAATATTTTGCACAGTCAAATGATAATTACTGAAATAATTTATGTTCTCAGCTGTTGCTCAGTTGGTAAAAAGTCTAGAGGTTTAAGCAGTGTACAAAACCTCCCTGCAAGCTTGTCACAGAAACTAGCACATAACTCATAACTGGAAACTTGAAAGGTAACACAAGGAAGGGTTGTCAACTTGTAAGCCTATCTATTTTTACAACCATTTTGCAGATGTTTATTGTATATACATATTCTAGTTGCAGACAGTTTACCCAAATAAGCCAAGGTAATCCACTTGATAACAACTATAAAGAATTATTAAAATTCTCTGTACTACATAGTACTGTACAGTGGAACCCCGGTTTTCTTCTTTAATCCGTTCCAGAAGGTCAGCCAAAAACCGATTTGAAGAAATAATGTAAATCCAATTAATCCGTTCCAGACACCCAAAAATATTAACAAAAAATACATTTTATAGAGAATAACTATAGTTTTACAAACAGCCTCTCCTCAATGATGGAGTTCTGTTCCTGAGACCACGTCGTTAAACGAATTCGTCACTAAGTGAGGACCATACTACAATGGTAGTGAATTTTGTGTCAACCATCTTTGATATTGTTTTAATGTCACCTTTGCACCATTAATAACATTTCTGATATATTTTTAAATGTTTATGCAGTAGCATACTGTATAATGAAATAAACAGAATATAGGAAATCAGCTCTAATATACATTATTGAGGTATGAATGCTGGTCAGAGAGCCCGTTGTAAGTCTGAGGCATTGGTTAACGAGTATGTCGCTAAGTGAGGAGAGGCTGTACAGAAAACAATGAGAAATAAATATAAATGACTAATGAAATGGATAAATGAGCATTTAACATCACTTTTACCTTTACTGAAGACTCTTGTTGGCGTATGGAAGACGGTGAGGAGGGGAGAGGGAGGAGAGGTTGTTGTTTGGAAGGGAAATCCCCCTCCATAAGGACTTCAGGTATCAAAACCCTATCTGGGGTTACTTCCCTTCTTTGTCTTCTACTGGCACTAGGACCAGCTTGAGTCACTGGACCCCTGTTGCACAAAAAATCTGTTCAGAGAGGCCTGTTTATGGTGTCTCTTTAAGATTTGCCTAAAATGGGACACTGCATTGCCATTGAACATGTTGCTGACATGTCTTGCAATAGCTTTGTTAGGGTGATATTTTTCCATAAAACTCTGCACCTCACTCCACTTTGCACAAATGTCCTTAATAACCCTTTATCGGGTTGGGCCAAAAAAATTCGGTATTGATTACGTGTTTTTGGCGCGTGTCATACTTCGCGCCCCGCGCGGCCAGCTTCCCGTTCTTTAGTTCCAACCAATCACAAGCCTTCCCTGAGTCTCTTCAGCTAAGTACAGTTCGCTTCTGCCGCCTTCCCATTGGTTGAGAGATCAAAATATAAACACTAGCGGCTTGGCTTCGAACACACGCGCATTTTTCCCTCCACCCTTGCTAATCTACTCTTGGATTATATATTCTACAATGTCGGTAAGTACTGATTGTTGTGTTTAGTGCTTACATGAATAGTTTAGGCATATTTTGATATATACCTAAAGTCCGTGTGAAGCATAATATGAGTGTAGCATGCAGTTGAAAAAGTGCATGCATTTTAGTCGAATTATTTCGGTATTGCGCGAGTTTCCGGGAATGTCCAATTTTAGTCAAATAAATATTTATAAAAAATTTTCAATTGCATATATGAACTCTGTAGTGGTCTGGATTTATACAGGAGGTTTCTATTGTCCTTCCAGTTCCATGAGAGGCTGTTTTATGGGGAGCAGTCGACCAGCAGGTCGAGGTATATCTGCGTTTCTGAAGACAGTGACTCAGAACCAGAGGTAGACGAACCAGAATTGCTGGATAGTGGTGATGAATACTTGCCAACGGATGCACAGGATGCAGAGATGTCAACTGATGATGAGGAAAAAAGGGGAAGAAAGGCCAGCCAAAAAGCAGAAAGTAATGAGGAAAAAGAAAACTTTTAGGATTGAGGCATACCCGGATGAGGAAGAGATCCATGAGAATATTGCTCTTCAAGTTTCATCTGAGTGGACCGTAGATGACATTGAAAATGATCCTTTGCCGGCATATGAACATGAAAAGCCTCTTGCAATTAGGTCTCCATATGAGTATTTTCGTATGTTCGTTACTCCAGCCATGATAGATAACATAGCATATCAAACAAATTTGTATACAAGGCAACAAGACGTAAATAGTACTTTTTCAACAGATTCTGAAGAGATCATGAGGTTCATAGGTATTTTGTTGTTCATGGGTATTAATTCACTACCATCCCTCGAAGACTATTGGAAAGCTGGTTTTAGGAGCCAACAGGTTGCAGATAGCATGGCGTCTAAGAGGTTTAGGTACCTTAGAAGTCATATTCATTTCAATGACAACACAAAAAAGGATAATGACAGATTCTACAAAGTAAGGCCTCTTTACACTGAACTAAACTAATGCTTGCTTGAAAATTCCAGCTACACCCAAGCAATCTATTGATGAAGTCATGGTTGGTTTCAAGGGTAAAACTGCTGGAAACCTAAGGCAGTACATCAAAACAAAACCAGATAAGTGGGGTTTCAAACTTTTTTGTCGTGCAAGTCAAGATGGACTCATACATGATATACTCATGTATCAAGGCACAACAACTTTTGACACACATCCCATACAGCTGCCACAGGAAGAATGTAAACTTCCAATAAGTACAAAGATTGTTCTGGCACTTGCACAAACTATGAACAAGACAAACACATCAGCAATCTATGCTGACAATTTCTTTTCAAGTAATGCCTTTGGTCAAGCTACTAAGAGATAAGTATAACTGCAGATACACTGGAACAGTACGTGACAATAGATGTGGTAAGCCACATCTGGTGCCTATCAAACAAATGGAAAAAAACAGTGTGGTCAGGGGCAATTTTTGCTTCAACAACAATGATGGTGTCCTTGTTGTACGATGGAAGGACACCAAAGTTGTGACTTTAGTGACAACTGATATTGGGGTCAAGCCCATGAGTCTTGTTGAGAGATATAACAAGGGTACAAAGAGGAAAGAGAAAATATCGTGCCCTGCAGTCATCAAGAACTATAATGCAAACATGGGAGGTATTGAACAAAAGCAACATGTTGGTGCATCTCTACAAAACACCAATGAAATCAAAACGTTGGTACATGCGGCTATTTGCCTATATTATTGATCTTGCTGTTGTGAATGCATGGGTGCTTTATTGCCGTGATTCTCGAGCAATAAAGCAAAAGTGTATGCAACTGAAGTATTTCAGGAATTCTATCTCTGAAATTGCAAGGTCTAAAGGACAAAACCTTAGAGGGAGCAGCCTAAGAACAACTCCAAGACCTTCACCAACTAATTCACCATGTACTTCCAATGGTGTTGGCATAGTGAAACCTGGGAGGGGAACACGTACAGAAATGCCTGATGACAGTGTTAGGAAAGACATGACTCTAATGCACTTCCCAATGGCAGGGCAAAGGCCGTTTACTTGCAAGTATTGCAGCACCTCGAAAAAAACGGTAACATCGTCATTCGTCTGTAGTGTATGCAAAGTAAATCTGTGCATAAAGACTGATAGAAATTGTTTCACAGACTTCCATCTTGCCAATTAGCAATATAGAATCATTGGTCTTCCAAATGAATCTCAGGAATATAGGGATTGAAACTTGCATCACTTTGCAATTTGGCATTGTTGATATTTGCTTCCTTTTTATATTTTTGTAAGTATTAAAAAATGTTTTGATAAAAGTTCCATTTATGTTTTTTATATTGTCTGTTTGTATATTAAATTTAAAAAATTGTTTTGGTGTGTTTTATTAACAATTGCAAGTTTGCAACATAGAATTTTTTAATCACTTTGTCGGGGGCGGCCTAATATTTTCGGTCTTCGGAGATTGGCAATTGCTCGAAAACTAACCATCAGAAATCAATTTATATGGGATCAGTGACCTTGTATTGAGTTACTCTATCCACCATAGGGAGTTCAGTTCGAATTTCAAATTTTCGGACCCCTTGCGCGATGAAGGGTTAATTGCTGAAGAAGGCACATTCTCCCCTCTATCTTCCTCCTCCTCCTCTGAAGCAATTTTCTCAGCTAAGGTCTGTTGCTGTTCCAGATGAAGGTCTTGCAGCTCTTCAGTGGTTAGCTCTTCCCTGTGGTCATCCACCAACTCTTCCACATCCTGGCCACTCACTTCCAACCCATGGATTTCTCCAAAGACACAATAGAATTCTTTCTTGAATTCTATTGTGTTTCTCACATTCTTTACCAATGGGGTGGCACACAGAACTTTCTTTGGCCCTATGGTGGCTTATTTAGCAGTCACAAGTACAAAACACAATGGATTATTACAAAATGTTTCGGATGAACGCGCTGAGTAATGCTCACTGAATGAGTAACAAAGGCAGACTCAATCACAAATGTATGAGTGGTTGCGTCCTGCAGGCAGGTGGACGTACCTGGTACAGACGATTTCTAAGCGGATGTACAAAAATGAAGAAAATTTCGCTGAAAAAAGTGGTCAAAAATTGAAATGCATGATAACCAGACCAAACGAAAACCAAGGTTCCACTGTACTTCCTTTGGAGACTTTAGTGGATGATTAAATAATGTCAACAATATGCAACATCTGTACAGAAAAAGAATTACTGTACATAAAGTTTTACTAGATATTAATGACAAACAAAAAAATAAATTAGGCACTAACATATTAAAGAGTTTGTAGAAAACCTACATCTCTTCCTGAGAACAAACAAAATAGATTAGACCCACTTACTTGTAAAGAAGTCTAAAGTAGTTTCTTGGGGGTACAACGATGCCACAATTTACTATTAAACATTCAGAGATAAAACAACTTATTTGCCTGTTGTTACAGGTAGCCTGAGTGATGATGCGATCTGCCTCTTTCACATATTTTTCAGCTGAAATAAAGTGAAATGATCAATAACATAAAGTTGAAAGTCGTTTACCCCATGGCAACACTGTGGGGGTTGCCACATGCTGTGTATTATAATATTTACGATTTTCCAATTTTTCTTAGGAATTTGGATTCCAGCAGGTACATAATGTGGTCTAGAACACACATTTCCTGCACAATGCCTTTCAGCTTACAGCCATTACACAGCAATGTAGTTACACAAAAGATGTCTACAGTATATTGCTTTTTATTGCTTTTAAAAGTTTCACAAAAGCACACACACACACACACACACACACACACACACACACACACACAAGAAAGTCCATTTGTTTCACTTTCCTACTGTTCTACCCTATGTACACATGTATACAGGCACTGGTCAAGTTCCTAGAAATGTTGCAGTCTGTGGACATCCCTGAAATACAGCTTCATTTATAAGTGTGTTAAACAACCATGGTCTACCTGGAGTCTACCTGGAGGGTATTCTGGGAATCAATACCCCTGCGGCCCAGTCCATGACCAGGCCTCCCGGCGGATCAGGACTTGATCAACTAGGCTGTTACTGCTGGATGCATGTAGTCCAACGTATGAACCACAGCCCAGATGATCCAGCACTGACTTTAGGTATCTATTCAGGTCCCTCTTGAAGACAACCAGGAGCCTATTGGTAATTCTCCTTATGGCTGGTGGGAGGCTGTTGAACAGTCTTGGTGTCATTCTCGAGACTGCTTAAGGCTTCAAAGGAATTGTGAACGGGGATGGTGTACTCATTATCACCTACTGTCACCATGGGACGGTTTGACTGGGGCGCTCGAATTCCCCCGAATTGGAAGAATGAGCCTGGTTCTGGTTATTTTGAGAACCACGATGTCTATTTCCTCTACGGGTTCTGGGGTTGGAACGGCCACGGAAAGACCTAGAGTACTGAAGGTTGTAGAGAGCATTGCACTCAGATGTGTCATGTCCATGTATTCTATGATAAGTACAGTAGGGAAGATCTGACTGGTACTCATCATCAGTACGACGCCTCTTAGGGTAACTATCAGGACAATTAATTGCAATATGGCCACGGAAACCACAGTTGTAACAAGTCCACTGACTATGGTTACTGAATGTACTATGAATACTACGAGGTTTATAATGACTCTGTACACTGGTCCTTGGTGATCGCTGAGATGGTTGACGACCACGATTTGTCGCTGTGGCGCAAACAAGAGGTGGTGCAGACTGAGGCATAGGTGTGAAATTACTTTTGATACATGGGAAAGTACCCTGGGGGCACAAGGAACGTACATGATTTAAGGCTGTAAGGGGTTCCATCGTCACAGTTGGAGGATTAGCCTCATAAGCACACACGGAAGCAGGCGGCATTAGTTCTTTGATTGCTCCAAAAGCTGCTATTTTAGCAAACGATGCTGTGGATGGTTTATAGACTCTGACAATCCTCCTGATCCTGTACTCTCTACCTCTAATACTCAGTCAGACGATCAACCTGAATGTCGTTATTCCCTACATACACGACAGGTATTGAGAAATCCTCAAGTATCATTTGTAACTACCAATTCAGATTTGCCTCAAATACAGCATGAGTTAGCCAGTGCTACAGAGTTTGATCCTCCCAGAGATGACACCCATTCTGCATATGTCAATCTCACCCTAGCAGAGTTGGGGTTAAATGTAAATAACCTGTATAGATGAATAATTACAGTATCAGCTTATCAGTATTCAAGAATTTTTTTTTTGTGTTCACGTTCTCTCCGAATTCTGAGAGTTAACAGTCTAGATTTGAGTGCACCGAATCTGCCTTTCTGTTAAACACTTCTTTCTTTGTATATATTCCTTCCTCAGAATTCGTAGATCACATGAATACAGATCGATCGATCAAATTTTTTTTTATCACTTCTATTGTGTAATCCCAACGTTGAGTTTCATTCGATGAGTTGTGCTATATTATACCTTGTATTGCATTACAGTTTCAGTTACGTAAGCTTCCATTCCAATGTTCTACTTATGTATGTTATAATGTTCAATTGTTGTGTACTTTGAAATTGTATAGAATCAGGCCCAAGCTTACAACCACTGCCTCTCTAGTTTGTATTAGTTGTATGATCGGGACGACATATGTTAGCGTTCGACGAACTCTCATGTAGTAACCAGTTCCTAGTAACCAGTTTCCAGTAACCTGTGTACAGTAGATGGACTTCACTACCAAACCGTTCTCTGCGGAATCAATGACTGTATTCATATTGTGATGACCTAGCAGGATTTCAAACACCCCTCACACCATAAGCACTGGGTGGTGTCAGTCAGGCTAGGGGCAGAGAGGAGGAGGACAGGCTGTTGGCGGCTTTTCCCATACTTCCTGTTTTATATTATACGTCTACCAGCCTTACGTGAGTATTCTACCCTATCCAGTGTCGAAAAACCCAAATGACATTGGGCCCCAGGTACACTTACTGTGTTTCTCTTAAATGTACTTAATGGCACCCCTACTTCTCCCATTTCACTGGGGATAGGTTGAATAACCTGCAATGTCTTTTGCATTCATAGGGAGTGTTTTCTTGTTGCAATTAGGGACCAGTCCCTCTAAAATTTTCCAGGTGAAGATTATGATGTATCTCTCACCTTGTGCTCAGTAGACAAGTCAATAATGCTTCAAGTGCTTTCCCACAGTAGTTTAAGTGTTTGGCAGTAGCTTATATGCACAGTAGGTTCTCTGTACATTCTTTCTGATCTGCAATTTCACCTGTCTTGAATGGGGATGTTAATGTACTGCTGTATTCAAGCTATGAGAGAAATTTGTGATTTAAAAGGATAATCATTTGGCTGGCCAATCTCTTGCACTTGAATGTTCTCAGTATCCATCCTTTCCACTTGCCTTGCAGATGTGATCCTTTGAAGCTGGTTGTGATCATTGAAGCTTGGACATCCTCAGACAATATCCACTCCCAGGTCATTCACATTCTTGTCTGCTCTATTTGTGCAATTAGATGTTTATAGTATACTCAAGTCTAGGTATTATTTCTCCAGTTTTCAATATGAGTAGTTGGAATTTGTCTTCACTTAGTTATCACATTGTTCTCCGCCGGCCATTGGAAAATCCTTGGTTTATATCTTCTTGGAAGGTTTGGGCCATGTTTCCAACAGATGACATCTCATGTCAGATCTAGTATCATCTGCAAAAGATGATACGGTTGCCATGGGGGTGGGATTTACAATTATCTGTCTATGTCTGATATAGAATGAGGAACCCTGATAGGGCGAGTTACTGTGCCTTGTGGAAAATGAAAGGCTCTTCATTGCGGCAGCTTCTGATCTTACTCTGTTTACCACTACTCTTTGTGTTCAGATTGGTTTAGAAAGTTGAAATACATCGCCCACTTGCCAGTATTCCCTTTGCATTGGCATTTTTGTGTACTGTCCACACCATGATGCACTTGTCAAAGGTCTTTTGTAAAAAATCTTTGTTTATACATCTGCATTCTGTTTCGCTTTTGCAGTGATTCAAGACCATATCATAGTAGTCCAGTAGGTGGGAGAGGCAGGAGCAGCAACCTGCTCTGAAGCCCATGTTGCCCTGGATTATGGCAAATTTTGTTGGGGAATCCAAGTTGGTTTGCAATCCTGCTTTCTTAGAAACTCTTTCAAAGATTTTTATGATGCGGGACATTGGAGCTATTGGTCTATAGCTTTTAGCTATTGCTTTTCTGCCACCTTTATGGAGTGGGGCTATATCCGTTGTTTTTGTGACTGCAGAAACTTCACCTGGTGGGTCTCATGCTCGTTTACATGGTGACATCACATATTTGTCTAGGCCTTTTTGCTAGAAAATAGTCTTCCCTCTCTCCCTCATACTCCCTGAGCCTATATCCACTTAAATTTTTTTTTTTTAAATTACTATATCAACCTTTTCCATTGGCATTTGTAACAACTGCCACACTGCTTCCCAATCCACCCTATATACCAGTAAGCCTTTTCTAATTCATAAATGCAACAGTAAAACCTTATCTTTATCTAAAAATTGATCATTAACATGCTTCGATGTACACACTTGCCTCTACCTCATCATTTACCCTTCTAAATCCTCTTGTTTCCTCTGCTAATCCTTTATCTGTCCCACCCTTAATTCTATCAATAATAACTGCCATACACTTTGCCTGGTATACTCTTTATTCCCCAATAATAATAATTAATATATAATAAATGTATATGATAATATAATGATATAATAATAATATAATTACTGTAGTATTAGTGCCTTGGCATGGACAGTTGATGAGTGAATGGTTTTGAAGTATTTTTTTCTTTTTGAGGTTAGCATATCTAGGGTGGAAATGGCACAATTTATTAACAAAAAAAAACTTCTGTATATAATTATGGTTAATAATACTATACATACAATATTGGGAGCAAGGGTCTAGTAACCCCTTCTGTATACATTACTAAAGTTAAAAAGAGAAACTTTTGTTTTTCCTTTTGGGCCACCTTGCCTCTGTTGGATATGTGCTGGCTTTGTGAAAGAAGTATAACGAAAAAGAAAGAAAAAAACGAAAGGTTCTCTTTTTAACTTTAGTAATATATACAAAAGGGGTTACTAGCCTCTTGCTCCTGGCACTTTAATCACCACTTACAACACACATGGCATACAGAGGAAGAATTCTGTTCCATTTCCCCAAGGAGATAAGAGGAAATAAACAAAGAGAAGAAAACTAGAAAGAAAAATGAAGAAAACTAAAAGGGTGTGCCTATATATGCTTGTACAGTGGAACCTCTGTTTTCGTGATTAATTCATTCCCGAAGGTCTGATGAAAACAAAATTGTACGAAAACTGAAGCAATATTTCCCATAAGAAATAATGTAAATCCAATTAATCCGTTCCAGACACCCTAAAATATTAACAAAAATACATTTTATAGATAATAACTATAGTTTTACATACAAAAAACAATGAAAAATAAATATAAATGACTAATGAAATGGATAAATGAACATTTAACATCACTTTTACCTTTATGGAAGACTCTTGTTGGCGTATGGAAGACGGTGAGGAGGGGATAGGGAAGAGGAGAGGTTATTGTTTGGAAGGGAAAACCCCTCCATAAGAACTTAAGGTATCAAGGCTCTATCTGGGGTTACTTCCCTTCTTTGTCTTTTACTGGGGAGACTGGCCACGCATATGCCACTTTTGTACTTTGCTATGAGTTCTTTCTTAAATTCTATCATGTTTCTCGCCTTCTTTATCAAAGGGCTGGCACTTGGAACTTTCTTTGGCCCCATGGTGGCTTATTTAGGAGTCTAACTCAATAAACAAGTACAAAAAACAATGGATTATTACAAAATGTTTTGGATGAACGCTCAGGGTAATGCTCACTTAACGAGAAACAAAGCCAGACCGAGTCAGAACACATGGGATGCTTTGTGTGGGCGTGGGCAGACGGACGTGTTAGGTATGGTGGACCACTGTTGTCGAAAACCGAATCCTACGAAAACCAGAGCATACGAAAACCGAGGTTCCACTGTACATGCATGTGTAGTGTGACCTAAGTATAAATAGAAGTAGCAAGACATACCTGAAACCTTGTATGCTTATGAGACAGAAAAAAGACAACAGCAATCCTACCATCATGTAAAACAATTACAGGCTTCTGTTTTACACTCACTTGGCAGGATGGTAGTACCGCCCTGGGCAGTTGCTGTCTACCAACCTACTACCTTGGATTTTTTAAATTATATTTTTTTTTTTTTTCAACAAGTTGGTCGTCTCCCACCGAGGCAGGGTGACCCAAAAAAGAAAGAAAATCCCCAAAAAGAAAATACTTTCATCATCATTCAACACTTTCACCACACTCACACATTATCACTGCTTTTGCAGAGGTGCTCAGAATACAACAGTTTAGAAGCATATACGTATAAAGATACACAACATATCCCTCCAAACTGCCAATATCCCAAACCCCTCCTTTAAAGTGCAGGCATTGTACTTCCCATTTCCAGGACTCAAGTCCGACTATAAGAAAATAACCGGTTTCCCTGAATCCCTTCACTAAATATTACCCTGCTCACATCCAACAGATCGTCAGGTCCCAAGTATCATTCGTCTCCATTCACTCCTATCTAACACGCTCAGCAACGCTTGCTGGAAGTCCAAGCCCCTCGCCCACAAAACCTCCTTTACCCACTCTTTCCAACCCTTTCGAGGACGACCCCTACCCCTCTTTCCTTCCCCTATAGATTTATATGGTTTCCATGTCATTCTACTTTGATCCATTCTCTCTAAATGACCAAACCACCTCAACAACCCCTCTTCTGCCCTCTGACTAATGCTTTTATTAACTCCACACCTTCTCCTAATTTCCACACTCCAAATTTTCTGCATAATATTTACACCACACATTGCCCTTAGACAGGACATCTCCACTGCCTCCAACCGTCTCCTCGCTGCTGCATTTACCAACCAAGCTTCACATCCATATAAGAGTGCTGGTACTACTATACTTTCATACATTCCCTTCTTTGCCTCCATAGATAACGTTTTTTGACTCCACATATACCTCAATGCACCACTCACCTTTTTTCCCTCATCAATTCTATGATTAACCTCATCCTTCATAAATCCATCCGCCGACACGTCAACTCCCAAGTATCTGAAAACATTCCACTTCTTCCATACTCCTCCTCCCCAATTTTGATATCCAATTTTTCTTTATCTAAATCATTTGATACCCTCATCACCTTACTCTTTTCTATGTTCACTTTCAACTTTCTACCTTTACACACATTCTCAAACTCATCCACTAACCTTTGCAATTTTTCTTTAGAATCTCCCATAAGCACAGTATCATCAGCAAAAAGTAACTGTGTCAATTCCCATTTTGAATTTGATTCCCCATAATTTAATCCCACCCCTCTCCCGAACACCCTAGCATTTACTTCTTTTACAACCCCATCTATAAATATATTAAACAACCATTGTGACATTACACATGAGGTATTATTATTACCTCAACTGCCAGTTGAGGTAATAATAATACCTCATAGTACAGTGTAATAATCTCTTCTCACCTGCTTGAGGATCATCATCTCGGTATGATCCTTGATAAGTATCTGGGTAGGGAATGACATGGACAAACTCTCTCTTTCCTTGTGCCATCCTGTTGAACATCTTTGGACTGATATCAATCAAGTTTCCCAGATTTCCATGATAAGCCCTAGATAAACCAAAGTTTTAAAATTAGAATAGTAATACATTCATATTTGTGCTTTGATTCAACCAGTATACTATCTACATTTATTGTAAGCTCTTTGACAAGGAAACAATTTCATTCCTAAAAAACCAATGTGTAAATAATTCATTTAATAAAAAAAAATTCATACCTCAATGCATGTCTCCTACGAAGACGACGAAAAAGACATACATTCACCAATCATTCATTCTATATCTGACTTGCCAGAAGTGAGCTGACATCATAATTTGGATTAACCCCTTGACTGTCGAAACTCCAAATCCTGAGGTGTCTCCTGGTGTTGAAAAATTTTCGAAAAAAAAAAAAATTCTTATGAAATGACAGAGAATTTTTTCCCAATGGTAATGACACCAAAAGAACAAAATTTGATGGAAAACTTAAAAAATTATGTTCTCACAAAGTTAGCGACCTCGGCGATATTTTCGCCCAATTTGAGCCCTATTTTCGGCTAATTCCATTGTTCCAGTCGACCAAACTCATAGCTATTTCTTTAGAACTACATTTGTTCTATCGACTGAGCACAAGAAACTGCCCATTTACCAATTTCAACTACCCTATAACATGGTCAGAAATTTGCAATTTGGCCAATTTCACACAAATTAAAAAATATGCCAATTTCAAAATAGGGTCCAGAATGAACAATGTAGACATTCCTGGCTCTAAAATAACATTTTCTTTGTTCATCAGTCATGTCTCCAGGCCCCTCTGATATTACTCTTGCTTTCTATTTTGAATTTTTATTCAAACAAAAAAATAGAAGATTTACTGTTATGCAGACTACTGCAATATTGTAATAATTGTATAAATAATGTCAACCCATTCGTGACTGCATATTAGAATGGCTAGTTGGACATTTATTGAACAATGACATCATTTGTTTACTTTTGAACATTGGCAAAAATCAAATATTTCCCCTAATTTGAGCTCCATTTCAAGGTTCTTTTCATAGTAAAACCAATCAAAATCACCTCTATTTCTATAATATGTTTTCCATTCTATCAAATGAGACCACGAAAACGAGAATACAACCATAAATACTATACGAAAATACAAACAAAGTTGGCATTTTAATCCAAAAAAAACGTTTTTTTTTTCTCGTTATGCACTGTGTGCTGCAGGATTTTTTTATTTATATGGTGCACACTGACCACACAGACCCATTCTCTCACATGTGGGCCTACCAGCTTTCTCCTGCTTGATTTGAAGCCGCTAGAATTTTTGAGTATATATACATCAAACACGGTGGTTCGTAAGACGTATATATGCGACCGAAGCAGTCAAAGGGTTAAACTCCAACTGCAACATCCCTAACCCTCCTTTCAGAGTGCAGGTATTGCCTTTCCTACCTCATGGACTAAAGGAAATGAATATGGTGGGCAAAAGTGTAGGTAATTATCAGATAGCTACCCTCCATAAGTTCGAAAGCTACCCATACTGCTACTGCCAAGGAGTTGGAATGTCTTCTTATGTCTCGAGATCAAACTTTGGGCGTTCTCAAGCCCTAGCTAATAAAGAAGTTCTCAAATTTCAAACATCAGAGTTACAAGGATCCACAATGATGAATGGGGCACTTGTGAACCAACTTTTTATGAATGCCACTCTGCAGGTTCAAACATTCAAACAAAATTTATTTTCAAGAATTGTTTCTGCTTTATATCAAATATTTTTTTTTTAACACAGTGGCCATCTCCCACCAGGCAGGGTGATCCAAAAAGAAAAACAAAAGTTTTTCTTTATACATGTAATTATTTATACAGGAGAATGAGTTACTAGCCCCTTGCTCCCAGCATTTTAGTTACCTCTTAAGACAGGCATGGCTTACAGAGAAAGGATTCTTTTCCATTTTCCCATGGTGCCCCGTGGCCTGGTAACTAAAGCTCTCGCTTCACACGGTGAGGGTCTGGGGCTGATTCCCGGCGAGGGTAGAAATACTGGGAATGTTTCCTTACACCGGTTGTCTATGTTCCTCATCAGTAAAATGGGTACCTCGGTGTTAGTCAACTGGTGTGGGTCACATCCTGGGACAATATTGACCTAATTTGCCCGAAATGCTCTACATAACAAGCGGCTTTCTATGTAGTAGTACATGTGTATGTCATTGATGTCAGCTAGGCCTGTATACCCTGTACATGTACTTGTAGAAATAAAGATTTTTTTTTTTTTTTTTTAACAAGTCGGCTGTCTCCCACAGAGCAGGGTGACCCAAAAAGAAAGAAAATTCCCCAAAAAGAAAATACTTTCATCATCATTCAACACCTTCACCTCACTCACACATAATCACTGTTTTTGCAGAGGTGCTCAGAATACAACGGTTTAGAAGTATATACGTATAAAGATACACAACACATCCCTCCAAACTGCCAATATCCCAAACCCTTCCTTTAAAGTGCAGGCATTGTACTTCCCATTTCCAGGACTCAAGTCCGGCTATATAATATAATCGGTTTCCCTGAATCCCTTCACTAAATATTACCCTACTCACATATAAAGATATTATTATTATTAAATATATGTTTATCAAATATCTCCATGGGGAAGTGGAACAGAATTCTTCCTCCGTAAGCCATGCGTGTTGTAAGTGGCAACTAAAATGCCAGGAGCAAGGGGCTAGTAACCCCTTCTCCTGTATATATTACTAAATGTAAAAGGACAAACTTTTGTTTTTCCTTTTGGGCCACCCTGCCTCGGTGGGATACGGCCAGTGTGTTGAATGAAAGAAGAAAGTTTATCAAATATATGTACAGTATTACTTATGAAACTGTAATGACATGATTGCAAACAAACCACACCACAGGCGAGGATAGAACCCACTGTCAGAGAGTCATAAAGCTCCAGACCGACTTGTTTGCCACTGGGAGTTTTATAACTCTCTCACTGCGGGTTCTATCCCCACCCGTGGTATGGTTTATATGTACAGTACTGGACTCAATCTCAGCCAAGAAACTTTCTGTTCACAAGAATTGGAAGTTACAGAGTATGTACTATACTGCTCTTATTGCAGGTTCACTATATGAAAATTTATTTTCATGAGATGCCCAATTTCTACCAGTAATTCCCTATGTTCTATATACATTCTCTCTATTCAATCAGTATGGAATGCATAATGTAAATAGTCCTTTAATGAAGAATTAGGTGTTCATGACCAAACTGAGACTGTTACAGATGCCGTGGGCCTGGAGTGGAAACAATAAATAAATAATAACAATTATAATAATTCTAGGTAGTAGGTTGGTAGACAGCAACCGCCCAGGGAGGTACTACCGTCCTGCCAAGTGAGTGTAAAACGAAAGCCTGTAATTGTTTTACATGATGGTAGGATTGCTGGTGTCCTTTTTTTTTGTCTCATAAACATGCAAGTTTTCAGGTACGTCTTGCTACTTCTACTTACACTTAGGTCACACTGCACATACATGTTTTTTTTTTTTTTTTTTTTTTCAACAAGTCGGTCGTCTCCCACCGAGGCAGGGTGACCCAAAAAAAAAGAAAGAAAATCCCCAAAAAGAAAATACTTTCATCATCATTCAACACTTTCACCACACTCACACATTATCACTGCTTTTGCAGAGGTGCTCAGAATACAACAGTTTAGAAGCATATACGTATAAAGATACACAACATATCCCTCCAAACTGCCAATATCCCAAACCACTCCTTTAAAGTGCAGGCATTGTACTTCCCATTTCCAGGACTCAAGTCCGACTATATGAAAATAACTGGTTTCCCTGAATCCCTTCACTAAATATTACCCTGCTCACACTCCAACAGATCATCAGGTCCCAAGTATCATTCATCTCCATTCACTCCTATCTAACACGCTCATGCACGCTTGCTGGAAGTCCAAGCCCCTCGCCCACAAAACCTCCTTTACCCCCTCTTTCCAACCCTTTCGAGGACGACCCCTACCCCTCTTCCCTTCCCCTATAGATTTATATGCTTTCCATGTCATTCTACTTTGATCCATTCTCTCTAAATGACCAAACCACCTCAACAACCCCTCTTCTGCCCTCTGACTAATGCTTTTATTAACTCCACACCTTCTCCTAATTTCCACACTCCGAATTTTCTGCATAATATTTACACCACACATTGCCCTTAGACAGGACATCTCCACTGCCTCCAACCGTCTCCTCGCTGCTGCATTTACATACATGTACAAGCATATATATACACACCCCTCTGGGTTTTCTTCTATTTTCTTTCTAGTTCTTGTTGTTGTTTATTTCCTCTTATCTCCATGGGGAAGTGGAACAGAATTCTTCCTCCGTAAGCCATGCGTGTTGTAAGAGGCGACTAAAATGCGGGGAGCAAGGGGCTAGTAACCCCTTCTCCCATATAAATTACTAAATTTAAAAAGAGAAACTTTCGTTTTTCTTTTTGGGCCACCCTGCCTTGGTGGGATACGGCTGGTTTGGGGAAGTGGAACAGAATTGTGTCGTAAGAGGTGACTAAAATGCCAGGAGCAAGGGACTAGTAACCCCCTTCTCCTGTATACCTTACTAAATTTAAAAAGAGAAATTTTCGTTTTTCTCTTTCGGTCACCCTACCTTGGTAGGATATTTCTGGTTTGTTGAAAAAATACAATAATATCAATAAATAAATAATAATAATACATACAATAAATAAATAATTAATAATAAGATAAAAAAATAATAGTGAGGAGATGAAGGTACAAGAGCAACTATTATTTCACATTCATAACCAGGGGGTTTTCAATTTAGTCTACCTGGAGTGTTTTGGGGGGTCAACATCCCCAAGACATGGTCCATGACCAGGCCTTGCAGTGGATCAGGGCCTGGTCAACCAGGCTGTTACTGCTGGCCGCATACAATCCAACATATGAATCACAGCCCGGCTGGTTACTTATTCCTATATGAAGTGCATGCTGTACTTTATGAAAATAAAAATTGTGATTTTGATTGGAAATAGTACCATATATCACTCAAGAAAAAAGTGAAAATTATATTATTTATATACAACTTCCTGAGTGTAATAAATATATGAAATAAACAACATTCAATACTAATTTGACTCTCATACTGTGCAAGTCAAATTTAGTCAGCCCTCTTCTAAAGTACAGTGAACCTTTAATATAACGGACCCCAATAAATTGAACAAAATCCACTGGGTAAATTGTACCTTTAACTCCTTTATGCTAATTTTTTTTTTTTTCAGTATAACAATAAACTGAGACGACAGTACTATATTAGGTACAGAGTACTGTAGTGTGTTTTATTGCTTTTTTTAAACATTATTCCCATATTATCCCCATATTAGCCCATTATATCAAGGATTTACTGTATTCTAATTATTCCTGAATAGATCAGTAATATAATACGTATGTCCTTTATTAAAGCTCTTCTCACCTACAGACAATTAAATGATCATATATAATGCCATATATAATATATAATACACTCCATATATAATACACTCTTGAAGTCACTCTGTTTCGCTCCATTCTCTCTACATGTCCGAACCACCTCAACAACCCTTCCTCAGCCCTCTGGACAAGTTTTGGTAATCCCGCACCTCCTCCTAACTTCCAAACTAGAAGGTGCGGTGGCCTGGTGGCTAAAGCTCCCGCTTCACACACGGAGGGCCCAGGTTCGATTCCCGGCTGGTGGAAACATTTCGACACATTTCCTTACACCTGTTGTCCTGTTCACCTAGCAGCAAATAGGTACCTGGGTGTTAGTCGACTGGTGTGGGTCGCATCCTGGGGGACAAGATTAAGGACCCCAATGGAAATAAGTTAGACAGTCCTCGATGACGCACTGACTTTCTTGGGTTATCCTGGGTGGCTAACCCTCCAGGGTTAAAAATCCGAACGAAATCTTATCTTATCTTATCTTACCAAAACTGTTGTCCAGAGGGCTGAGGAAGGGTTGTTGAGGTGGTTCGGACATGTAGAGAGAATGGAGCGAAACAGTGACTTCAAGAGTGTATCAGTCTGTAGTGGAAGGAAGGCGGGGTAGGGGTCGGCCTAGGAAAGGTGGGAGGGAGGGGGTAAAGGAGGTTTTGTGTGCGAGGGGCTTGGACTTCCAGCAGGCATGCGTGAGCGTGTTTGATAGGAGTGAATGGAGACAAATGGTTTTTAATACTTGACGTGCTGTTGGAGTGTGAGCAAAGTAACATTTATGAAGGGGTTCAGGGAAACCGGCAGGCCGGACTTGAGTCCTAGAGATGGGAAGTACAGTGCCTGCACTCTGAAGGAGGGGTGTTAATGTTGCGGTTTTAAAAACTGTAGTGTAAAGCACCCTTCTGGCAAGACAGTGATGGAGTGAATGATGGTGAAAGTTTTTCTTTTTTGGGCCACCCTGCCTTGGTGGGAATCGGCCAGTGTGATAATAAAAAAAAAAATAGTACTGAATAAAATACAAAACCTACTCATCAAAAACAACAACATCCATTCTGTTTGTATAAGATCTTGCCAGTCTCAATGCAAGGTCATTAGCCTCTGATCTGAAAAAAAAAAAAAAAGAGTTCAGCTTTATTTTGTGACAATGTTGTTATATTTTTTATGTAACCTAGCAGAACATACATTCTTTACGACTACCCTTCTTTAGATAAAAAGATACACAAATGTCTTCATATTTAAAATACATGACTAAAAACAATTGTCCCAGGTCACATATATATGGACGGAATTCCGTTCATAAGACCACGTCGGTAAATGAATTCATCGCTAAGCAAGAAGCATATTATAATGGTAGTGGGTTTGCATCAACCATCTTTGATATTGTTTTAATGTCACCTTTGCACCATTTATAACATTTTCAGTATATTTTTAAATGTTTATACAGTAGTATAATGTTTATTGTAATAAACAGAAGAGAGGAAATCAGCTCTGATGTACATTATTTAGATACGCATACTAGTCAGAGACCCCGTCGTAAGTCCAAGTCGTTGGTAAAAGACTACGTTGCTAAGTGAGGAGAGGCTCTATTTCGTATAATCTAATGTAACAAACTTGGAGAGCTGTTAACTTGGACTCTGCTCACTGTAGACATAAGTGTGAGGGGGAAATTTAAACTATACAGACAGAGGATTCTGTGACTGGTAGTAAAATCACCCATTATTCACTTGCTCCATGAAGCGAAATATCAATTAAAACCAATAAAAAAAATCTGGCTGAACAAAGCCTTAACATGTATGTTTAATGGGGTGTCTGATTAAAATAGCTATGAAGCGGACCAAACCTATTACATCACACGGTTACTTGGTCTGGTGATGCATTCGATAAAATGGACTAACACTTCTTAATAGTAGCAAGTTTGTATAGTCCAAAGTTAATCCTGGATGTGTCCACTTTCCTTGTTCCTGGGCAGAGGGTGAGTGATTGCCTGCATCTGTTATTGTCTGTGCACAAGCTCACACCACTGTCATTTCATCTTCAATTTTCCTCTGGATTTACAGTGCTTTTAATAATTTCAGTAAAGTACTGTGTACAATGTTATTAACAATGACCTTTAAAGCAAGTCATAGTGCCATGAAGAAGCATGTGACTTAAACTGTTAAGCAGACTTGAATTAATAAGGAAGCTGGAAGAAATTGACAGCAGTATATGCTAGTGTCTACAAGCCCATGAGAGAAGCAGTTTCAATGTATTAGTGGTGGTTATAACCAATGCATACACAACCAGAAACGAACACACTGCCATAACCTGTTCAGTGTTTTTAGTGTACTTTTGCAGATTCTTTTAGAAGTTGCAGGGTCTCCAGGACTGTAGCTCATGTAAATATATACTTACCCAGAGTTAACAAGGTAGCACACACTAAGTACGTCTGGAAAATAGCTGATGAGCTGCTTGACATACTTGGTGAGAGAATCATTAACAAAACCTTGTGCAGAAACCAAGGTTGCCATCTGATTTTTTCCTGCTGTCACAACTTGTGGATGGCAATGTCCCACTGAAAACAACAGTGCCACTGGTTACTAATGGTAGCATTAGGTTCTACGGAATTTAAAAAAAATTTCTTCAGCGTGAGGGGAGTGAAATGTTCTAAAAGCAGAGGTTAAACAAATTTAGCAAAAAAATTAAAATATGACAAAAAATCAACTCTTAAAACAAGGAACCCATTTTGCTCTATTAAAAGTACAGGTGTAAATGATATTGGGGGGTCCTTGATTGAACTTTGTATAGAAAGGGGTTTAGTATTAGGCAATACATATTTAAAGAAAAAAAAAGGATAAATAAGTACATACAAGATATGATATAGGGCATAAAAGAATAAAGAATAAAGATTTTATTTCTTTGCAAAGGTTACAATGTGTAATTACAATTTTGATTTGTTAAGTATAAAAAAAGCCACTAACATGCTGGGGCATTTTGGGCAGACTAATCCTATTACATAATAACTACTTAAGTCTAGACAAGATAAGAGTGATTAACTTTTTAATAAATCTTTACTTTATCTTAATACTAATGTGAGGTAGTCAAGGTGGAGGTTTATAAGAATAATAATCTTGAAGGCACACATTATAAAAAAAATATTACAATTAATATTCCACAGTAATATTTTACATATTGGCAGATGTTTATGTGTGTAACTTGACTCACGAAATCGTAATGACACGATTGCAAACAAACCATACCACGGGTGGGGTTTGAGTCTTAAAACTCCAGACCACTGCTAACGTGATGGTCTGGAATTTTGAGACTCTGACCGTGGGTTCAAACCCCACCTGTGGTGTTTTTTTTTTTACATGTGTAATATTGTCAGTATTTTAGCAAGTCCTTCAACACTATAAAAACAGTAACATGGTAATGGAAAGTAAGCAAATTCTGTGGCTTTCTGTGAATTCATAAAAACTTCTTTTATTTTACTTTTAGTTTCACTTTAACCAATCTCCTTCACTGTGTATCAGTCATATATACAGTACACTACTGTGCGGCAAGTTGCATCATGCTAAAACTTACCATGTGCAATATTTGAGACACAATCAAGATACTGAACCCCCAAGCTGTCTGTCATATACTGCTTCTGTGCACGTACAATCTTGAGAGGAGCAGTGTCACAGTGCAGGCTACTTACAGTGCTACTGGGAATGAAAATACAAAAAAAATGTCAACTCACTCTATTCATCATAGTTTTCAATAGTGAGAAATTAAACCTAAGTCCTCTCATCTCATAATGTTAGTACAGTATGTAGCAGTGACCAATAAGTAAAGCTTTTGTAATGAGGTCATGGTTTCAGTTGTCCTAAATAGCTGCCTAATAAGTCAGCATCTGTGTGAGTGTGAGATGAATCTTACTGCAGGCAAATACATCGTCCATACCTAACATGGACTTTGAGCATGGTGAGTTGATTTCCTGTACTGTATAGGCAAGTTTTCCTGGTTATGTGTGAAAAGGGTTGACAGTATTAGTTCAAAATGATCTACTAGGGTATCTGCTCATTCCCAGGGAGTTAGGCAAAGTATCCCATTATTTGTGATTTGGAAGAATGACAGTATTGAGTGGACTGTTACGATGTAATGCTGCCCATGCTTTTGTTGTTGGTGAGGTGGGTGTGAGATTTGCACAGAACTGTGTCTGCAATTCTCACTTTGATTTTAGCAATACTTCTTCAGCTGCTGCTGCCTGTCAAAGACTTACCCAATTTTGTAATGATGATCGTCATTGTTTTTGCATGGCTCTACATCTCATTGCAACTGTCCATGCACAATCAGGGTTTTCCATTTATTTTTGTGAGAAGATGTGGCAGAATGGTTTAAATCTGCATGGATTTCAGAGTCTTAACTCTACGTTTGTGTATCATACATCTTAATTGGATTCACCCACAGGGCATTCCATTTTGGAGTTAAAAATGGATACAAAAGTGGCTCAAAGTTTACAGTGCCCCGTGGCCTGGTGGCAAAAACCCAAGGGGTGGAAACATTGGGTGTGTTTCCTTACACTGATTGTCCATGTTCACCCATCAGTAATAATGGGTACCTGGGTGTTAGCCGATTGGTGTGGGTCGTATCCTGGGACAAAACTGACCTAATTTGCCAAAATGCTCTGCATAACAAGCGGTTTTCTATGTAGTAGTATGTCACTGATGTCAGCTAGACCTGTATTCCTTGTACATGTAGTTGTAGAAATAAAGATATACAGTGGACCCCCGGTTAACGATATTTTTTCACTCCAGAAGTATGTTCAGGTGCCAGTACTGGTCGAATTTGTTCCCATAAGAAATATTGTGAAGTAGATTAGTCCATTTCAGACCCCCAAACATACACATACAAACGCACTTACATAAATATACTTACATAATTGGTCGCATTCGGAGGTAATCGTTATGCGGGGGTCCACTGTATTATTAAGTTGAGGAATTTCATGATGAGTGATTTGTGGCCACTTTCAACATCAGGTCCAATATGGCATTCAGTCTCACGTTTAAAATGGGCTGACCCAACATATATATTGAGTGATGATTCATAGTTTTGTAATTAAAATATGTGGGAAGGTATGGCAGAGGGGATTAGGTAGTGAGGTAGTTATGTTTATTAATTTATTTATTTATTTATTTATTAACAATTTGAGCACACATACAGAGGTACAAAAAAATACAGATAAGAGCAGCATGCCAAAGCCACTTATACTATGCATAGCATTACGGGCTGGCTTAAAATTAACTTAAGATTAACTAAGCAATGATGAAATCAGTGATAAAACATACATTAATGTAAACAGATTACTATAAAGCACAAGTGAGTATTACAAAGACAGGTCATATGGTTGCATGCATTGTCGTACATTCAGTAGAATGGAGTATTCTGTTAGGTAGTGTATTTAAAAAATAATAAAGTTAGATTGGGTTTTAGGTTTAACATTTATGTGATATAATTGTGAGAAACATTTAAGATATACAATTTATAAGGTTCAGTTATTCAGTATTTATTTGGTTTTGGGTGAGTAAGTGATCTTTGAGAAGAGACTTGAATTTATAAACAGGTAGTGTTTCTTTTATATTTACAGGTAATGAATTCCAGATTTTAGGGCCTTTTATGTGCATTGAGTTTTTGCATAGTGTGAGATGGACACGAGGAACATCAAAGAGTGATCTGTGCCTTGTGTTATGGTCATGTGTTCTGTTGAGGTTGGCAAGGAGATGTTTGAGGGGAGGGTTAATATCAGAGTTAAGTGTTCTATGTATGTAATAGGTGCAGTAATAAGTATGGATGTTTTGTATGGTGAGTAGGTTTAGTGTATTGAATATTGGTGGAGTGTGCTGCCTGTAGTGAGAATTTGTTATCATTCTAACTGCAGCCTTTTGTTGGGTAATTAGTGGTCTGAGATGGTTACTTGTTGTTGAGTCCCATGCACAAATTCCATTTATTTATTTATTTATTTATTTATAATTTGAGCACACTTACAGAGAGTGATATAGGGCCAGGAGGGCTGACTGTGGAGCATAGTACCGTATCTTCGATAGTATGCCTACAGTCTTGGAAATTTTCTTAGAAATTTGCTGTATATGTGTATGAAATTTGAGTCTATTATCAAGGTGGATTCCTAAGAATTTTCCCTCTGTTAGCTTTGTGATAGGTGATCCGTTTATCATTATGTTAAGAGGGACATCTGTAGCTCTGTTACCAAACTGAATGAAGTAGGTTTTGTCAATGTTTAGTGTAAGTTTGTTAGTCCTCATCCAGGTAGATATTTTCTGTAATTCGGTATTTACAGTATTGGCTAGCGTGACTGGGCTCGGGTGGGAGAAGACGTATGTAGTGTCATCTGCAAATAGTGTGGGTTTGAGTAATTGCGAAGCATTTGGTAGGTCATTTATGTATAGGAGAAAGAGAAGAGGGCCAAGGACACTTCCCTGTGGGACACCAACTGTAATTGGTTGTGCAGAAGAGTTTGCCCCATTTGCATACACATATTGGCTTCTGTTGCTGAGGTATGACTTGAGGTAGTTGAGGGAATGCCCTCTTATACCATAGTGTGACAATTTTACGTGGAGCAAGTCATGGTCAACTGTATCAAAAGCTTTACGTAAGTCAATGAAGATCCCCAGTGGGACTTCTTTTTTCTCTATTGCAGTGTATATATGTTCTAGCATGTGTATAATAGCATCATTAGTATTTTTATTAGGCCTGAATCCAAATTGGCAGGGGTTGAGTATGTTTTGGGAGATAAGGTAGGAGTAGATTCGTTTATGAATTAATTTTTCGAAGATTTTTGAGAGAGGGTGTAAGTTGGATATTGGCCTATAGTTATTCAACTCTGTTTGGTCTCCTCCTTTGTGGATCAGGGTGACCCTTGCTATTTTGAGTACTGTAGGGAAGGTGGAGGATTCAATGGATTTGTTAAAGAGTGTTGCAATGATTGGTGATAGCACTTGTGACACTTTTTTGTATATAAAGGGTGGTAAGGTATTTAAATTTCCTGCCTTGTTTTTTAGTGTGTTGATAATAAGGGAGACTTTGTATGGGTTAGTCGGAGCTAGGAACAGTGTGTTCGGGTAGTTGCCGGTGAGGTAGTCATTTGGTGGGGTATCTGAGCTTGGGATTTTATTGGCAAGGTTTTGTCCTATAGTGGAGAAGAAATCATTGAGTCTGTTTGCTGTTTCTGTTGGTGGGAGTTGGGGTTCATCTGATTTTGCTAATTTTATTTCGCTATTTCGTGATATCTTTTTTGTTCCTAGAATTTCTGATAGGGTTTTCCAGGTCTTTTTTATATCACCTCGTAAGTTGGATAATCTGTTCTCATAATACAATTTTTTTGCCCTTCTTATCAGGCTGGTTAGGATTGACGAGTAACGTTTTGTTTGGTCTCTGGTTATGTGACCCATTCTGTACTGTTTTTCATATTGGTGTTTTGTATTTATGGATTTGAGAATGCTGGGTGTTAGCCAGGGACTGTTCAGTCTCTTAGCTGTCATCTGTTTAATTTTTTTAGGGCAGTGCTTGTTATAGAGGTATTGGGTCTTTTTTAGAAAATTATTAATACATTCGTCAATATCTGTATAGATTTCTAGCTCAGTGTGCCAGTCAATGTTTGCTACTGCTGTTGTGAAGTTATTAATGGCTGCCTCATTGTGAAGTCTGAAGGTGACTTTAGTAGTGTCTTGGGGTAATTTACCAAGAGTTGTTATGAGGAAAGTAGGGTAGTGGTCTGTGGTATTATCTGTAATTATGCCTGATTTTAAAGGGGATATGGTGTTGGTCCAGATGTGGTCAAGTAGGGAAACACTAGTCTCTGTAACTCTTGTAGGTTTTGTTACTGTTGGTAGCAACATACAGTTACTCGTTGTGTTTGTGAATTCAGTAACGTGTGGGTCCTGGTCTTGCAGGAGATTTATATTGAAGTCACCTGAGAGTAGTAAGTGATCTTTGTTCATGCGTGCATCAGTTATCATACTTCCTAGGTTTTGACTAAATTGGCTAATGTTTGACTGTGGAACTCTGTAGATGTTTATCAATGTGAGAGGTTTTTGTAGGTATTTGGATTTGAATTTGGCTATTATATATTCCCCATGTTCATCCCTTGTGCAAGTATTAGTGATACATTCTAGTTGGTCTGAGTAGTATATGGTAATTAAAGAGTTCAAACCCTGCCATATTAAGATCAACAGTAACAATTAATCTAGTTCAGCTATGCTTAACTAGATTAAGTCTGTCTCATTGTTGCATAATAGATTTTTTTTTTAAATAGATTGTGCTCTGATGTTAACCAGGATTCAGTTATGTATGCTACATCTAGTTCTGACAAGTAGAGGTAATTCTTTTAATGCTGACAGTAATGTTTTAACACTTTTTGCATGCCGGGTCATTAGGGTTATTTATTTATTTATTTTATTTATTAACAATTTGAGCATACATACAGAGGTACAAAAAAATACAGGTAAGAGCAGCATGCCAAAGCCACTTATACTATGAGGGGGCCATATCAGGTTTTGGTTGTTTGGAAGTAGTGCCTGTGTTGCTAATGTGATTAGTAAGTTTATTCAGGTATACACAAATACAGTTACATAGATTATCATACATAGCAGCATATGTGTAAAAAAATTAGGATAACCAAAAAAAGTCAGACAGAGTGACTTACTTCCACTGGGGCACTAGTGATTATAGGTGTATTGTACTTTATATGGTGATGGGAGCTCTATCCTCACCACAGGGTGTAAGTTTATTTAGGAACAGGTACAAATAAGTACAATTATCATAATGTAAATTACCTAGGATAACCACAAAAATGTCAAAGTGACTTATTTCCACTGGTGCTGATGATGGGGTTTGATTTTCCAGCACAACTGTGGGTTGTGTTAGCACTCGTGGTACAAGATTGTTGTAGCTGCTCTATCTTTTGAGTTGCCTGTGTATTGAGATATAAAGGAATTAAGAGTACCCATGGTGTTGGTGGTAAGGTGTTGACTATATCTTTAGTCAAATTTTATGTACCTGTGTGAAATTAACACCACCAGTTTGTCAACAAAAAAATAACTTCAGCTTTGAAAAATTACACATTTCAAAACTTATTACTTGACACGGCACAGGGTACATGAACTGATAAATTAAAAATATTACCAAATGCTCCCTCCCTCCATTCTTGGTGTTATTAGTGTTGGTGGTAACCAAGGCCAGCACTGTCAGTTGTGTTGTTTCCTACCATCCACCTCCCGGGGATAAGGCAGTTTTATGTACGGTTTACACCCCTTAAGGAAGGTTCCTTGACGATGGTGGGGGGCTCTTGATCTTGGGAATTGGATCTATGCCCCGGTTCCCTGAATTGAGCCTGAATACCTTCCATCACCCCCCTTCCCCCCAATATGCGCTGTATAATCATACGGGTTCAGCGCTCCCCATAATTATAATAATGTACAGTTTACAACTACATGAAGTAATAGTAATAATAATAATAATAATATATTTATTCCTACAAGTACATGTACAAGGTATACAGGCCTAGCTGACATCAATGACATACTATTAGAAAGCCCCTTGTTATGCAGAGCATTTCGGGAAAATTAAGTCAATTTTGTCCCAGGATGCGACCCACACCAGTTGACTAACACCCAGGTACCCATTATTGCTGATGAGTGAACATAGACAACCACTGTAAGGAAACACGCCCAATATTTCAACCCTCGCCGGGAATCGAACCTGGACCTCACCGTGTGAAGCGAGGGCTTTTGCCACCAGGCCACGGGCCACCGTAAATACGAAGTGACTAATATTCCTTTCTAGTGATGTAACAATGCACAGTTGGGTCTGACAAAGACCCAATGTGACCTCTGTAAGTGTAAATTACCCATGATAACTCCGAAAAGTCAGAAATCTGCTGCATTGTTTCAGGACTCCAAAAGTGAAACCAATGATACGCAACTTGGGTATCTGTAGACTTCAGATAACAGTCGGGACGTGCAATTTTGACCATCCAAATATATGCCGCGACCTCATGACCAAAGGAATATTCAGTTCTTCTTGTAAACTATCTCACCCTGAAATGTGTCATTCATCAGTCCAAGAAAGGCAATGTTACAACACATTGTCAAGCACACCATTGAAAGGGGACAAGAAGGTACGTGTCACAGACTTTGGGAAACAAACCAGGGTTTATCTGGAGAGAGTTCAGGGGGTCAACGCCCCCCCGTCTGTGACCAGGTCTTATGGTGGATCAGAGCCTGATCAACCAGGCTGTTACTGCTGGCTGCACGCAATCCAACGTACGAGCCACAGCCCGGCTGGTCAGGTACCGACTTCAGGTGCTTGTCCAGTGCCTGCTTGAAGACACCCAGGGGTCTATTGGTAATCCCCCAAATGTATGCTGGGAGGCAGTTGAACAATCTCTGGCCCCTGACACTTACTGCATTGTCTCTTAACGTGCTAGTGACACCCCTGTTTTTCACTGGGGGGATGTTGCATCGTCTGCCGAGTCTTTTGCTTTCGTTGTGAGTGATTTTCGTGTGCAAGTTCGGTACTAGTCCCTCTAGGATTTTCCAGGTGTATATAATCATGTATCTCTCCCGCCTGCGTTCCAGGGAGTACAGGTTAGTTACAACCACTCCAGAGAATGATAATTTTTAGCGCCAGGAAGAAAAAACTGACAGTAAATGACAGAAATACTACACTACCTCGGATCACTACGGGAGTGGAGGCACAGTGGCCCCTCCTCTAGAACAACATGCATCAGTGCCATCAAATAAAGCTCCACTACATACCATCCATACAATATCTGCATTTGCAAATATTCACTATATACAGGGTCTAAAACTATCAACAAACAACAAAATACCTTTTTATCAGTTAACTGCTCACAAACACGAGGAAATTAAATCTTCATCAGAGTACAAAACAAATTCTGGCCACAAAATAGAGCGAAACACTAACGTCAAAGACCTGGGAGTGATCATGTCGGAGAATCTCACCTTCAAGGACCATAACACTGTATCAATCGCATCTGCTAGAAAAATGACAGGATGGATAATGAGAACCTTCAAAACTAGGGAGGCCAACCCCATGATGACACTCTTCAGGTCACTTGTTCTATCTAGGCTGGAATATTGCTGCACACTAACAGCACCTTTCAAGGCAGGTGAAATTGCTGACCTAGAAAATGTACAGAGAACCTTCACGGCGCGCATAACGGAGATAAAACACCTCAATTAATTGCTGGGAGCGCTTGAGGTTCCTAAACCTGTATTCCCTGGAACGCAGGAGGGAGAGATACATGATTATATACACCTGGAAAATCCTAGAGGGACTAGTACCGAACTTGCACACGAAAATCACTCACTACGAAAGCAAAAGACTTGGCAGACGATGCAACATCCCCCCAGTGAAAAGCAGGGTGTCACTAGCACGTTAAGAGACTATACAATAAGTGTCAGGGGCCCGAGACTGTTCAACTGCCTCCCAGCATACATAAGGGGGATTACCAACAGCCTGGTTGATCAGCAGCAACAGCCTGGTTGATCAGGCTCTGATCCACCAGGAGGCCTGGCCACAGACCGGGCCGCGGGGGCGTTGACCCCCGGAACTCTCTCCAGGTAACTCCAGGTAAAGTCAAATGCCATGTTTGCAGCTTTCACAGAAACCCAGACTAAGGATCACTTTGACAAGGAAATATGGATCCCAGGGTACAATTTATTCCGATGCCACAGAAAGAATAGGCAACAAGGAAGGGTTGGCCTGTACGTCACAGAATCGCTCATTTGCTCGGAATTGCTGAACACCACAAATGATGTAGTTGAAGTTTTGGCAGTCAAGATTGAAAACCAAAACCTTGTCATTACCTGGAGAGAGTTCCGGGGGTCAACGCCCCCGCGGCCCGGTCTGTGACCAGGCCTCCTGGTGGATCAGAGCCTGATCAACCAGGCTGTTACTGCTGGCTGCGGCTGATCAGGAACCGACTTTAGGTGCTTGTCCAGTGCCAGCTTGAAGACTGCCAGGGGTCTGTTGGTAATCCTCCTTATGTATGCTGGGAGGCAGTTGAACAGTCTCGGGTCCCTGACACTTATTGTATGGTCTCTTAACGTGCTAGTGACACCCCTGCTTTTTATTGGGGGGATGTTGCATCTCCCCAATGAATGTGGATGTATACAAGCCACCAGATACAACTTCCCAACAATTCAAGGAACAGCTTTTGAAAACTGACTAAGGTGAGGTGAGGTTCTGGCCAAAGCTTTGGTAAGATGGGGAAGGAAGAAGGATGGGTAAGGATGGAAATATGGGAAAGGGTGGGGAGGGTTTTGGCGGGTCGCTAACCTTTGGAGAGGGCGTTGGTGCTCCTGCAAGCAGCAGATCATGGCACAACCTGCTGCTCTTTGCAATTGCTGTCTGACTGTCCTGCCGAGGACAGGCACCTAGCAACATCTATTGTTGGGGCAATGATGTATTCCCTAGAAACTTTGTTAACTGCTCATTACTCTGTAATTTGTTCATGATTGTAACCATGTATGGACGTGTTTATGATTCATTACCTTTGTAACTTGTCATGATTGTGATCAGCTCTACCTGGAACTCATTACCTTTGTAACTTGTCATGATTATGACCAGCTCTACCTGGAGCTCATTACCTTTGTAACTTGTCATGATTATGACCAGCTCTACCTGGAGCTCATTACCTTTGTAACTTGTCATGATTATGACCAGCTCTACCTGGAACTCATTACCTTTGTAACTTGTCATGATTATGACCAGCTCTACCTGGAGCTCATTACCTTTGTAACTTGTCATGATTGTGACCAGCTCTACCTGGAGCTCATTACCTTTGTAACTTGTCATGATTGTGACCAGCTCTACCTGGAGCTCATTACCTTTGTAACCTGTCATGATTGTGACCAGCTCTACCTGGAACTCATTATCTTTGTAACTTGTCATGATTGTGACCAGCTCTACCTGGAGCTCATTACCTTTGTAACCTGTCATGATTGTGACCAGCTCTACCTGGAACTCATTATCTTTGTAACTTGTCATGATTGTGACCAGCTCTACCTGGAGCTCATTACCTTTGTAACCTGTCATGATTGTGACCAGCTCTACCTGGAACTCATTATCTTTGTAACTTGTCATGATTGTGACCAGCTCTACCTGGAGCTCATTACCTTTGTAACCTGTCATGATTGTGACCAGCTCTACCTGGAGCTCGTTACCTTTGTAACTTGTCATGATTGTGATCAGATCTAGTTCATTACCTTTGTAACTTGTCATGAGTGTGACCAGCTCTACCTGGAGTTCATTACCTTTGTAATTTGGTCATGACTGTGACCAGATCTAGTTCATTACCTTTGTAACTTGTTCATCTATCAAAACTTTGGAGTCCAGTCCCTGGACCAATTGTGTACCTCTGTAATCTTTAGACTACCGCTCACAGGATGGGTATGGGGTGCATAATAAATATATTAAACTAACTAAACTAGATATTTCGATTACTTCTCCGAGGCTAAGGGACAATATCCTCCAGGTATACTCTCTCTCTCAGCTCAGCTGGTAGCTGCTTCAGATAATGAGGGACTGTGACTCCATCCCCAGACGAGTGAAAACGTTGAATA
>NC_069447.1:18627193-18674693 GCF_026875155.1 Cherax quadricarinatus | reverse complement strand
CATATCGTGTATACTTATTTATCCTCTTTTTCTTAAAATATGTATTACCTATAACTAAACCCCTTTCTATACAAAGTTCAATCAAAGGGCTCCCATTATCATTTACACCTGGCACCCCAAACTTACCTACCACACCCTCTCTAAAAGTTTCTCTACTTTAGCATTCAAGTCCCCTACCACAATTACTCTCTCACTTGGTTCAAAGGCTCCTATACATTCACTTAACATCTCCCAAAATCTCTCTCTCTCCTCTGCATTCCTCTCTTCTCCAGGTGCATACACGCTTATTATGACCCACTTCTCGCATCCAACCTTTACTTTAATCCACATAATTCTTGAATTTACACATTCATATTCTCTTTTCTCCTTCCATAACTGATCATTTAACATTACTGCTACCCCTTCCTTTGCTCTAACTCTCTCAGATACTCCAGATTTAATCCCATTTATTTCCCCCCACTGAAACTCTCCTACCCCCTTCAGCTTTGTTTCGCTTAGGGCCAGGACATCCAACTTCTTTTCATTCATAACATCAGCAATCATCTGTTTCTTGTCATCCGCACTACATCCACGCACATTTAAGCAACCCAGTTTTATAAAGTTTTTCTTCTTCTCTTTTTTAGTAATTGTATACAGGAGAAGGGGTTACTAGCCCATTGCTCCCGGCATTTTAGTCGCCTCATACGACACGCATGGCTTACGGAGGAAAGATTCTTTTCCACTTCCCCATATATATATATATATATATATATATATATATATATATATATATATATATATATATATATATATATATATCAGTAACAACACTGCACTAGCCAAGGACTCAAACCCATACCCATGCTGTTTGGCCTGCCTTCGAGTCCTTGGCTAGTGTTGTGCTGTTATTGATCAATAGCACTCGTTCGTGGTCACAATAATACAAAATACTGCTCATTGTACCAGTATACCAATCAGGGACTAGAATGAAATTAGCCTAGAGCCAACCACACCATCGTGTGTCCTTGGGTAGCGAGTACAACATCCAGTTCCGCTTGATGTGCTACTCTTAAGGATCGTATGGGCCAGTGGATTAGGGCATTATGTGTTTTCGCCTACCATGAGGCAGGCCAAAGCAGCATGGGTTCGAGTCCTTGGCTAGTGCAGTGTTGTTATTGATCAATACCACTCGTTCGTGGTCACAATAATATAAAATACTGATAAATTAGACACATGTGCAACTCTTGGATATCTTTATTGAGGAAACGTTTCGCCACACAGTGGCTTCGTCAGTCCATACAAAGGAGAATCTTGAAGAACAGGAGGAGAATGAGGTAATCAGTCCCTCAGCCTTGAGTCGATGTGGTCAGTCCATCAATCTTGAATAGAATACGGCATATGTGCGGAGGAGCTTATAAACCGTAGGCAGGAGAGGTGCAGCAGTCGTAGGTGGTGTCACATTTGTTCAATACTATCACATTGAACAAATGTGACATCACCTACGACTGCTGCACCTCTCCTGCCTACGGTTCATAAGCTCCTTCTCCGCACATATGCCGTATTCTATTCAAGATTGATGGACTGACCACATCGACTCAAGGTTGAGTTACTGATTACCTCATTCTCCTCCTGTTCTTCAAGATTCTCCTTTGTATGGACTGATGAAGCCACTGTGTGGCAAAACGTTTCCTCAATAAAGATATCCAAGAGTTGCACATGTGTCTAATTTATCAACGTGTCGGTTCTCTGAACCATTAATCTACAATATAAAACACTGCTTGTTGAATTAGTACACCAAACAGGGACTAGAATGAAATTAGCATGCAGCCAGCAGTAACAGCCTGGTTGATCAGGCTCTAATGCACCATGAGGCCTGGTCACAGACCGGGCCGCGGGGACGTTGACCCCGAGAACTCTCTCCAGGTAAACTCCAGATAAAAACCACACGGTACAGATGTCATCCCAGCCAGAGTAGAAACATTAGGCATGTTTCTTTCCACCTGTTGTCTATGTTCCCCATCAGTAAAATGGGTACCTGGGTGTTAGTTGACTGGTGTGGGTCGCATCCTGGGACACTGACCTAATTTGCCCAATATGCAGAGCATAACGAGGGGCTTTCTATATAGTAGTATGTCATTGTTGCCAGCTAGGCCTGTATACCATGTACATATACTTGCAGTAAATAAAGATATAATTATTATATTATTATTATTATCTCTGGTTGGCTGAACATAAGATGTTGGGATCCTGTGATCACGTAGTATTTACCGGTGAACGTAGTCTAATTATGTCAGTGTCCGGCACTATCACATTATTATAACAGTATGAGAGATACACTTTACAAATAATGGTCATAACCAAATTTATCCAAGTCAGTATACTGTAAACTGTTTAAAGCAATTCTGTCTCTGAGAAAGAGGTTTGATCAGTACATTTACACTTGTTCAAAGTTACAGTATTGTGTCTGCCAGAGGTAAGTATACATTTTCCTCCTTTGCATAGGTGTTAGTCAGTATCTTCTGGCAGCATTTAAATACAGTACAGTATTCATATACTATTAAACGGTCCAAACAAATCAACGTTCAAATTCGTAGTGCTACAAAAGTAGATCTACTTTTTTTAACATACGTATTTTCAAATGTAACAAAAAACAAATGTAGATAAAAGTTTTTCTTTTACACGTTTTCAAATGTAAAACAAAAAAGAAGATCTACATTTTTTTACATACTTTCAGATGTTGAAAAAATGTATATATACGTTTGGACCATTTAAGGGTTAAAGTATAGTAGTGATACAATGTTATAAATAGTTGTAAGTATTTATGCATTAGATATTTGTGAAATTAGTCAGAAGTTGATTGGTTATTGATATGAGTATATTGATGACATAGAAAAACATTTTAGCCATCTGCAGCCTGGGCTCTATTACCCGGCAGCAACGTATACGTATTGGCCTGTATTCTTGTAATAAATAATACATATTTTGTTTTCAGTTAAGTAAATTAAATATTTGTAATATGTACATCCAACATTATACTGTATGTAATTACTACAATTCAATATATAGCTATTCCTACATTATCTGTTTATAATGATCTTATTATTATCAGCTAAATTAACAGGGGTATGTAAAACAAAGAATCCCCATACTATACACATAAGTCATGGAATTGCCCATACATTAAAATAATGGAGTACATATACATATTATAAGAGTGGTGCAGACAAGTAATTACTCCAAAAAATCTTTTGATTTGCACTTAGAGTTAGATGTTAGTTCATCCACAGAATTTGTTGTCTCCGGATACCATATAGTATTGCATATGTTTAGTATTGAGTGATCTTCAACCACATGGCCAGCTAGCTGTAATAAAATTCATTCAGCTAGGTATGTTTCTGTACACCATAGGGAAGTTAGCATAACACAGTAAAAATCAGTGGCCCAAGATTTCAACTGCCTCCCAGCATACATAATGGAGATTACCCGTAGACCCCTAGCTGTCTTCAAGGGAGCTGGACAGGCACCTAAAATCAGTATCTCACAGTAACAGCGTGATTGATCAGGTCCTAATCCTGGTCATGGACCTGGCAGTGGGGGCATTAACCCCTGGAACACCCTCCAGGTATACACTTAGAGGATTTCTTATTTGGGGGTATGCTACAGTTTAAGGGTTAAATGGCAAAGGTAAAGGTAATAGATCAACAGTAGAAATAATGTACTGATAATATGTAACAGTGTGTACATAGTATTTATTTTTTATTATTAAAAAAATAAATACTATGTATTATATAAATACATAGTATTTATATAAAAAGAAAAATAAGAGCCACAGTAATGTGGCCGGAACAATTCACAAAACACACTCAGTTACGAAAAAAAGGTAAGACGATGTATCAGTTCATTTTGGAACACTGTCAAGTCATAACTCAGTTATAAACCAGTGTCAGGTCACATCTCAGTTGTGACTTGACACTGGTCCAGGATAGATAGAAACATCTTTACTTTCTTTTCAAAAGCTTGGGTATTTTGTGAATTTATATAAAAGAATAAGTGAAAATGGCTACTGCAATCTATGTAAGGCAGGCCCTGTTTATACAGCAGGTTAGGTTCCAGGCTACTGCTGTAACACAGAAATTGCTGTAAAGTGAATCAGCCTTTTTTTCACTTTCAAATGTGTACAAAAGTTTGATAACATGTTTATATTATCATATATTAAGTGAGCCAGTAGAGCTAGGCCTAAAAAATGCATGTGTAGTATACACATTATACCCTGAAATATTTTCATCCTTATCTTATAGTGAATGGTGAATATATTTATTGTAGGAAGTCTGAATACATGAAGATTGGGTATACAGTGGACCCCCGATTATCGGCCGTAATCCGTTCCTGAAGGTCGGCCGATAACCAAAATGGCCAATGACTGAATTAATATTTCCCATAAGAATTAATGGAAATACAATTACTTCATTCCAAACAAAAATACAGTGGACCCCCACCTTACGATATTATTTCATTCCAGAAGTCTATTCGGGTGCCAATATAGACCGAATTTGTTCCCATAAGGAATATTGTGAATTAGATTAGTCCGTTACAGACCCCCAAAAATACACGTACAAAAGCACTCACAAAAATACACTTACATAATTGGTCGAGTTGGGAGCTGATCGTAAGGCGGGGGTCCACTGTATTCACACAAAAAAATATTTTTTTTTTACAAATTTGTAAGTATTACATACCTTTATTGAAGGCTAATGCTGGCTTCTGGAAGATAGAGAGGAGGAAAGAGGGAGGAGTTAGGGGTTATTTCCCTTCTGTCTTTTAATGCCACTAGGACCAGCTTCAGAGTCACTGGACCCCTGTCCCACAAAATAACTGTTCAGAGTGCTCTGTTTCTGGCATCTCATAAGATTTCCCTGAAGTGGGACAGGTTTTTGTCACTAAGCATGTTGCAGATATGGCTTGTTTCAGCTTTGTCAGGGTGGTGTTTCTCTACAAAAGCTTGCACCCTAGTCCACATTGCATACACCTCTTTAGTCTGAAGAAGGCACCTCCTTCACTCCCTCTTCCTCCTCCTCTGAAGCAAGTTCCTCAGCTGCAGTCTGTTGCTGTTCAAGTTAAAGCTCTTGCAGCTCTTCAGTGGTAAGCTCTTCCCTGTGGTCCTCCACTAACTCTTCCACATCCTTGCCACTCACCTCCAACCCCAGGGACTTCCCCAGTTCCACAATAGAGTCCACAGGGTCGGCAGGGTCAGGGTCACGGCGAGCCTCAAACCCCTCAAAATCCCTCTCTTGGACACAATCTGGCCACAGTTTTCTCCAGGCAGAGTTCAAAGTCCTGGAAGTCACTCCCTCCCAAGCCTTACCTATAAGGCTTATGCAATGGAACTTTCTTTGGAGCCATGGTTACTTATTTCACAGTTGCACTGCAAGAAAAACCACTAAAAACAATGGTAAACAAGCGAACTGTTTGGATGCATGAGCAGAGGCTTCCTCAGCCAGCGAGAGACAAAGCCAAACTGAAGCACAAGCTGCCCCAGCTGGCAGATGGACGCATCCAAAATGGCTGATAACCAAGCGAACGGCTGAAAACCCAACCGATAACCGAGCTGGCTGATAACCAAACCGGCCAATAACCAGGGGTCCACTGTAATTGAAAACTGCAGCATTAGCAAGACACTGTAAAGTGAAGCACTGTAAAGTGGGGCCTGCCTGTATGTTTTTTTTTTTTTTTTTTTTTTTCAACAAGTCGGTCGTCTCCCATCGAGGCAGGGTGACCCAAAAAAGAACGAAAATCCCCAAAAAGAAAATACTTTCATCATCATTCAAACTTTCACCACACTCACACATTATCACTGCTTTTGCAGAGGTGCCCAGAATACAACAGTTTAGAAGCATATACGTATAAAGATACACAACATATCCCTCCAAACTGCTAATATCCCAAACCACTCCTGGTCACAGACCGGGCCGCGGGGGCGTTGACCCCCGAAACTCTCTCCAGGTAAAGTGCAGGCATTGTACTTCCCATTTCCAGGACTCAAGTCCGACTATATGAAAATAACCGGTTTCCCTGAATCCCTTCACTAAATATTACCCTGCTCACACTCCAACAGATCGTCAGGTCCCAAGTATCATTCGTCTCCATTCACTCCTATCTAACACGCTCATGCACGCTTGCTGGAAGTCCAAGCCCCTCACCCACAAAACCTCCTTAACCCCCTCTTTCCAACCCTTTCGAGGACGACCCCTACCCCTCTTTCCTTCCCCTATAGATTATATGCTTTCCATGTCTTCTACTTTGATCCATTCTCTCTAAATGACCAAACCACCTCAACAACCCCTCTTCTGCCCTCTGACCAATGTTTTTTATTAACTCCACACCTTCTCCTAATTTCCAAACACTCCGAATTTTCTGCATAATATTTACACCACACATTCCCCTTAGACAGGACATCTCCACTGCCCTCCAACCGTCTCCTCGCTGCTGCATTTACCACCCAAGCTTCACATCCATATAAGAGTGTTGGTATTTACTATACTTTCATACATTCCCTTCTTTGCCTCCATAGATAACGTTTTTTGACTCCACATGTACCTCAATGCACCCTCCCCTTTTTTTCCCTCATCAATTCTATGATTAACCTCATCCTTCATAAATCCATCCGCCGCACGTCAACCCCCAAGTATCTGAAAACATTCACCTTCTTCCATACTCTCCTCCCCAATTTGATATCCAATTTTTCTTTATCTAAATCATTTGATACCCTCATCACCTTACCTTTTCTATGTTCACTTTCAACTTTCTACCTTTACACACATTCTCAAACTCATCCACTAACCTTTGCAATTTTTCTTTAGAATCCCCCCATAAGCACAGTATCATCAGCAAAAAGTAACTGTGTAAATTTCCCCATTTTGAATTTGATTCCCCATAATTTAATCCTACCCCTCCCCCAAAACACCCTAGCATTTACTTCTTTTACAACCCCATCTATAAATATATTAAACAACCATGGTAACATTACACATCCCCTGTCTAAGACCTACTTTTACCGGGAAGTATTCTCCCTCTCTTCTTACACACCCTAACCTGAGCCTCACTATCCTCATAAAAGCTCTTTACAGCATTAGTAACTTACACCTATTCCATAAACTTGCAACATCTGCCACATTGCTCCTCTATCCACTCTATCATATCCTTTTCAAAATCCATAAATGCAATAAAAACTTCCCTTCCTTTATCTAAATACTGTTCACATATATGCTTCAATGTAAACACTTGATTCTACACATCCCCTACCCACTCTGAAGCCTCCTTGCTCATCCGCAAATTCTACATTCTGTCTTACCTCTAATTCTTTCAATTATAACCCTACCGTATACTTTTCCTGGTATTCAGTAAACTTATTCCTCTATAATTTTTAAATCTCTTTTGTCCCCTTTCCCTTTTATATAAAGGGACTATACATGCTCTCTCCCAATCCCTAGGTACCTTCCCCTCTTTCATACATTTATTAAACAAAAGTACCAACCACTCCAACACTATATCCCCCCCTGCTTTTAACATTTCTGTCATGATCCCATCAGTTCCAGCTGCTTTACCCCCTTTCATTCTACGTAATGCCTCACGTACCTCCACCACACTTACATTCTGCTCTTCTTCACTCCTAAAAGATGGTATACCTCCCTGGCCAGTGCATGAAATTACCGCCTCCCTTTCTTCCTCAACATTTAAAAGTTCCTCAAAATATTCTCGTCATCTACCTCTGGTGGCCTGGTGGTTAACGCTCTCGCTTCACACGGTGAGGGCCTGGGTTCGATTCCCAGCCAGAGTAGAAACATTGGACGTGTTTCTTTCCACCTGTTGTCTATGTTCCCCATCAGTAAAATGGGTACCTGGGTGTTAGTCGACTGGTGTGTGTCGCATCCTGGGACACTGACCTAAGGAGGCCTGGTCACAGACCGGGCCGCGGGGGCGTTGACCCCCGGAACTCTCTCCAGGTAAACTCCAGGTAATACCTCCCTCTCCCCATCTACTAACTCCCCTACTCTGTTTTTAATGGACAAATCCATACTTTCCCTAGGCTTTCTTAACTTGTTTAACTCACTCCAAAATTTTTTCTTATTTTCATTAAAATTTCTTGACAGTTGCCTCTCCCACTCTTTCATCTGCTCTCCTTTTGCACTCTTCACCCCTCTCTTCAACCTTTCTTTTACTCTCCATATACTCTGCTCTTCTTATAACACTTCTGCTTTGTAAAAACCTCTCGTAAGCTACCTTTTTCTCTTTTATCACACCCCTTTTTCTTCATCATTCCACCAATCACTTCTCTTTCCTCCTGTCCCCACCCTCCTAAACCACATCTTCTGCCCCACATTCTAATACTGCATTTTTAAAAAATATTCCAACCCTCTTCAACCCCCCCACTTCTCAATCTTTGGCACAAGCCACCTTTCTGCCAATTAGTCGCTTATATCTCGCCCGAACTTCCTCCTCCCTTAGTTTATACACTTTCACCTCCTCTTACTTGTTGTTGCCACCTTCTCTTTTCCCCTCTACCTCTTACTCTAACTGTAGCTACAACTAAATAATGATCTGATATATCAGTTGCCCCTCTATAAACATGTACATCCCGGAGCCTACCCATCAACCTTTTATCCACCCAAAACATAATCTAACAAACTACTTTCATTACGTGCTACATCATACCTTGTATATTTTATTTATCCTCTTTTTTCAAAAATATGTATTACTTATTACCAAATTTCTTTCTACACATAGCTCAATTAAAGGCTCCCCATTTACATTTACCCTGGCACCCCAAATTTACCTACTACTCCCTCCATAACATTTTACCCACTTTAGCATTGAAATCCCCAACCACCATTACTCTCACACTTGATTCAAAACTCCCCCCGCATTCACTCAAAAATTTCCCAGAATCTCTCTCTCTCCTCTACACTTCTCTCTCTCCAGGGGCATACACGCTTACTATAACCCACTTTTCACATCCAATCTTTATTTTACTCCACATAATCCTTGAATTTATGCATTTGTAGTCCCTCTTTTCCTGCCATAGCTTATCCTTCAACATTATTGCTACTCTTCTTTAGCTCTAAAATCTATTTGAAACCCCTGAAACCCAATCCCATTTATTCCTCTCCATTGAAACTCTCCCACCCCCTTCAGCTTTGTTTCACTTAAAGCCAGGGGCATCCAGTTTCTTCTCATTATAAAAATCCACAATCATCTCTTTCTTATCATTTGCACAACATCCACGCACATTCAGACTTCCCACTTTGACAATTTTCTTCTTATTCTTTTTAGTAATCTTTTCAGGAAAAGGGGTTACTAGCCCCTTGTTCCCGGCTTAAGTTGACTTTTGCAACACGCATGGCTTACGGAGGAAAGATTCTTATTCCACTTCCCCATGGATATAAAAGGAAAAGTAATAAGACCAAGAACTATTAAGATAAAATCAAAGAAAACTCAGATGAGTGTGTATAAATAAACGTGTACATGTATGTGTAGTGTGACCTAAGTGTAAGTAGAAGTAGCAAGACGTACCTGTAATCTTGCATATTTATGAGACAGACAAAAGACACCAGCAATCCTACCATCATGTAAAACAATTACAGGCTTTCATTTTACACTCACTTGGCAGGACAGTAGTACCTCCCTGGGTGGTTGCTGTCTACCAACCTACTACTGCCTGTATGTATATTGATTTAATTTACTGTACTTCACAGTTTTACCCCTTAGCTCTATTCTTTCATTTTACTATAATGAAGTTGGCATAGTACATTATACTGCATTTTTATGAGTAATTGTATGGGCTTAATATATGCAATTATATGTATGTATTTATGAAGTGTACAGTGTAATATATAATTTTTCTGTATGATAAGAAAAAGCATGAATTGTTATTTTTGTAACCCTTTATTTATTTATTTATTTATTTTTTATTTGAACATTATACATAGTTGTACAAAGAAATAGTGATTTGGTGTACATGCCAAAAGCCCCTTGTATGCAGAGCATTATGGGCAGGCTTAAAATTAACTTAAGATTAACTAAGCAATGATATATTCAGTGGTAAAAATTACAGTTTGAACATTAAAATGGTATAAAATACCGACAGGTTGTTAGGTAAGACACATATGCAACAGTTAGGTATCTTTATTTTGAAACGTTTCGCCTACACAGTAGGCTTCTTCAGTTGAGTACAGAAAAGTTAATGGAAGCAGAAGAGACTTGAAGACGATGTAATCAGTCCATCAATCACCCTTGAAGTTTTGAGGTGGTCAGTCCCTCAGTCTGGAGAAGAGTATTGTTCCATAGTCTGAAACAGTATTGTTTCAGACAATGGAACCACCTCAAAACTTCAAGGGTGATGGACTGATTACATCATCTTCAAGTCTCTTCTGCTTCTATCAACTTTTCGAAACATTTCGAAATAAAGATACCTAACTGTTGCATGTGTGTCTTACCTAACAAAAATTACAGTAAACAAATTACAACATGAAGTACAAATGAGTATTTCAAATAAGAAGCATTAAAGTTGTACAAATTTGTAGCGTAACAATGTATAATATAATTGAATCAGATCGAGTAAAATCAATGATTTGTAGTACAGAAACAGGTCATATGGCCATTACTCATGAAATCGTAATGACACGATTGCAAACAAACCATATCCCCTCCCGTGGTATGGTTCATATGGTCATTAAATGAGTTACTGTGCATTCAAGAGAATGGAGTATTATTAAGTAATGTAATTAAAAAACATAGTTTGACAGGGTCACAGGTTATACATTTACGAGATTCAGTTTTATAGTACACTAAGCCAATTACTTTTTTACAGGCACAATGGGTAATTGGTCATCTAAAAAATCTGAGACAGCTTCAGCATCAACATATAATGTATACCAGCCCCCTAGCAATGCACAAAGTTCATCTAATGTGACAACTGCATCATCAGGAAACTATTCAGGGCATAGTAACAATACAGCCCAAACAACAGCATCAAATATATTCCAGTCTTCTCCACAGCCACCTAGCATAACACGAAGTTCATCTAGTGTGACAACTGCATCTGCAGCAACACATTCAGTGCATAGCTATAATACATCCCGAACAACAGCGTCAAATGTACAGACATCACAGGTACCGGTGTATGTCACGGTTCAAAGAGACATTCCAGTGAAGGCTCAGCAGATTATTAAACACAGTGCAAATTCCTATATAATCCCCAAATTACAGCAGAGTGAGAGGTGGCAGCAACAAGAGATTAATAATCCTTTCAGTAGTTTACCAGATAAATTTGGTTTAAGGATTTGTCCTCAGTATAATAGTAAAACTGGTTGCAGGGCTGAAATTTGTAGAAGACTTCATGTTTGCCTTTACCAGGTTATGAAGAAATGCAACAAAGACAACTGTGAAAAGGATCATTCATTTACATCAAATCATAATAACATGATCCTTAAAATTTTTTGGAGGAGGAGAGATTTTAATATAAATTTACTCACAGAAATTCTCCAAAACAATCACAAAGCCAAAAAAAATACAAAGCAAGAACAAGATGACTGTATTTGTCTTTATAATATTATGAGAAAGTGCAACAGGAAACCTTGCTCCCAAATTCATTCTAAGAAATCATATCAGTGGGAAGTAAAAAATAATGCAGGAAAGTGGCTACAGTTTTCTTACAAACAAAGTGATTACTTAGAAAGTATATATTGCGATCCATCTCAGGATTCTGTTGAATTGCTTCCATTACCATCAGAGTTGCTAAACCATAAACCATTTCATGCACTTAAATGTCTCCTGGCACAAGGCCAGTCATGGGAAGTTGATATGGAGAGGATGAAGCTTTTCGCAGGAAGTCTCAGTTATTGTATACGTAGACTGTCAACACCATCTGACATCACATCTGACTTTCATATGGCTTGTCGTTGGATCTGGTACTGGCAGGATGATGATAATTTATGGAAACCTTACACCGATGGTACTCGAAAGTTTTTTATTGTAGCTCTCAGTGATCAGTTAGAATACCATCTACACTTTGGTCATGGCACATTCAATGTTACACTTGGTACACATACCTATGTTATTGATACTCAAGATATGATTCAGAAAAATACAGAAACAGGTAAGATACGAACAGTACGGAGAAGACCAGTTTGTACGATATTTGAGGATAAGGTAACATCATTTGATAAAATGTTTTCAACATTGCCCAGTGACAAGAGATACATGCTATTTCCTGTTCTTCCTTCAACTTCAGAATTTGTTTTTATAGAGAAAATGATAAAAAATACTCTCCCAATGGCTAATTTAAAAATACAGAGAATTCAGAATGATCATTTATGGAATGCATACCAGAATAAAAAGAGTCAGCTTTTAGCTCTATATAATGACTTATCACTGGTGAATGAACAGTATCTCTTCCATGGAACAAAGCATTCTGTAATTGATCAAATTTGTTGTGAAAATTTAGATTGGAGACTTTATGGTAGTAATGTTGGCAATGTATATGGCCGGGGAACATATTTCTCAAATAAAGCTAGTCTGTCAGATAGTTACAGTGAGACTAACAATTTAAATCAAAAAGCACTCTTTGTAATATATGTATTGGTTGGTACAATGACAGTTGGAAATTCTGGTATGACATTGCCTCCTACAAATCCTGAAACGGGGAGATGTTTTGATACAACATGTAATGATAAACTAAAGTCTGAAATATTTGTTAAGTATAATAGAGATGAATATTATCCAGCTTATATAGTGAAGTATTACAAGCCCACATGTCAGTATTAAATCAACTGGCCTTGGTTACTTACAGAAACAAGAAGGAAAGACAAAGTATATTACTGTACTGTGTGATGTACAATCAGCTGCTTAATATTAAATTTGTTGATTTAAGTGCATCTGCTGATAATGGCTAGGAATTTCCATGCAGGACTCCAGTGCTTTATAAGGTAAACACAAAATTACTTTGCCTGTTATGTAGAAGTCTAGTCAGTCAGGTAAATTCAAAATTCAAATTCAAATTTTTTATTTCTTTTATATAGTACACTTGTAATATTGAAATTTAGATCAGCAGTTGCATTTGTATTTACCAACATTTACAATAACTTCCACAAACATTATAGTAAATTGTTCCATTAAAACTTCCAACAAATTGCATGCAAACAATTCCATTAGTGGTTAATAGTTTATTTTAAGGCTGCTCAAAATACTCTTCATAACTAAGGGCTTTCCATAATGAAATAAAATTTATCATTTATCATTTGGTACTATACTGTATCACTTGCAGGAGTTAGTAGGAGCTATCATGTTCTCAGCCTGATACTACACTTTACTCCAGCCAAAGCAAACAACATAGCAGTATGTACACTACTTATTCAGATTCAAAATTTATTTCTTAATGATAGGTAAGCTTGTTGAACATAAACTATGTGAGTAATGTGTTCATCATCTTGTTTATGTGCCCCTACTTTGTCCCAGTGACAGTTTCACTGAAAATTCCTGTGATATGTATGCTCTGCTTGGTCATTTCTAGTGCCTTAAACCATTGTATCTCTTAGCACTATAAGCAATTAGATATTAGTAAACAAAAAATCTGAAGGCAGGTTTCCCCTCCTTCCTGTTGTGTATTTTGTGTATTATGTGATCTTATACAATTTTAATGAATGTTATGTTCTTGCACAATTGTTACAAGGATGGGTTAACATTGTATAGAAAAAAAACATAATTATACATAGCATTTTGAGCACTTAAATTAAAAATAAAACTAATTGAGTTGAATTTATAAATTTACGTCATTTGAGACAAGTGCAAATGTTACAAAACAGTTTTGCTGAAAATTGTGTTTTCTTTTTTTTTGGGTGGGGGGGGGGGGAGAGGGGGCTTCATAGATATAATTATGCTTTAGCAATGGCAGGAGGTATTCAAGATATCCACACACATTATTGTATCTAATGATTTTAAGTCTGAAATTGGATGCTTTATCCAAGTTTCAAAAAGTTAGAATGATAATTTATAAATTTTTCTTTTAATTTTTTTTTTTATGCACCATGGCTATGATTTGCATAACATTCTACATGGCTAGATTGAGATGTTGATCTGATACCCCACTTAACAGGATGGTTACTGTTAAAGGGTTCTTGATCCAAGGATTGGATCTACTCTTACAAGTTTAGGAATAATATACATGTATACCAGTTTTGCAGCATTAGCCGTGAGTTTGACTTCGACCCTTCTAATAGGTCTGTAATTACTTTTAGTGACACTACTGTACTGGACAACCATCACACAGAATGGTGCAGTTTTAATCCGATTGATGACTGTAGAATATAACCACACCACACATTCAGCACTACATGGTCACTTCATACACACATCTGAGTGATAACAGCAGTGCAAGACAGTAACACAAGAGAAGGGCATAACATTAGCATTGAACAGCATAATACTGTACATCAAGATATATACAATATACTATGCTCAATGCATTTACACAGGCAGTGGGACACCATCAGCTATGTTTAATACTTGAAAGCAGGTGCAGTAGACTGGAAAAATTATGCAAATTATAATGGGGAAGTGCTGAACCCTAAGGGGGTCACATAGCACCTAGCAAGGCCATTAGGTTTGATCCAAGGAATGGACCTTTTCAATTCCTTTGATCATGAGCCTGTATTTGGCATCAAAATACCTTCCTGAAGGGTGAGGACAAGCATTCGTGAAGTGGTGCACATTCCCGTTGCAATTCATCCTCATACCATAGTTAGAACACTTGATTATAAACACTGTATGACCCTTTTGGGTTTAGCACTTAATGTGATTACACTGTTATTGGTTATCAACATTTTCCACTTTGGCAGATGCTCTCCCTCTCCCTAAATACCATAAGTTTCCTGCATTTCTATATAATTTGCTTATTGCTGATTAACTCATTACTTAATTCACAGGGAAATGCTAAACCTGTAAGGGTCATACAGCATGTGTAATTATGTGACCATGAAGTCTTGTAATTTTCATTACCAGTGAGTAGGGGATTTCCACTTTGCTAAGCTTGATAATTTATTTTCCCAATTAAATATAAAAGATGGCAGTTTTCCAGTCTTTAACTATACCTTGAAATGAGCAGCTTATTGACAAAACATCCATATAGTACCTCTTCATTGCAAATGTTTAGTATTTAAGTTTTTATCAATACTGTATAATGAAAGGAATTACCAAGAAATCTAGTAGTGCTTTGGGTAAATTTATTCTATTCCTACCTTGTCTCAACCCCTCTCAGTTTGGATTCAGGACTAATAAAAGCACAAATGATGCTATTGTACACATGCTAGAACTAATATACACTGCTCTCGAGAAGAAAGAGGTCCTACTGGGAATCTTCATTGATTCACATAAAGCTTTTGATACAGTCAACCATGATTTGCTGCACATTAAATTAACACACTGTGGTATAAGAGGGCACTCCCTCAACTACCTAAAGTCATACTTTAGTAACAGAAGCCAATGTGTGTACACAAATGGAGCTAACTCTTCCACACAACCAATTACAGTTGGGGTCCCATAAGGAAGTGTCCTTGGCCCTCTCCTCTTTCTCATTTACATCAGTGACCTACCGAATGCATCACAACTACTCAAACCCATATTATTTGCAAATGACACAACATACGTCTTCTCACCCAAACCCAGTCATGCTGGCCAACACTGTTAATGCTGAATTGCAGAAAATATCTACCTGGATGATGATTAACAAGCTTACACTCAATATTGACAAAACCTGTTTCATTCAGTTTGGAAACAGCCACAAATCTACTGCTAAACGGATCACCCATCACAAGACATACAGAGGGAAAGTTCCTAGGAATCCACCTTGACAGTAGCCTTATTATTATTATTATAATCAAGGGGGAAGCGCTAAACCCGGAGGATTATACAGCGCCTGGGGGGGATGTGGAAGGCATTCAGGCTTAATTCGGGGAACTGGAGCACAGATCCAATTCCCTAAATCAAGAGCCCCTCACCAACATCAAGGAACCTTCCTTGAGGGGACAGTAGCCTTAAATTCCAGACCCATATACAACAAATTTCAAAGAAAATCTCCAAGACATACTATCAAAGATATGGTACTATGTTCCACAATCAGCTCTCCTTACACTGTATTACTTGCTCATCTACCCTTATCTCACCTATGGAATTTGTGCATGGGGGCCAACAACATTAAATCACCTAAGACCACAAATAACCCAGCAAAAGGTTACAGTCAGAATGATAACAAATTCCCACTCCAGACAGCATACTCCACCAATATTCAAGTCTAAAACTACTCACCGTAAAGAACATCCATACTTATTCTTGTGCCTGCTGCATACATAGAACACTACACTCAAACATAAACCCTTCACTCAAACTTCTCACCAACCTTAATAGGAAGCATGACCATAACACAAGACACATCACTTTTTGATGTACCCCATGTCCACATCACACTGTGTAAGAACTCTATGCACATAAAGGGCCCCAAAATTTTAAACACATTACCAGTAAATACTAAAGTAACCTGGTCTGAACATCAATTTAAGACTTCTCAAAAACCATCTACTCATCCTAAACTAAATATTCAATACTCAATACTTAAATTTACCAAAAGATCTCCCAATTACCTAAATCTTAACACTTCAAAATTTAAATACCCAAGGTTCATTTTTTTTTTTTTATTATCACACTGGCCAATTCCCACCAAGGCAGGGTGGCCCAAAAGGAAAAACAAAAGTTTCTCCTTTCACATTTAGTAATATATACAGAAGGGGTTACTAGCCCCTTGCTCCTGTGTAGTATAAATACCTTCACAAAACACTACTGCCTTGCACCATATTGTAGCATTCTCATACTGTAAACTACTTTCACCAGTGCTCAATATTATACTATTCCAATAATGTAACTTAAATATTTACTATTGATATACACAACCTTCAAAATACTTTCAAATTGTCCCAGTGTAATATCCCCAGATTGTAACTTTAGTTAATTTACTGTCTGCTTTAAATAAAAACAGATGTACAACTTAAACTATGATCAATTTCTCTGGTATTTAGTCTGTAAGCCATTAATTTAGTCTGCCCATAATGCTGTGGCATGATAGTGGCTGTCTTTGCGCTGCAACTCATTATTGTAATTTCATAATCTCACTGTAAACTTGCAAAGAAATAAAAATTGTACTGTATTGTATAGGGAACCAGATTTAGAATAATGTTTTGAGGGCTGAATCAAAACACCACTCCTGAAACAGTTTCTTCAGATCTCGCCTTGCTTTGGTTGGGAAAAAAAGACTAATAAAAAAATGAGGTATATTTTAAAGGTAAGAGCTCTGAATACTGTAAACTTTATTTGTATTTACAGTACAATCGTAATAAATAGGATTGTACAGAAATGATAGAGTCCTGTTTGTTTACTAAATAACTAATAGTTGCAGGAAATTGGTCATTACAATTAAGTGCTGACAAATTGCATAAGTTAAAATATTCACCTATGACACTACCTTAAACAAAAAAAATAAACTAGTTTTAGTTTATTAAGTCTCACCTACAATATTATCATCAAAATCAAGTGCTAAACCCACAAGGGTCATACAGCATTGATCTATAATAACAGACGTGTCACACCAATTTAAAATCAGGCATTTTGCTATAGTTATCTATGTAGCTAGATGATTATAATAATAATAATAATAATAATATGTAGCTAGAGAAAATCGAAGGAAGGGGGAGGGCAGTGAGTCAACTGTATATTGAATTTGTCATTTTGAAGTACATCTTTAAAAATTAATCCTTAAATTGTCAGTGGGAGTAAAATGAAGATGTATTGTGCAAAAATATTTTCTTTTTGCCCAAAAATTGGCCGATTTAAAAAAATTGAAAATAGTTAAAAACTTGCAAAATTAGAATGTTCTGAAAGTGACTCCTTATATGGTAACATTGTTGCATCTGCAGGCTTGCAGTTGTGTACTGCATGTTTTTTACTTTTTTTTTTTTCAATTCTTTTCAGCACCTGGAGGATGTTCCAGGGGCCAGCGCCCCCACAACCCAGTGCATGACCTCACCGAGGAGTTTGGAGAGTTTTATACATGAACCATGTCCGTTCTTCAGTGTTGGTACATACATCATACATTTGGGCATATTTTTTTAGTAGAATGAAATTATGTAATGCTTCAAAGCATGGTTCTAACATGGGAATTCATGCTCTTCAATGACTGGTTGCATCAGGACCCTTTCCTGGGTATTTATCAGTGATCTGCTTAATGGTATTTCATTGAATTTTTGGCAAGCTGGTCTATTACCCATCTTCATCAGGTACATATGAGCAATCAGCATGACAACATCGAAATAAAAACACTTAAGCAGTATTATGCGATCCTTTATTGACGTTTCACCCATGCAGTGGGCTTTATTGTCACAAACAGATCTACCTGGGTGAAACATACATGGCTATATATAGAATGGGACCTAGGTAGTAGGTTAGTAGACAGCAACCGCCCAGGGAGGTACTACCGTCTTGCCAAGCGAGTGTAAAACGAAAGCCTGTAATTGTTTTACATGATGGTAGGATTGCTGGTGTCCTTTTTTCTGTTTCATAAACATGCAAGATTTCAGGTATGTCTTGATACTTCTACTTACACTTAGGTCACATTGCACATACATGTGCAAGCATATATATATACATACCCCTCTGGGTTTTCTTCTATTTTCTTTCTAGTTCTTGTCTATTTCCTCTCGTCTCCATGGGGAAGTGGATCAGAATTCTTCCTCCGTAAGCCATGCGTGTTGTAAGAGGCGACTAAAATGCCAGGAGCAAGGGGCTAGTAACCACTTCTGTATATATTACTAAATGTAAAAGGAGAAACTTTCGTTTTTCCTTTTGGGCCACCTCGCCTCGGTGGGATATGGCCGGTGTGTTGAAAGATATAGAATGGGAATGCTGGGTCAGGTGAAGAAAGGTGCAAGTGACCCAGCATTCCCATCCTATATATAGCCACATGTTTCACCCAGGTAAATCTGTTTGTGACTTGATAAAGCCCACTGCGTGGGTGAAACGTTGTCAATAAAGGATCACATTATACTGCTTAAGTGTTTATATTTTCATTGTGTCGGTATTTTATACCATTTATTTCCAAATAGGGAAATCAGATCAAACAAAAATGATCCTAAATGGATGAACAATAGATTAAAATATCTGATTGGTCAAAAGAGAGGCATATATAGGCAAATCAAAAGAGGAGAGGGGCAATTAAGAAATCGATATATTCAGTTAAAGAGAGAAATAAAAAAGGGAATTAGAAAAGCAAAAAGAGATTATGAGGTTAAAGTTGCAAGAGAATCGAAGACTAACCCAAAAGGATTCTTTCAGGTATACAGAAGTAAGATCAGGGACAAGATAGGCCCACTCAAAAGTTCCTCGGTCAGCTCACTGACAGTGATAAGGAAATGTGTAGAATTTTTAACACATACTTCCTCTCGGTTTTTACACAGGAGGATACCAGCGATATTCCAGTAATGATAAATTATGTAGAACAGGACGATAATAAACTGTGCACGATTAGGTCACAAGTGACATGGTCCTTAGGCAAATAGATAAATTAAAACCTAACAAATCCCCAGGCCCTGATGAACTGTATGCAAGGGTTCTAAAGGAATGTAAAGAGGAGCTTAGCACACCTTTGGCTAATCTTTTCAACATATCACTACAAAATGGCATGGTGCCAGATAAGTGAAACTGGCAAATGTGATACCATATTTTCAAAAACAGGTGACAGTCCTTAGCTTCGAACTATAGACCAATAAGCCAACCTCCATAGTGGGAAAATTTATGGAATCAATAATTGCCGAGGCAGTTCGTAGCCACCTTGAAAAGCATAAATTAATCAACGAATCTCAGCATGGTTTTACAAAGGGGCATTCCTGCCTTACGAATTTATTAACTTTTTTCACCAAGGTATTTGAGGAGGTAGATCATGGTAATGAATATGATATTGTGTATATGGACTTCAGTAAGGCTTTTGACAGGGTCCCACATCAGAGACTATTGAGGAAAATTAAAGCACATGGAATAGAGGAGAAATTTTTTCCTGGATAGAGGCATGTTGACAAATAGGCAGCAGAGAGTTTGCATAAATGGGGAGAAATCAGAGTGGGGAAGCATCACGAGCGGTGTTCCACAGGGGTCAGTGTTGGGCCCCCTGCTGTTCACAATCTACATAAACGACATAGATGAGGGCATAAAGAGCGACATTGGCAAGTTTGCCGATGTCACCAAAATAGGCCGTCAAATTCATTCTGACTAGGACATTCGAGCACTCCAGGAAGATTTGAATAGACTGATGCAGTGGTCGGAGAAGTGGCAGATGCAGTTTAATATAGACAAATGCAGAGTTCTAAATGTTGGACAGGACAATAACCATGCCACATATAAACTAAATAATGTAGATCTTAATATTACGGATTGCGAAAAAGATTTAGGAGTTCTGGTTAGCAGTAATCTGAAACCAAGACAACAGTGCATAAGTGTCCGCAATAAAGCTAATAGAATCCTTGGCTTCATATCAAGAAGCATAGATAATAGGAGTCCTCAGGTTGTTCTTCAACTCTATACATCATTGGTTAGGCCTCATTTAGATTATGCTGCACAGTTTTGGTCACCGTATTACAGAATGGATATAAATTCTCTGGAAAATGTACAAAGGAGGATGACAAAGTTGATCCCATGTATCAGAAACCTTCCCTATGAGGATAGACTAAGGGCCCTGAATCTGCACTCTCTAGAAAGACGTAGAATTAGGGGGATATGATTGAGGTGTAATAAATGGAAGGCAGGAATAAATAAAGGGGATGTAAATAGTGTGCTGAAAATATCTAGCCTAGACAGGACTCGCAGCAATGGTTTTAAGTTGGAAAAATTCAGATTCAGGAAGGATATAGGAAAGTACTGGTTTGGTAATAGAGTTGTGGATGAGTGGAACAAACTCCCGAGTACAGTTATAGAGGCCAGAACGTTGTGTAGCTTTAAAAATAGGTTGGATAAATACATGAGTGGATGTGGGTGGGTGTGAGTTGGACCTGATAGCTTGAGCTACCAGGTCGGTTGCCGTGTTCCTCCCTTAATTCAATGTGACCTGACCTGACTAGGTTGGGTGCATTGGCTTAAGCCGGTAGGAGATTTGGACCTGCCTCGCATGGGCCAGTAGGCCTTCTGCAGTGTTCCTTCGTTCTTATGTTCTTAACATCGAGGTGGAGACATGTTGGTATGGCACCTTGAGGCAAACTGTTCCCACAGTGCCCTACATGGGCAAGGATTTTTTGTTGGTGTGAACATCAGCACAGGCCTAACATTCCCAATCACTCATTTACAACACTGATCTACATGCATGGCAGTAAATGCACCCCCATTGATCATGTGGCAGTTTAAGGTTAATAAATGGCTTCCACAGATACTTGGTTGCTAAGTTAATTTTTTAACCCCAACTTAGAAATATACATACCCAACAAGGTATTGATATAGCTTATATTAAAAACAGTAGGGACATTCATTATTATTATAATCAAAAAGAAGCGCTAAGCCACAAGGACTATACAGCGCTGCAGGGCAGGAAGGAAGCGAGGGCATCAGGTGGCAAAAGGGAGATGGACGAGTACGTAATAGGTTACGGATAACAGCGGGGTAGTGGATGGTGAAAGGGTAAAGGGCAGCAAGAGACTGAACTAGAAAGGGCTGAGGGGAGTGCGAAAAGTATCAGAGTTTGTGGAGTAAATCAGTCGTTGTCAAGAAGTCGATGAGAGAGTCAGGATTAAAGGAGGGTCCATCAGCAAGAAGGAAAGGTAAAGAGAGAGTAGTAGAACGAAGACGACGGAGGTAAATTCTGCGTGCTCGTTGATAGAGAGGGCAGTCTAACAGAATGTGGCTAATCGATACTGGAACTTGACACTGCTCACAGAGAGGAACAGGGTGCCTCTCCATGAGATACCCATGAGTAAGACTAGTGTGCCAATGCGAAGGCGGGAGAGAGTGGTCTCCCAACCTCGGCACTGATGACAAGAAGACGGCCAGTAACCTATGCTCGGTTTAATAGAATGAAGTTTGTTACCGAGCAGAGTTGACCAACGTTGTTGCCAACGGGTGCAAAGGTGGGTAGTTATTGCAGCAAAATAGTCCAGAAATGGAACACCTCGATAGGAAATTGGTAGGTCATGTACTGCTGACCGCGCATCAGTGTCTGCCTGTTCATTGCCCTGTACGTCGACATGACCAGGGACCCAACAAAAAACAATATCTTTATGTTTGGTAGAGATACGGCGTAGCCAAAGTTGGATACGGAGAACGAGGGGATGAGATGTATCAAATTTTCGTATAGCCTGTAGAGCACTAAGGGAGTCTGAGACTACTACAAATGATGACACAGGCATGGATGCGATACGAATAAGTGCTGCAAGAATGGCATACAGTTCAGCAGTAAAAATGCTAGCTGAAGATAGTAAATGCCCCCGCATGACGCTGTCCGGAAACACTGCTGCGAATCCGACGCCGTCTGAAGACTTAGAGCCATCTGTGTACACAGCGGTGGCATGAGAGTGGGAGTGGAAGTGATCAAGAAAAAGAGAGCGGGAAGCCACCGTAGGCAGTTGAGCTTTTGAGCAAGGGAGTGAGAAAGAACAGACCCGAACAGCTGGAACTTCCCAGGGTGGTAACTGAAGGGAAGACAAGAGTGAATGTAGGCGAAGAGAAAAGGGACGGAGCAAACAGGGGCGGCGAACGAATAAAGAATGTCTAACTAAAAAGCCTGTTTTCAGAGGAGGAAAAAAAAAAAAAGGCACAAAAATACATATAATTTCTTTTATTTTCAATAAGGCAGGAAAAAATAAAGAAAATGTATAAAACTACACTTTGCAATCTTATAAAAAGTAAGGTTTACATTCCATATATTATGCATGTCTTCAATGGCCATAGTAAAGCAGCACATACCATCTCCCCCCCCAAAAAAAAAATTAAATTAAACTTTTGTATTAATATATAAAATATATATAAATAAAAATTCCACATGGCTATGTAGACTGGCTATCAAAATATATACAGTGAACTCCCACCTATGTGGATAAGGATGGAACACAATGCTGGATACACTGGACAAAAAGATACGATTACAGTCATTTATCCAGGTACAATCAATTTTACACCTCTTACCATTAACCCAACTTTGCATTCATTAGAAAATCCACAATAATTATTAACGGTTAGAAATATGGAAGTGTTAACCTTTGTAACTCAGTGTGGAGGTGGCAGAAACATGACTGCTTTTTCTAACTACAATCAGGTGTCATTGATACAATGTTATGAGCATCTTCCCAAATATCAATCCAGTTTACAATAATTTAGTGTAAACTTGGGCAAATGCTAATAAAACCAACTAAAAAAAACATACAAAAAAGGACTGATTAAAACTGTTATGTTTAATATTACTAGTCTTATGTATCACGATCATAAACGACTTGCAAAGGGAATCGTGCAGAGAAATGTCAATTGCACTCCCCCCACCCTCCATATCAAAGCCACTAATGTAATCTGATTTATACAGTAAAACCTCGATTTAATGAACCAGCTTTTTGGATTTAACCAACAAATTCCAGAAACAGATTGACTCGTTTTCAGAACTGTCCATTATAGCTACAGTCTGATGGGAAAGCTAATTTCAGATTTAAAGGAATCTTATTTCCAAAATTATTCATTATTTACCCAAAAGGCTGAAAGTAATCATTACCAGACACTATACTATCCTATTAGTCTGTTAAATCACCATTTCACTGTACTCTATCAGTTGTTACTAAGCTAACTTCATTTAAAAAAAAGAAAACTAAGCTTTAAGTAGAAAGCTTGAATTTTATATATAAAATTTGCATATTTTCAAAGTGATTTTAATATCAAAATAAACAATACTTCGAGTTTGTATATAAAAAAAATTATACTGCTTAACTGGAAGGAATCCTGTCCCCAATTCAAACAAGAGAGTGTTCACTGTGTATATGGTAAAATTAATTGTATAATGTCCCAAGTAGTAGTACAGGTGTGAAACTATACACATGAATGAGAACTTTTTACTCTTGACACTTTTATTTTTAACTAAATTAAAGACATACAATATTTTCTCACTAACATCCAGTTTCAGTACTACAAGTAGTAATAAAAACAAGGTCACAGTACATTTGACAAAGCTGCTATGTATTCATTCAGCCTCATTGTGGCCTTCTTCTTCATCATTTGTAGAGGAGTGCCAAGTTAGTCGTTCTTCATAGAACTTTATAACCACTTGGGGGCATCTGCTGTTGGCCTGCCTTGCAGGCACCAAATCTGCTTCATCAGTGCCTCTCCTGAAAATATTAATTAGATTTTAGATACAGTACCAAAATCTGATGCTCTATACAAGCTAAATACAAGAATATAGTAATTCAAGAGGTTGGATACTTTTTAAACCATCATTCAAGGGATGCAAAGTAAATTAATAAATTTCATTAACAATATCTCGCTAACTCCTCTCAAGTCATTTACACTGCTCCTAGTGATTTCTTAAAGCTCAGTGGAAGTTGTTTGCACAATATTTTGACTCCCTTAATACTCCTGGAGAGAACATCTGCTCCTGTTGTCCTTGCTGCAAGCTGTATTAACTCCTTCATTAATAATTTCAATGCCTAATAATACCATTTATTCTCTCATTCATCTCTGGTAGTGGCAGCTGGCTTGTTTATGAAAGCTACGAAATTATCTATTGAGCTCAGTGTATACGTACCTCCTATCATTTCCTATAAATTATATCTGCAACTTCCAGGAAGACAACTGTGACAGACAATAACGAGGATCAGTTGGTTTTTGCTCAATCTCCACTTCCCCGCATGCTGTACCATCATTATAATAATTGTGGGGCAGCACTAAACCTGTAGGATTATACAGTACCTGTGTGTGTAAGGGGGGTGGGGTTTCGAAGGTATTCAGGCTTAATTCAGGGAACTGGAGCACAGATCCAATTACCTAGATCAAGAGCCTCACCAGCATCAAGGAACCTCCCTTGAGGGGCCATGCTGTACCACAATATTTAATAGAGCACTACATCATACCCCCACAATCTTCAAAATAATTATATCCCACTACCGAAAATTCACAACAATCTTGATTTTTCTGCACGTGTGATGCAGAGTTCATTTGCATAATGCCAATAAAGCTTTAAATGTTTTCTGTTTAAAACTGTAATTTAAACTCTAAATACTTCACAACAGGTTGAACAATGAAGGAAGAAACACCATCTCATTCATCATCAAATGATCACAAACATACTAACCATTTCATAAGAAACATTAGTTCTCCACTCGAGTCTGTTGCTCCTATAATTCGCTCAGCTTCAAGTCCCCGATCAAATCCCCGTGGCCGACTGTCCTCCTGCAAAATGTATTTATAAATACAAGTAAACAATATTTTTCTTAAAATGCTTCAATAAAGCATGCATGTTTTGCACCTGCCAGATTAAAATTTTACCTGCAGAACTTTTTATAAAATTGTTTGTTATAACTTAAATGAAGCATCAGCTTCAGTTAAGTTCTTAATCCTTTCACTGTCCAGACCCCCAACTTAAGTCCTATTTTAAGCAAATTCCTGTTCCATTTGACCAAATTCTTAGCTTTTTCACTAGTATGCCTTCTGTTCTATGAATTGAGCACAAGAAACTGCCCATTTTACTATTTCATCTACTCAATCAAGTGCACATTAGTCAGTAATTTGCTAATTTTCAATTTTTTTTTTAAATAATCCAAAACAACGTAGACATTCTTGGCACTAAAACATTATTTTTCAACATGCTGGCTGCTTCTCACAAAGGCAGGGTGGCATGAAAAAGAAATGCTTTCACCATCGTTCACACTGTCTTGCCACACCTCTCCAATACTGCACCTCCCTTCCATTTTGAATTCTTATTCACACAAATTATATTACAATCAAAACGAAGCACTAAACCTACTAGGGTCATACAGCACTGCTTATTCACACAAAAATAGAAGACTTACTCTATTTATTGCATAATAAAATATGATTATGGTTTACGCTGTCCCAACAATTAAATCAAGACCTATTAAAAACCCATAAAACAGACTGAGGGCTGTATAGGGGCCTTACCTATCTTCTGGAATATCAGAAAATATTTAATATTTCTGCTACTTTGAACTCAATGTCAAGCTACTTCCAGTCCTGAAACTAATCAAATTATCTCTAGTTCAGTAATATGTCTATTCTATTAAATGATGCCAAGAAACAACCAATAAAACTACCTAGGAAAATACAAATGTATATCCAAAATCACTCTTTTAAACCATATAAACAGTTTTGTTTTTTCCCAAAATGCACTGAGTGGGGCAGGATTTTTTTTTATATGGTGCAAATTCATTCTCTCATATCGAGGCCAAAATTTACAACTCACAGTTTATCTGAGCGAGCTGAGCTCATGACGTAGAACTACATCAGGGACCCTGGCCTCAATGACTTAGTTCAACATGGACAGTGAAAGGGTTAAACTACTTTTTCTTCATGACACAAAGCTACACGTGATCCTATCTGAGGGACACTGGACCTTTCAATATTTATACATCCTGTACTTCTCTCTATTTACAAAATTAAGGATAAAATGAGAAAAACCTGAATCAAATATAGTATATCTAACTACTGTACTGCATCAGTTTCGTTGTTAAACAAGTAGTACGTGATCAACAAGTGATGATGCAGCAGCAGCAGCTGCTACTGCTACTACTACTACTGATGTTGCTACTACTATTACTACTGATTCTACCGCTACAGCTGCTGATTCTGCTACTACTACTATTACTACACTACTACTGTGACTTCTACATCCCCTACTACCACCACCACATTATGACAACTAGGGTTATGGAAGCTAAATCCTTGTGTATCTTAAAAAAATGTTAAACCATTACATGAATGGGCGAGAGTTGTCCCTGCCTAGCATGGGCCAGTAGTCCTGCTTCAGTGCTCCTCCTCTATTATATTATGGTAGGCACCAATGAACCCCGAACACTATCGTAATCACATTGACGTACAGGTCTCCCTCAACATTCACGTTTTCAGCTTTCGCGGGCTTCACACATTCGCGAATTCCCAACCGCCAAATCATATTCAAGTTTCCCGCCACCTGCGAGTCCCTACTACCCTCCCTCCGACCCCTGCAACTGACAGCCAGCCCTCCCACCACTCAGTGTGGTGAGTGTTTTGTTTGTTCATTATTTGCTATTAAACTACAGTATAAATAATGTAAACACATTCATGACTGCATATTGGAATGGCTATTTGGACAGGTATTAGACGGTGACATGTGTTTACTCTTGAACACAGCAAAGAATCAAACATTTCTGCTACTGCTAATAATAACAATAGTAATAATAATAATAATAAGAAGATATAATTGAAGAAGGAAATTGTACAAAAATACGAGGGAGTGGTTGACACATCGTCAGTGTGGCTTTGTTTATGCTGGAGTGAGCATTAGTCTCCCTGCTCTTCCAAACATTTCACAATAATTCGTTGTTTGGTGCTTGTAGATTGAGTGCGACTGGAGTGGTTGAGGCGTGTGTGGGGGAGGGCAGTGTAGGGCAGGGGTAGAGGCAGGGGTAGAGGCAGTGGTAGAGGCAGTGGTAGAGGCAGTGGTAGAGGCAGTGGTAGAGGCAGTGGTAGAGGCAGTGATATTTACTAACACACATGTTATAAATAATAATAGTACATTACGAATAACATTTATTATTATTATAAATGTTATTAATATTAACATGTACTATTATTATAGGTATTATTATTATTATTATAGGTAGTAGGTTGGTAGACAGCAACCACCCAGGGAGGTACTACCGTCCTGCCAAGTGAGTGTAAAACGAAAGCCTGTGATTGTTTTACATGATGGTAGGATTGCTGATGTCTTTTGTCTGTCTCATAAATATGCAAGATTACAGGCATGTCTTGCTACTTCTACTTACACTTAGGTCACACTACACATACATATACACATTTATTCATACACACTCATCTGAGTTTTCTTTGATTTTATCTTAATAGTTCTTGGTCTTATTAATTTTCCTTTTTATCCATGGGGAAGTGGAATAAGAATCTTCCTCCGTAAGCCATGCGTGTTGTAAAAGTCAACAAAAAATGCCGGAACAATGGGCTAGAAACCCCCTTTTCCTGTAAAGATTACAAAAAAGAATAAGAAGAAGAAAATTGTAAAAGTGGGAAGTCTGAATGTGCGTGGATGTTGTGCAGATGATAAAAAAGAGATGATTGTGGATGTTATGAATGAGAAAAAGCTGGATGTCCTGGCTTTAAGTGAAACAAAGTGAAGGGGGTGGGAGAGTTTCAGTGGAGAGGAATAAATGGGATTAGGGTCAGGGGTTTCAAATAGAGTTAGAGCAAAAGAAGGAGTAGCAATAATGTTGAAGGAAAAGGGGTTTATGGCAGGAAAAGAGGGACTAAAATGTTTTAAAATTAAAGGATTATGTGGAGTAAAATAAGATTGGATTTTGAAAAGTGGGTTAAAATAAGCGTGTATGCACCTGGAGAAGAGAGAAGTGTAGAGGAGAGGAGAGATTTTGGGAAATTTTTGAGTGAATGCGTGGGGATTTTTTAAATTTCAAGTGTGAGAGTAATGGTGGTTGGGGATTTCAATGCTAAAGTGGGTAAAAATGTTATGGAGGGAGTAGTAGGTAAATTTGGGGTGCCAGGGGTAAATGTAAATGGGGAGCCTTTAATTGAGCTATGTTTTTAGAAAGAATTTGGTAATAAGTAATACATATTTTATGAAAAGAGGATAAATAAATATACAAGGTATGATTTTAGCACGTAATGAAAGTTTTTTAAATTAGATTATGTATTGGTGGATAAAAGGTTGATGGGTAGGCTCCAGGATGTACATGTTTATAGAGGGCAACTGATATATCGGATCTTTAAATTTAGTTGTAGCTACAGTTAGAGTAAGAGGTAGATGGGAAAAGAGGAAGGTGGCAACAACAAGTAAGAGGGAGGTGAAATTTGTATAAACTAAGGGAGGAGGAAGTTCGGGTGAGATATAAGCGACTATTGGCAGAAAGGTGGGATAGTGCAAAGATGAGTAATGGGGGGGTTGAAGAGGGTTGGAATAGTTTTAAAAATGCAGTATTAGAATGTGGGGCAGAAAGTTTGTGGTTATAGGAGGGTGGGTGCAGGGAGGAAAGAGGAGTGATTGGTGGAATGATGAAGTAAAGGGTGTGATAAAAGAGAAAAGGTAGCTTATGAGAGGTTTTTAAAAAGCGAAGTGTTATAAGAAGAGCAGAATATATGGAGAGTAAAAGAAATGAAAAGGGAGTGGTGAGAGAGTGCAAAAGGAGAGCAGATGATAGAGTGGGAGAGGCCTGTCAAGAAAATTTTAATGAAAATAAGAAATTTTTTGGAAGTGAGTTAAAAAAAGTTAAGAAACCCAAGGGAAAAAAATGGATTTGTCAGTTAAAAACAGAGTAGGGGAGTTGTAGATGGGGAGATGGAGGTATTAGGTAGATGGCGAGAATATTTTGAGGAACTTTTAAATGTTAAGGGAAGAAACAGAGGCAGTAATTTCATGCACTGGTCAGGGAGGTTTACCATCTTTTAGGAGTGAAGAAGAGCAGAATGTAAGTGTGGGGGGGGTACGTGAGGCATTACGTAAAATGAAAGGGGTAAAGCAGCTGGAACTGAAAGGGATCATGACAGAAATGTTAAAAGCAGGGGGGGATATAGTGTTGGAGTGGTTGGTACTTTTGTTCAATAAAAGTATGAAAGAGGGGAAGGTACCTAGGGGTTGGCGGAGAGCATGTATGTCCCTTTATATAAAGGGAAAGGGGACAAAAGAGACTGTAAAAATTATAGAGGAATAAACTTACTGAGTAGACCAGGAAAAGTGTACTGTAGGGTTATAATTTAAAGAATTGAGGTAAGACAGAAAGTAGGATTGCGGATGAGCAAGGAGGTTTTTAGAGTGGGTAGGGGATGTGTAGATCAAGTGTTTACATTGAAGCATATATGTGAACAGTATTTAGATAAAGGTAGGGAAGTTTTTTTGCAAATTTTTGGATTTAAAAAGGCATATGATAGAGTGGATAGAGGAGCAATGTGGCAGATGTTGCAAGTATATGGAATAGGTTTGGGAAGTTATTAAATGCTGTAAAGAGTTTTTATGAGGATAGTGAGGCTCAGGTTAGGGTGTGTAGAAGAGAGGGAGACTATTTCCCGGTAAAAGTAGGTCTTAGACAGGGATGTGTAATGTCACCATGGGTTTTTTAATATATTTATAGATGGGGTTTTTAAAGGAAGTAAATGCTAGGGTGTTCGGGGAGGGGTGGGATTAAATTTTGGGGAATCAAATTCAAAATGGGAATTGACACAGTTACTTTTTGCTGATGATACTGTGCTTATGGGAATTCTAAAGAAAAATTGCAAAGGTTAGTGGATGAGTTTGGGAATGTGTGTAAAGGTAGAAAGCTGAAAGTGAACATAGAAAGAGTAAGGTGATGAGGGTGTCAAAAGATTTAGATAAAGAAAAATTGGATATCAAAAATTTGGGGGGGAGAGTATGGGAAAAAGTGATGGTTTTTAGATACTTGGGAGTTGACGTTTTCGGCGGGGTGGATTTATGAAGGATTGAGGTTAATCAAGAATTGATGAGGGAAAAAAGGTGAGTGGTGCGTTGAGGTATATGTGGAGTCAAAAAACGTTATCTATGGAGGCAAAGAAGGGAATGTATGAAAGTATAGTAGTAACCCAAAACTTTTATATGGGTTGCGAAGCTTGGGTGGTAAATGCAGCAGCGAGGAGACGTTGGAGGCAGTGGAGATGTCCTGTTAAGGGCAATGTGTGGTGTAAATATTATGCAGAAAAATTCGGAGTGTGGAAATTAGGAGAAGGTGTGGGGGTTAAAAAAAGTATTAGTCAGAGGGCGAAGAGGGGTTGTTGAGGTTGGTTTTGGTCATTTAGAGAGAATGGATCAAAGTAGAATGACATGGAAAGCATATAATCTTTTAGGGGAAAAGGAAAGGGGGGGTGGGGTCGTCCTCGAAAGGGTTGGAGAGAGGGGTAAAGGAGGTTTTTGGGCGAGGGGCTTGGACTTCCAGCAAGCGTGCGTGAGCGTGTTAGATGGAGTGAATGGAGACGAATGGTACTTGGGACCTGACGATCTGTTGGGTGTGGAGCAGGGTAATATTTAGTGAAGGGATTCAGGGAAACTGGTTATTTTCATATAGTCGGACTTGAGTCCTGGAAATGGGAAGTACAATGCCTGCACTTTAAAGGAGGGGTTTGGGATATTGGCAGTTTGGAGGGATATGTTGTGTATCTTTATATGTGTATGCTTCTAGACTGTTGTATTCTGAGCACCTCTGCAAAAACAGTGATAATGTGTGAGTGTGGTGAAAGTGTTGAATGATGATGAAAGTATTTTCTTTTTGGGGATTTTCTTTCTTTTTTGGGTCACCCTGCCTCGGTGGGAGACGGCCGACTTGTTGAGAAAAAAAAAAAAAAAAATGTACTATTATTATTTATAACATACGTATATGTTAGTAAATACCACTGCCTCAACCGCTGAATTATTGTGAAATGTTTGGAAGAGCAGGGAGATTAATGTTCACTCCAGCATAAACAAAGCCACACTGAAGATGTGTCAACCACTCCCTCGTATTTTTGTACAATTTCCTCCTTCAATTTTTTTTTTTATTATCACACTGGCCGATTCCCACCAAGGCAGGGTGGCCCGAAAAAGAAAAACTTTCACCATCATTCACTCCATCACTGTCTTGCCAGAAGGGTGCTTTACACTACAGTTTTTAAACTGCAACATTAACACCCCTCCTTCAGAGTGCAGGCACTGTACTTCCCATCTCCAGGACTCAAGTCCGGCCTGCCGGTTTCCCTGAACCCCTTCATAAATGTTACTTTGCTCACACTCCAACAGCACGTCAAGTATTAAAAACCATTCGTCTCCATTCACTCCTATCAAACACGCTCACGAACGCCTGCTGGAAGTCCAAGCCCCTCGCACACAAAACCTCCTTTACCCCCTCCCTCCAACCTTTCCTAGGCCGACCCCTACCCTGCCTTCCTTCCACTACAGACTGATACACTCTTGAAGTCATTCTTCAATTATATCGTATTATTATTATTATTATTATTACTATTGTTATTATTAGCAGTAGCAGAAATGTTTGATTCTTTGCTGTGTTCAAGAGTAAACACATGATGTCACCATCCAATACCTGTTCAAATAGCCATTCCAATATGCAGTCATGAATGTGTTTACATTATTTATACTGTAGTTTAATAGCAAATAATGAACAAACAAAACACTCACCACACTGAGTGGTGGGAGGGATGGCTGCCAGTTGCAGGGGTCAGAGGGAGGGTAGTAGGGACTCGCAGTGGTGGAGGCATTGGTGGAGTCTGTGGTATTTAATAACATACATGCTATTAAAGAATAACATGTATATATTTAGTACAATTTACGACGTTTTCATGTATTTTATGATTGTTCATGGTTCAACAAGTTCAGTATTGTATTATATTTCCCTACAATATATTGGGGCACCAAACATTCACGGTTTTTCAACATTCGCGAGGCTCTTGATCCCCTAACCCTCGCGAATGTTGAGGGACACCTGTATAGTGTATATACAGTAGGTACTATGTTGATATCAAGTTCTCTCTAAATTCAACCCTGATATGCAAATGGATAGAAGCAGGCAAGTGATCTTTCAGTATCAGAACAGTGTATGCATAACCTGTAACACAAAATATGAGTTTAACAACTAAACTTGCGTACATTTCGCACACAGAAGGTACTGTACTGACATACAGCCTCTCCTCACATAGCGATATACTTGTTTACCGATGACTAAGACTTACGATGGACTCTGACTAGTATGCATACCTAAATAATGCATATTAGAGCTGATTTCCTCTATTCTGTTAATTACAATATACTATATAAACATTTAAAAATACAGTGGACCCCCGAGTTTCGTGATTAATCCGTTCCAGAGAGTCTGCCGACTGGCGAAATCCACGATTGGCGAATCTATTTTCCCCATAAGAAATAATGGAAACCCAATTAATCCATTTCAGACAGCCAAAAGTATTAACAAAAAAAAATTTTTTTAAAGATTAAATATAGAATTACATACAGAAAACAATGACAAATAAATATAAAGCACTAATAAAATGGATAAATGAACATTTAACATCACACTTAACCTTTATTGATTCTTGTTGGTGTAGGAGGTAGATAGGAAGCAAGAGGAAGGCAAGTTTATTATGCTTCAATATGAGGCTAATATCTCTACGGCTTATTTATCTATCACAATTCATCTAATATGACATTATAACAAACATGAGATGTACTCTAGAATGAATAAAATATGTCATAATGTACGAGAGTAAATGTACATGTAAGTGTTGTTGTTGGGTTTAAGGGCCGCCACTGGGAGAAGCCGTGTTGGTGGCGGTGAAGGCTTGGGCCGCCACCACCATCACACTTAACCCATTGAGGGTTTCGGCCATACTAGTACGGCTTATGACCCAGCGTTTTTGACATACTAGTACGCCTAAATTCTAGCACCCTCAAATCTAGTGGGAGACAGCTGGTAGGCCTACATATGAAAGAATGGGTCTATGTGGTCAGTGTGCACAGTATAAATAAAATCCTGCAGCACACAGTGCATAATGAGAAAAAAAAAACTGACAGTTTTTTTGGAATAAAACAGCGACTTAGCGCTGTATTTTCGTATATTATTTATTGTTCTATTCTAGTTTTCTTGGTCTCATTTTATAGAAGGGAAGTCATATTAAAGAAATTGAGATGATTTTGACTGGTTTTACAATGAAAATTGCCTTGAAATTGAGCTCAAAGTAGCAGAAATGTTTGATTTTTACCAAAGTTCAAAAGTAAACAAATCATGCCAAGCGTCCAATACACGTCAACTGGTGAGTAATATTCTTTCGCAAGTGCGCCAATATTATTTATAATTTTTTTTACACTAATGCAGTAGTCTGCATAACAGTAAATCTTCTATTTTTTGTGAGAATAAAAATTCAAAGTGGAAAGCAAAAGAATGTAGGAGGGGCCTTGAGACGTGACTAATGAACAGAGGAAATGTCATTTTAATGCCAGGAATGTCTTTCTTGTTTATTCTGGACCCTATTCGGAAATTGGCATCTTTTGAAATTTGTGTGAAATTGGCAAAATTGCTAAATTCTTGCACTCATTCGATAGAAAAAATGGAGTTCTAGCAAAATATTCATGTTTTTTTGTCAACTAGTACAGTGGAATTGGCCGAAAATGGGGCTCAAAGTGGGCAAATTCACCGATGCGTAAACATCGCCGAGACGGCTAACTTCGCCAGAGCATAATTCCGTAAGTTTTCCATCAAATTTCATACTTTTGGTGTCATTATGATCGGGAAAAGATTCTCTATCTTTTCACAAGAAAACATTATTATTATTATTTTTTAAATTTGGCGGACCCTGAGAACGAGTCTCAGAGAGGGCCTGTCGACCCTCAAAGGGTTAAACAATGTATGTAATTTATAAATAAGAAATATTTACATTTTCAGAGTGGGTAGGGGATGTGTAGATCAAGTGTTTACATTGAAGCATATATGTGAACAGTATTTAGATAAAGGTAGGGAAGTTTTTATTGCATTTATGGATTTAGAAAAGACATATGATAGAGTGGATAGAGGAGCAATGTGGCAGATGTTGCAAGTTTATGGAATAGGTGGTAAGTTACTAAATGCTGTAAAGAGCTTTTATAAGGATAGTGAGGCTCAGGTTAGGGAGTGTAGAAGAGAGGGAGACTACTTCCCGGTAAAAGTAGGTCTTAGACAGGGATGTGTAATGTCACCATGGTTGTTTAATATATTTATAGATGGGGTTGTAAAAGAAGTAAATGCTAGGGTGTTCGGAGAGGGGTGGGATTAAATTATGGGAATCAAATTCAAAATGGGAATTGACACAGTTACTTTTTGCTGATGATACTGTGCTTATGGGAGATTCTAAAGAAAAATTGCAAAGGTTAGTGGATGAGTTTGAGAATGTGTGTAAAGGTAGAAAGTTGAAAGTGAACATAGAAAAGAGTAAGGTGATGAGGGTATCAAATGATTTAGATAAAGAAAAATTGGATATCAAATTGGGGAGGAGTATGGAAGAAGTGAATGTTTTCAGATACTTGGGAGTTGACGTGTCGGCGGATGGATTTATGAAGGATGAGGTTAATCATAGAATTGATGAGGGAAAAAAGGTGAGTGGTGCGTTGAGGTATATGTGGAGTCGAAAAACGTTATCTATGGAGGCAAAGAAGGGAATGTATGAAAGTATAGTAGTACCAACACTCTTATATGGATGTGAAGCTTGGGTGGTAAATGCAGCAGCGAGGAGACGGTTGGAGGCAGTGGAGATGTCCTGTCTAAGGGCAATGTGTGGTGTAAATATTATGCAGAAAATTCAGAGTGTGGAAATTATGAGAAGGTGTGGAGTTAATAAAAGCATTAGTCAGAGGGCAGAAGAGGGGTTGTTGAGGTGGTTTGGTCATTTAGAGAGAATGGATCAAAGTAGAATGACATGGAAAGCATATAAATCTATAGGGGAAGGAAAGAGGGGTAGGGGTCGTCCTCGAAAGGGTTGGAAAGAGGGGGTAAAGGAGGTTTTGTGGGCGAGGGGCTTGGACTTCCAGCAAGCGTGCATGAGCGTGTTAGATAGGAGTGAATGGAGACGAATGATACTTGGGACCTGACGATCTGTTGGAGTGTGAGCAGGGTAATATTTAGTGAAGGGATTCAGGGAAACCGATTATTTTCTTATAGTCGGACTTGAGTCCTGGAAATGGGAAGTACAATGCCTGCACTTTAAAGGAGGGGTTTGGGATATTGGCAGTTTGGAGGGATATGTTGTGTATCTTTATACGTATATGCTTCTAAACTGTTGTGTTCTGAGCACCTCTGCAAAAACAGTGATAATGTGTGAGTGTGGTGAAAGTGTTGAATGATGATGAAAGTATTTTCTTTTTGGGGATTTTCTTTCTTTTTTGGGTCACCCTGCCTCGGTGGGAGACGGCCGACTTGTTGAAAAAAAAAAAAAAAAAATTACATTTTCCTAGGTAGTAGGTTGGTAAACAGCAACCGCCCAGGGAGATACTACCGTCCTGCCAAGCGAGTGTACAACGAAAACCCGTAATTGTTTTACATAATGGTAGGATTGCTGGTGTCTTTTTTCGGTCTCATAAACATGCAAGATTTCAGGTATGTCTTGCTACTTCTACTTGCACTTAGGTCACACTACACATATATGTACAAGCATATATATACACACCCCTCTGGGCATTATTCTATTTTCTTTTTAGTTCTTGTTCTTGTTTATTTCCTCTTATCTCCATGGGGAAGTGGAACAGAATTCTTCCTCCGTAAGCCATGCGTGTTGTAAGAGGCGACTAAAATGCTGGGAGCAAGGGGCTAGTAACCCCTTCTCCCGTATAAATTATTAAATTTAAGAGAGAAACTTTCGTTTTTCTTTTTGGGCCACCCTGCCTTGGTGGGATACGGCTGGTGTGTTGAAAGAAAGAAGAAAGATGATTTATATTTTAATTTTTAAACAAGTAAGTTTATTCAGGTATACACAAATACAGTTACATACAGTAGGGCCCCAAAAATAACAAAGGCACAATACCGTGACTGGAACGATACACAAATAACCCGCACATAAAAGAGATAAGCTTACGACGACGTTTCGGTCCGACTTGGACCGGCAGGTTAGGTTCCAGGCTACCACCGTAAAGTGGAACCCCCTTTTTTCCACTTATAAATGCATACAAATACTAGATAAGTTTACACTAACATATATTAAGTTAGCAATAGAACTAGGCATCAAAAAACAATAAAAAAGTACAATACACACACACAGTGCACTCATTACTTACCTTAAAATATTTATAGTCTTAATCTAGGTTGAGACAAGTAGTATTTATTGTAAGAAATCAAGTGTGGTATGTATGGTAGTCAGCCGGGCTACCATACCAGGCCACCCCACCTACACATAATCTTCTATGATATTTGAGCATCCCAGAGTGATAAAATGTATATATATAGTTCACTCATTACTTACCTTAAAATATTTGTACTCTTAACCCTTTGACTGTTTTGGCCATATATATACGTCTTACGAGCCAGTGTTTCAGACGTATATATACTCAATAATTCTAGCGGCTTCAAATCAAGTGGAAGAAAGCTGGTAGGCCCACATGTGAGAGAATGGGTCTGTGTGGTCAGTGTGCACCACACAAAAAAAAAATCCTGCAGCACAGAGTGCGTAATGAGAAAAAAATGATCATTTTTTTTTTATTAAAACGCCGACTTTGAGGTGTATTTTCGTATAGTATTTATCAATGTATTTGCATTTTCATGGTCTTAGGTGGTAAAATGGAAAACATATTACAGAAATAGAGATGATTTTTATTACTTTGACGATGAAAACGACCTTGAAACTGAGCTCAAAGTAGCGGAAATGTTCAATTTTTACCAATGTTCAGGAGTAAACAAATCACACCACACGTTCAATACACGTGAACTGGGGAGTCTAATATTCTTTCACTAGTGCACTGATATTATTTATACCATTTTTACAATAATGCAGTAGTCTGCATAACAGTAAATTTTGTATTTTTTTGTATGAATAAAAAATCAAAATAGAAAGCAATGATAATATAAGAAGGGCCTAGAGATGTGACTAATGAACAGAGGATATGTTATTTTTAGTACCAAGAATGTCTACCTTGTTTATTCTGGACCCTATTTTGAAATTGGCATCTTTTTTAGTTTGCGTGAAATTGGCCAAATTGCCAATTTCTGACCATAATATTGGGTAGTCCAAATTGGGAAATGGGAGGTTTCTTGTACTCAGCTGATAGATAAAATGGAGTTCTAAAGAAATAGCTATGAGTTTGGTCAACTGGAACAACGGAAATGGCTGAAAATAGGGCTCAAAGTCGGAGAAATCGCCGATACGCATATGTCGCCGAGACCGCTAACTTCGCGGGAGCGTAATTCCATGAGTTTTTTGACCAAATTTCGAACTTTTGGTGTCATTACCATCGGGAAAAGATTCTCTATTTCATAAGAAAAAATATTTTTTTTCAAAAATTTAGGGACATAGAATGACAGTTTCAGAAAGGGGCCTGAAACAGTCAAAGGGTTAATGTAGGGTTAGGAGTAAGTAAATGAGATAAAACGAATAAATGAGAGAAAGAATGAGTGCATGAGAGAGGACAGGCGCAGAGTTATGTAAACAAACCAGGCGAAGGTAAGTTTTGTAAACAAAGTGTGCACGTCTGGTTTGTGTACAAGTTGTCTCTGCATTGATACGGTAGAATAAATAAAGAAGAACACTTCCATTCTCATGTAACATCATTTTGAGAAGAAAAGACGCTCTGAGTGAAGGCAATGGAAATAAGTCACTGACTTTTTTGTTATCTTGGGTTCTCTACACATATGCTGTTATGTATGATAATCTATGTAACTATTTGTGTATACCTGAATAAACTTGCATACATACGAAAGGAATAATTTTCTACAGTTACCCCCCGTAACACATTTTATCCTATGTTAGATTAGAGAAAATGTTATTCTTGCCGTCACTTGTACAAGTTATCTGGCAACCACATCTCATATTTATGTTTATTTATTCTATTGTGGGGTGTATTTATCATCTTTTTATGTTATGTATCGTGTTTATTATATAATTTTGAAAAAAATATCATGGTTGGATTAATGAAAATGTGTATATTAATGTAAGACATATAATGAGACTCGGTGATTATTATTATTTCTAATATGGCGTCACTTGTGCAAGTCGTCTGCTACCACATACCATATTTATGTATATTTATTCTACTGTGGGGTGTATTTATCATATTTATATGTTATGCATCGAGTTTATTATATAATTGAAAAAATATCATAGATGGATTAATGAAAATGTGTATATTAACGTAATATACGACATTTAAATGGGACTCGGCGATTATCATCATTACTAATACGTCTCGAGACACAAGACACTGATTTAAATGTGTACCTGCATGCCAGCACAGTATGTAAGTTTATTTAGGTACAGGTATACATAAGTATAATTATCAGAGTATACATAAAATACGAAAACTTTTAAAAACACTTGAAATTTTGGAGCTTCCAGACAAAATGGAGACTTGGTGGTTACAGATCTCACGGAGAATGTAAACAAACAGGGTGGGGCGCTTTGACCATAGTAGAAAGTCAGGTGGGGGGAGACATATAGCGAGTTTTGGTCATAATTTGAAATAAACCGTAGTAGCGGAACGCCGTAAAGGGGGGCCCTACTGTAAAACAAAATTATCATACATAGCAGAAAAATGTTTAAAGTCCCCCAGGGAAACCCCCAAAAAATTTTCAAAAAGTATTTCCTTTGGTGCCCTTTTATATTTACTTATTTTTTACTTTTATACTTACCCCTTTTATTTTTACCCCTTTTTTTTTTTTTTTCACAAGTCGGCCCGTCTCCCCCGAGGCAGGGGGGCCCCAAAAAAAAAAGAAAAAAATCCCAAAAAAAAAAACTTTCTCATCTTTAAACATTTTTCCCACCAAAACCCCAAAACCCTTATCACTGTTTTTGCAGGGGTTTGCTCAAATAAAACCCTTTTTAGAAGCATATACAAAGAGAAACACAACATATCCCTTCCAAACGGGCCAATACCCAAAACCCCTCCTTTAAATGCAGGCTTGTTTTCCCCCTTTTCCCCCGGGAAATCAAGTCCGATTTAATGAAAATAACCGGTTTCCCTGAACCCCTTTTCACTAAATATACCCTGCCACACTCCAACAGATCGTCGGGTCCCAAGTATCTTCGTCTCCTTTCACTCCAAACTAAACAAACCCCATCACGCCTGCTGGAATCCAAGCCCCCCAAACCCCCAAAACCCCCCTTTACCCCCCCTCTTTCCAACCCTTTTTGAGACGACCCCTACCCCTCTTTCCTTCCCCTATAGATTTTAAAATGCTTTTCCATGTCATTCTACTTTGATCCATTTTTCTCTAAATGACCAAAACCCCCTCAAAAACCCCTCTTCTGCCCTCTGACTAATGCTTTTATTAACTCCCAAACCTCCTAATTTCCCCACTCCGAATTTTTCCCGCATAATATTTTCACCCCAAAAATTGCCCTTAGACGGACATTTTTCCCAAACCCCCAACCGTTTTCCTCACTGCTGCATTTTTCCACCCAAAAACTTCACATCCATAAAAGATGTTGGTACACAAAACTTTTTCATACATTCCCTTTTGCCTCCAAGGGTTTAAAGTTTTTTGGGGCCTTTTTCCCCATATACCCCAATGCACCACTCCCCTTTTTTTTTCCCTATCAATTTATTTAAACCCCTCATCCTTCAAAAATCCCCCCGACATCAACCCCAATATCTGAAAACATTCATTTTCTTCCTACTCCTCCTCCCCAATTTTGAAATCCAATTTTTTTTTACTAAAATCATTTGAACCCCCATCCCCTTACCTTTTCTATGTTCACTTTAAACTTTCTCCTTTTTACACACATTCCAAACTCATCCACAACCCTTTTGAAATTTTTTCTTAGAACCCCATAACACATTCATCACAAAAAGTAACTGCAATTCCCTTTAATTTGATTCCCCAAATTTAATCCCACCCCCCCCGAACACCCAGCATTTTACTTTTTTTTTACAACCCCATCTATAAATATTTAAAAAAAACCATGGTGACATTACACATCCCGTCTAAGACCCTTTTACCGAGAATTTTCCCTCCCTCTCTTCTCCCCCTAACCTGAGCCTCCAATCCTCATAAAAGCTCTTTACAGCATTTAAAACTTACCACCTTTCCATATACAGTGGGACCCCCCGAAAACGAACTTAATCTGCAAGAGGGGGGTCGTTTGCAAAGTTCGCTTGCGTTTAAAATTTTCCCCCAAAAAGAAAATGGAAAAAAAATTAATCCGTCAAGACCCCCAAAAGTATAAAAAAAATTTTTTTACCAAAAAAATGTTAATTTTAGTACACACAAACGAAAAAAGGGATGCACAATTCATGACACTTTCTTTTATTGAAATCTGGTGATGATTTATGGGGTGGAGGAGGGGAGAGAGAGTGTTAGGGTTTTAAAGGGGGAAACCCCTTCCATTGGGCTTGAGGGACAAGTCCTTTTTTCCGGGTTACTTCCCCTTTTTCTTTTTAAAGCCACTAGGGCCAGCTTCAGATCACTGGACCTCTTCGCCAACAAATCTGTCCTAGACTCTGTACCCCCCCTTCCTTTACGATTTGTCTAAAAGGGCCAAACATTGTCATTGAAATAGTCACCAGCACCTTGCAACACTGTGTCGGTGTTTTTTCACCAAAAGGTTTGCAGTTAAACCCACTGTGCACACTTTTCCCTTAATTTTTGAATGGGCAAAATGATTCCAAAACTGGCATAGGCTTCCCTCGGGGTTAGCCCAAACCCTTTTAAAAATCTTTTTTAATTTTTCCATACTAATTCCACCCTTTTTCCCACGGGTTTGGGGCACTAAAGCTTTTTTGGGCCCATGGTCACTTATTTTCCAAAAACAGCACCGAAAACATGTAATAATACGAAAATTCCGAGTGTTGCTTGAATGTTACCCGGAGGCTGGCGGTAAACAAGGACCTCTCGACGAAGGTCCTGAGGGGGTTTTTGTCCACTACGGGAAAAATTTTTGGGCAACAAACGTTCCTATGCGGATTGTTCGCTATGAAAGGCGTTCCTATGGGGGGGCCACTGAAACTTGCAACATCCCCACTTTGCTCCTCTATCCACTCTATCATATCCTTTTTTTAAACCCAAAAGCAATAAAAACTTCCCTACCTTTTATCTAAATACTTTTCACATATATGCTTAATTTAAACACTTGATCTCACATCCCCACCCCCTGAAACCTCCTTGTTCGTCCGAAATTCTCATTCTTCTTACCTCTATTCTTAAATTAAAACCCCTACCGATACTTTCCTGGTATACTCAGTAAACTTTATTTACACTTACCTTGAGATATTAACTTAGGAAAGAATTTGGCAGGGTTTGGGGGTGGTGGAAGAAAGCGGGGCATGTTTTTTCGGGGTTTCCTATCACATCCAACAACATTGGGAGTTACCTCATGTTTCATCGCTACTTGCTTAACTTGCTTGCACACTTTTAAATTTTCTAACTTTATGGGGCTGCTGGAGCTATACCCCTTTATCAATACCCTGCTTTAGTATCATCATATTGAGAATCACGCAGAAGGCACTTTCACCCCTCTCTCTTCCTCTCTACTTTATAACTTTGCACTTTTTTCTTAATTCTTCAGGTTTCCACCTTTACCAAAGGCGGCACTGATCTTTTTTTGGGGCCCATGGTGGCTTTTTTTATCAGTTGCAAACACAAAAAACAAAAATTTAATTAAATTTGGGTTGATGAACCCCAGGGGGGGTGTGGTCCAGCGGGTAAACAAGGGCACCTGATGGAACAGTGCAGAAACCCCTGTGGCCCGAGGGGGCAACTGACCAAAGGTCGCTGAACAAATCCAATCACGAACCACAAAGCTGAAAAAACTTGCCGAAAGTCATTTTCAAGAGCCCAAAAACCCGCTGAACGAGGGGGGTCCACCTATACAAAAAAGTTATAAATTTTGGGGAGGGGGTATTAAAATAAACAAAGGGGGGTGCCCAAACCCGCCACCATTACACTAGCTCCTTGCTTAGTGACGAATTCATTTACTGAATGGCTTGGGAAAGGAACCCATTTCCCCGGGGAAAAGGCTGTATTCATTTCCCTTTCATTTAAACCCTGAATATCAAATAGAGAAGCACAGGATATAAAACCTTTAAGTCCCACTGGATTTGTAATATTAAACATTATTTTCCAGTACCTCACAATTCAGCCCGATGATGCAGAGATATAAAACCTCCCTAAAAAACTTTTAGAACATAAGCAGAGTACTACTACAGTGGGTTAGGGGTACATGCTTGGGGGAAATTAACTCTACACAAAAAAAAAAAAAAAAAAAAAAAAAAAAAAAAAAAAAAAAACCACACACACACACCAACACACACACACACACACACACGCACTGTGCCCTTTCCCCAAACTTTTTTTAAAGCAAACCCAAATTTGGCAATAGTTTATAGATTACTCCCATCTGAGCCCCAAAAATAAAACCCCTCCTCCCTTTTACATCTGGGGTTCACAAAAACCTTTATCCAGATAGTATACCCTTCCATCTAGACAACTTATTGTCAGAAACAATGTAAACCCACTTCTGAAAATTAAAAGACTCATGATATACAAAAAATACATACCTCTACTGCTTTTTTTTTTTTTTTTTAGAGCACATCTGTTCTGGGGGCTTTCTTCTCTTCCTTCTTTTGCATCTTCTTTCTTTCTTCTTTTTCAAATTCGATTCATTCGGACTTTCTAGGTGGATTCTGGTTCCCATGTGTTTTTTCACTGTAAAGGATAAACTTTTTTTACTTAGTTTAAAACAATAAATACCCTATAGAAATGTAAAAAAAATCCCAAAACCCAAGAATCAAAGCTAGAGGGGGAATATTGATGGGGATTAATTATTTTACATTGAAAGACTTTGACTGTATAGTAATATATTCAGTATTTTGGGAATATTAAAAAAAAAAAAAAAACAGTAAAAGAAACTATGCAATCTAAAATGCACAACACAATTATACTTCATAACATCAGATAAAAAAACATTAAATTATTAAAAGACCCTACAATTTTCTAAGACATCAAGGCACTTAAATTTATAAAATGCATGAAGAAAGTGTTGACCTAAGCATAATCAAGATTAAAATTGTTTCACAGGAAATAAAAGGGGGGGAAGCAACTGCCACAGCTGACTACAACAAGATGTGTGGGCTCGACCCTCAAATTGAAAAGGTTTGGCCTAAACGTACAATTTTGCTTAAGGATTTCATACAAAGGGGATACTTAGTTAAAACAATAAAGAATTACAAAATAAAGGGAGGTTATCCAACTTTCCCCTTAAAACCATGCAAAAACCCTAACGAAACCAATCATGGAAAAATTGAATACAGAAGTAAAAAATCTGTATTAAATTTCAATTTGCCGAATCCAAAGGGAACACAGGAAAAATACCTACATAAAAATTTACCAATTTAAGCAAACCCAAAATATTTCTACCAAGAATAAAAAAAATAAAAAAAAATTACCAAAAAGTCATTCGGGAAAATTTGAATAAATAAATATTTTTCACAAAAGTAGTCAAAACCCTCCCCACCCCTACTGACCCCTCTATATAAAGGGGGGTTAAAACCAATGATAAAAAAAAATTTGGAAAACCCAAAGGACTTACCAAGCGTCCCTACTTTTTCCAAGGGTATCAAAGGTCATTCCTCAAGGAATAGATATAAGGCAGTATTTCAACTGCCACATAGAGAGACAACTTCCATACTTGCATCTCACTTTTGGGGAAAAAGGTTAAAATCTATATTACTCTCCATAACCCTTCCATTTTGGGATATTCAAACCCATTTTGTCACCTTTTCAAAATCTTCCAAATGATACTCCTCCCTTCCTCCTGGGGCATCTGGGTCCGGAGAATGGTCCTTTTTTTTGGGGATCGTGTTTTATTCCCCTAAACAAATAATAACAGTAATTTTAAAGCCTATTTTCTTTTTTTTTAAAAACAAAGTATTTTTGCACACCCCAAAAACAATGAATTTTTACTGCAAAAGGAGTTATACAAAGAAAAAAGTTTTGTGAAATGCCCCTATTTAATCGATATAAAAATTTTTCCCTGCTTTACTCCAATATATCTCTAATTTTTAAGTACACAGTAAAAACTAAAAAAAATCACTGAAGAATTAAATCCAGTTTTACTCCCAAAAAAAGACAACAAATAAATTTAGTTTTACCTAGACTCCCCGTTTGAACCCTAGTTTGCTGCACGACCTTTGCCCGCATTTTCAAAAACTTACGAAATTTAAAAGTACTACTTTTCAATTTTCCAAAATGTACTCCATTACCTTAGCAAAAATGGGGGAAAAATTACCATTTCCCTTTGTGGAACATTTTCATTATTGGGGTTCCGGGCAGGGTAACTTCCCCACCCCTTATACAAACTATGTTTTTGGGGGGGGTTAGGGTAAGGCCACATTTCCCTTATAAAACAAACTGGTCAGTTTTTCTTACATTCTAATGACGCCCTGGTAATTTTTACATTTTCCATAAATTTTCAAAGTCACATCTCTGGGTATGTCATGACACCAAAGGAATAGCAAAGCTGAAGGGACCAAAAAAAAAATTGTGAAATCTAACATAAAAAAAAACCACCACCCCGACATCCCTAGACGCTTCTACAAACATCGAGTTTACAGTGTAACCTACTGTACACCATAAACAAAATGGGTTTTTTAAAAGAAATAAAGTTTGTAATAATATAAATTTAATAAAAAAGACATGAGAAGGTATTGGGAAAAGAATGTCGTAGCAGCTGAAGTCAATGGGATGATTCGACTCCTCTCGAACGCGTTACCTTTGTTCACTCTCTTTAGCGGTCTACGGGTGTCGGGTGGTGGCCGTTTTTTTTTCTTTCATAGACGAGAAGGGAGCATTACGCATCAAGACAGCTGCGAAACCTTTGGTTTCCATTTCACATTTGGGGCCTTGTTTAAACAACGGCTCCAACAAACGAAACCCCTCTGCCCTCACGTCGTCTGGAACTCCCAGTTCCAAAACCACTTCTTTTCTCCTTCCTTTTCTGGGGTTTTCCCGCTCCCCAGGTCTTCATTGCAACTCTTCTTGAATCAGCATTTCTCGCAGCACCCCACACTACTGCTGTCTTTGAACCAAAAGCTTTAAAAGTTTTTTAAGATTTTTCCATTTCTTTTTTCCCTGTCTTTTCTGCCAGTGCAACTGCACTGCAGAATTGTTTTTCTTCCATAATTCTGTCCTGCCTTTAAAAAATTGTGCTAATGGCAGAAAAATTCACGTCAACAAATGGGCGACATTCACCATCTCTTTATCTCGCTCCACCTTCTTTTCTCCCTTTTTGTTTTTCCCTTTGATGGCCTGGCACTTCTTGGGACAGGGGTTTAAACAAAGGGAAAAAAGTTTGAAAGGAAAAAATGTAAGGGGCACCACCCACCACCACAGTTCAAAAACAAACAATAAATATGCAGGCTTCTGATTTTAATAAAAAAAAATCTAAACCACAAGGGGTATACAGCACTACAGGCATGGGTATCAACACAAGAATAGAGGGGTATTATAGGTTTTTGGCACAGCAGGGCAGGGACAGTGCAGGGGTATAGGCCAAGAGTTTGAGGTAGAAAGGCTGAGAGGGGTTCAAAGGATCAAAATCAGAGTTTGTGGATAAACCAGTTTGCTGTCACAAATCAATGAGGTCCAATTAAAGGGGGCCCCCACAAAAGGGGAAGGGAAAGAAAGAGCCAAGCAGAGACGACACGGAGGTAAATTTTGCATGCTCTTGATAGGGAGCCCCCAACAAAAGTGGCTAGCAGATACTGGAACCGACAATTCTCCCCGAGAAGAAAAGGCGCCTCTCCCTGAGTACCCTGACAAGAGAGTGTGGCGATGCGAAAACGGGAGAGTAGTCTCCCAACCAACAGAAGGCCAGTAACCACACATTAAAATCGGTTTTTTAGAATGAATTTTTTTATGACGATCAGACCAAAGTTTTGCCAAGGGTGCGAAGGTGGGGAGCAAAACACAAAAGGTCTTGAAAGGGAAAACCTCTTTGAAAATGGGAGGCAATACTGCTGACCCACGAGCAGTTCTGTGTTCTTGCCCCCGAAGTCAACATGACCAGGGACCCAAAAAAAAACTACTGTGTTTGGGAAGAAACGTCTGTTAAACCAAAATCAAAACGAAAACTAGGGGTAAGTTATCAATTTTCTTTTAGCCTTAATCATTTTAAGGGGTCAAACAACCACAAATGAACAGGCATATATCAATACGGGTAAGTGCTGCAAGAATGGCATACAAATTTAGCATAAAAACGCTAGCCAGATAGTAAACCCCGCAAGATATACCGGAAACACTGCCCAAAACCAAACCATCCCGCTACACGGATGGCATGGAAAGAGCAAAATGGTCAAGAAAAAAGTGGAACCACATAGGCGTTGGGGTTTCATGCAGGTAGTGAGAAAAAACAGACACAAACAACTGGGAATTCCCAAGGGGGGAGGAAAAATGAGATCTACATGAACATTGAAAGGTTTCTAAGGGGAAAACTAGAGCGAATTTGGCAAAAGACAAAAAGGTGGAGAAACATGGGCAAAGATAATTTTTTCTACTAACATCAGTGACTATTTACATAGGAAGAT
>NC_069447.1:18597909-18626693 GCF_026875155.1 Cherax quadricarinatus | reverse complement strand
TTTAAACCCAAATTGGACCAGGGTGTGGACGTACGGGGTTCATTACTTTGTAATTTTTTTCATGACTGAAAACCATGTATAGAGTGAAGCTGTTCTTACCTCTGTAATTTGCCAGATTAGTAAAGATCTACCGGAGTTCTTACCTTTGAAAACTAGTTCCATCTAACTTGGGGTCCAGTCACGGACCCATTATTACCTTTGAATTTTTTGACTACCCCCCACAGGATGTATGGGGTGCATAAAATATTAAACTAAAGTGGGGTTTTTGTGTGTGTGTGTGTGTTGTGTTTTTTGTGTGTGGTGTGTGTGTGTGTGTTGTGGGGTGTGTGTGTGTGTGTGGGGTGGGGTTTTGTGTGTGACTCAACAATAAATTTTTGCCCCAATAACTCATTACAGTTGTGCCCGGGGTGTGGAAGGTGAATTGCTCTTTCTTAAAATTTTGTTCTTTTGTAGCCAAAGTATAAACGTAATAACCATTCTACAGAATTCTTACCTTTGAAACTTGTGAGCTCTTTACCTTTGTACTAGTTCGCTATCAAATTTGGGGGGCCCACCCCCCCGGCCCATTACGTACCTCTGTAATCTGTAAAAAAACCTTTGTAACTTGTCTGTTTGTGACCAGACTTATGGGTTCATTCCCTTTGAAAATTTGTGAGTTCATTACCTTTGTAAATTGTGAGTTAATCCCTTTTTGAAAATTGTGAGTTCATTACTCTGTAATTTGCCAGCTATCAAAACTTTGGAGTCCATCCCGGCCCAATTTGTACCTCTGTAATCTTTTGACTACCGCCCACAGATGGGTAATGGGGTGCATAATAAACTATTAACAAAAACTAATTCCACGAAAAGGGGAAATATTCCCCCCTTTAAAAACTGGGGCTGACAAGGGACGGGGGGATCAATTCATCAGTCCTTAATTTGAAAAACCCCACAGGGGTTGAATCTTACCCCAAAAAAACTAATAAAAAAAAAATTCGGTGAGTCCCTTTAGGGTGCAGGCTCTTGATTTAAAGAACTGGATTTCAGCCACAGCACCGTGTCTTCCTTTGCAGATGAACCCGAATCTGCATGCAGGTCTTCCTTTGCGACACTGAAAGGCTCAAGGCGGCTCAACCAACTTTCAGGGGCGCAGAAAACATATGAAGTTCAACGATGAAAAATTTCAATTACCAGATAGGGAAAACAGAGGAAATTAAATCTTCATCAGAGTACAAAACAAATTCGGCACAAAATAGGGGCGAAACACCAACGTCAAAGCCCTGGGAGGATCATGTCGGAGGATCTCCCCTTCAAGGCCCATAACTTTGTACAATCGCATCTGCTAGAAAAATGACGGGAGGGAAATGAGAGCCTTCAAAACTAGGGAGGCAACCCCACGATGACACCTTCAGGTCATTGTTCTATCTAGGCGGAATATTCTGCACCAAAGCACCTTTAAAGGCAGGTGAATTGCTGACCTAGAAAATGTACAGAGAACCCACGGCAGCTTAAACGGAGATAAACCCCTTTAATTACGGGACGTTTGATTCCTAAACCTGTTTCCCGGGAACGCAGGGGGGGAAGTCAATTATTACACCTGGAAAATCCAAGGGACTAGTACCGAACTTGCACACGAAAATCACTCACAACGAAAGCAAAAGACGGCAACGATGCACATCCCCCAATGAAAAGCAGGGTTCACTAGCACGTTAAGAGACTATACAATAATGTCAGGGGCCCGAACTTTTAAACGCCCCCAGCATACAAAAGGGGGTTTCCAAACAGCTATGTAGAAAATTTCTTGTAACTGTATTTGTGAATACCTGAAAAAACTTACTACTTATTTACTTTTTACTTATCTTCAAGCTGGCACGGACAAACCCTAAAGTCGGTTCCTGACCACCGGGTGTGGCTCGTAGTTGGTTTGCGTGCAGCCACGTAACAGCCTGTAGATGAATGGTTCAGAGGACCGCATGTTGAAAAATTAGAACATGTTGTCTAATTTACAGTAAAAGCCTGGTTGACAGGCTCTGCCCCCCAGGGGGCCCGGCCCAAGCCCGGGGCCCCGGGGGGGCGTTGACCCCCGAACTCTCTCCAGGTAAACTCCAGGTACCCTTTCTTTCCGGGGTTTAATCTGATGGTCTGTTCCAAACCCTGTAGACCCTTACGATTTTACCCTTTCCCGGAAATTCAATATCAAATAAAGTCTTTTTTCACTTTACGTAATTTCTCCACCGGCGAAGGGCTTTTGATCCAAGGAATTGGGCCTGCCCCCCTTTTCTTGGGTCGAACCCTTTTGCCCCCCCTTCTCCAGGCGCTTATACCCTTACGGTTTAGCGCCCAGGGAAATTGGCAAAAGGGTTGTAATGCTTTAAATTTAGCATTAAAGATTTGGGGGGAATAATTTGGCCCAACTTACCATTATACAATGAAAAATTTAGTACTCCCAACATTCTCCAAAATTTAATCTGGTAAAACAATTTTAATTTTTTGTAACTGACAGCTAAATTATGGGTTTCATCTTAAAAAATACTTACTTCAAAATTAATATTTTGAACCGACGAGCAGCATTCTTCATAATTGAATAAAAATGAATGACTTAACAATCAAAATTGGGGAAAATTTTGGGACTTATGGCAGCCAATAACAGCAAAAACCCACGTGTTCAGGAAACCACAACAGGGGAAAAATTTTAAACCCCCATCACATTCTCAGGTTAGGCGCAGATTCTATACATTCGATTGTTTTTAATTTTTTTTTTTGCTTCAACAAATTTCCTGCACAAAACAAAAGTTAATGGTTACATCCTCGCCGTAACTCATCACCCATTAAATATTGAAGTTCCAGAAGAACAAACTGAGTTTTATTTAACTTGATTGCGGGAAAAAAATTGAATAAATGTGACCTAACACTTTAATTTCCCTCTCTTCCATCGTGAATTAGGAGGCCCTTTATGGAACTTTGGGAAAGGTTTTGGATTTTATCCAGCCATTCCAGGATGAGGGAAGTATTCAACAACTTTTGTCATGGGGAAACCTACATAGCCATTGTTCCAAGAATCGGGCCCCTGACCTGCACAAGAGTTGAAGATTTGAACCCGTTAATGGGGAAAATCTAAGTTATGAGCTACCGCCCACGGGTAAGCGCAGAGTCGTGCCTCCACCTTATAGAAAGTGAATAATTTTATTTGGGTCAAGTGACCTTTCGGAAACATGGGGGACCTTCGGGTAGGCATCTGTTGATGGTAGATCCTGCTTCCTAACATTTTATCAGCCTAAAAAAAGGAAAGCTGTTTGAGAGGTGAAAGCAGAACTTAGGTAATTTTTTTTTCACTCGGGCGGTTAAAAGTGGAATACTGGGTGAAGAATGTTTAAAGCAGGTTCAAATACATCCTTATGGGCCTTCCCGTACCTGCTCTAAGCAGGTAGGGCAAACCCAAAAAGGCAAGGGGGGTGAATCGTCAAGTAGCAAGTTGAGAGGGGGGCCGGGATCTAACTCGACTTTTGCCCCACAAATGGGTGATAGTATTCTATCAATCACCTATAATTTCACACGTAGTTGATGTAAAACAGATTGTCCCCAAAACTGTATAATTGTATTTATGTGAAAGTTTGCCTAAATATATTAATTAACAATAGGTATAATAAAGAGTTGCTTTTTATTTTAACTTATCCTCAGCACCGGAAATTATTTGATACGGGTAAACTGTGAGTAGCTCTATAAATCCTAAACACGGAGCCCTTTTTGCAGCTTCAGTGACTAAAATATAGGGCGTATGCGTCATGCCCCTAAAAACACCAACCCCAAAGAAGACTAAAACGGAAGGTCATTTTTGGGACTTCTGCGCCCCCTTTCTCGGGGGGGACCTCTCTCGCCTGAGTATCAGAACAAATTTCCCCCTTTCCTCTGGGACATTTGTCCTCGCTATTTTTCCCCGCCGGCATTACAGGGGACATTTTGTCATCGGCTTATTTTAACCCAGCCCCTTTTTTTCCGTTCTGGGGATAATTTTTTAACGGTCCTTGGGGGGAACCCGGTTACGAACTCAGGTGGGGGATGTGAGTTCCCTCTCACTGGGACTTGACAAGGGGGGTCCACCGATTAATTGGAAATTATTTTCTATTCTATTTAAAAAGGAACTTTTTGTTCTTTTTTCTTTCTTCGCCATTTTGGGACAACAAATTCAAACATAAGGACCCCAAGGGAAATAAGCACTTTGTCAAATTTTTTTGGGGTTTTCCCGGGGTTTCTACATATGCTGCTTGATATAATTATGTAACGAATTTATGTCCCGAATAAACTTTACTTCCTGGTTTTCCCTGAAAATGATACGTCATTCAGTCATTTTTGTGTAAATTTAATTTTGAGAGTAAGGGGGAAGCAGCAAATTTTATTTCGGTTCATGTTATTAAACTATTAGTTTTTTTGGGTACGGTATACGTAACCTTAGCATTGAGTTGTTTTTTGGCCCCTGGCCAATTTAAACCCAGTAAAATTTACCGATGAAAGGCTCAATACGTCGAAACTGTCAGTACCCCAAAAAAACCCCAACAAGAAGAGGGTTAAATAAGTGGAGGTGGGTGGGGACTTCTGTGCCAGCCTCGTCGGGTGTTTTGGACGTCTTCTCTCCCCTGATTTCGGTGACAAAATTTCCCCGTTCTGTCTGGGACACTTGCCCCCATCTATTTTGCCCCCCCGGGCACCTACAGGAGGGAAAACCTTTTCACTTTTTATTTTTAGCAGCTCCTTTTTCCGCTCGGAAAAACCCTTTTTGGGCTTTGGGGGGAACCCGGTTACGAACTAGGGGGAGTGGGACGTCCCGCCTGCTGGGACTTGGCAAGGGGTCTACCGGATCTTTTGGAAATTTAGTTTCTATCCTATATACAAAAAAACTTTTGTTCCTTTTTTCTCTCATCGCCCACCCTTTGGGGCAACAATTTTTCTGTGTATTCAAAAATAAATAAATACCATCGGAAACCCGGCCCTAAATACGGCTTATACTGTCAGTGGCCCCGATAAACCCAGAAAGAAAGCAGAAAAAAGAAAGAAAAAGGGAAAAGGTGGTTATGCTGTGGGTCTGCTTTATAAGTAAGTAAGTAAATTTATTCATTTACACAAATACGTTACATAAATTATTATAATAGCAGCATATGTGTAGAAACCTAGGATAACCCCAAAAAAGCAGACAAGTACTTATTTCCATTGGGACCTTTTACCCTTATTATAAAATAAAGGTTATAATTTTTTTATTTTCTCAATGAAGATAACACTTATTTATAATAAAAAGATATCTACTTTACACGGGGTCATTAAAACTTCTCAATAGAGGGGCATTATAGGGGGTAAATAAAATTTAAAAGTTTTGCTAAAAAATAGAAAATCATTCCCCCCCTTTCTGTACTTCATTCATCAGACACTTTTTGGCACTCTCTTGAAAAGGTTCTGCTATACTGCTTTTACATGCGGGGAGTCTGTTCCATTCCTTATTGCGTACAAAAAAAGGGTTTGAAGCCGGCCCAAAGATGTGGGGTCTAAACAAAATTGTGCTCTCTCCCCTATATATGATTGCTTTGGTTCCCCAACCTTTACAAAAATTGACAGCAAAATATTTGGACACTTTCGTGACAATTTTAGAATGATTTTTCTTTATTTTTACTCTGTCTTCAAAATCGCACACGTAAGGATTAAAGTTTTTTTTTCCTACATAGTTTACAATGTATAATTGCAATTTTTTATTTGTTAAGTACAAACAAATCACTACATGCCCGGGTTTTGGGGAGATAAACTAAAGCTTAACTGACTACTTAATACTAGGGATATTACAGTTGGGTTTGAATTCCCCAAAATTTTTTTTTTTTTTCAAAAGAGGTAGTTAGTGGTTTAGCGCAATTGAATTAAAAAAGCAATTGGTTAAAAAGTTACAGTTTAAACATTGTAAATAAAAAATTTTTATGGCGGGGCTAGTTGATATTGTCCGGGCCACAATGGTGACAAAAGAGTAAGACTTTTGGGTCCTTCCGGGTAGGGTTATACATGATTAGCCAAATGTTCATGGATACTCTGGCCCCAAACCCAAACATTGTGCTAGGCCCTTTTGAATTAATTTTAAGAAATAACACGTCATCAAGTTTTGGAAAAAATCTGATGGAAGGCCTTTTGTTTTTTCTATAGCAGTCTCCCACTTTCCCCTTTTTTTACCTATTTTTTTTTTTCTATTTTCCTTGTTTGGTCTAGTAATTCATACCACTTCTGGAAAAAATTTTGGTGGGAAAACAATGAATTAAAGCAATTTACTCTTATTTTTTATTCCCTACACACATACCCCAAGTGAAGTATGTAGGTTTGGTAGAAAATGTACAGAGGACAAGGACATTTATTTATTTATTTTTAAAAATTTGAACATACGAGGGACAAAAAATACGAAGAGCAGCATGCCAAAGCCATTTTATGATACATTACGGCAGGCCCTTAAATTAATTAAGATTAACTAAGCAATGATGTAATCATGATAAAAAATTATTTTAAAACAGATAACAAAAAAGCACAAATGGTATTTTCAAAAACATTATGGTTGCAGTTTGCTGTTTAAATTTGTAGAAATTAAGTATTCTGTTAGGTATTTTTTAAAAATAACAAATTAGATTGGGGCTTAGGTTTAACATTTTGTATTAATTAGAGAAAAATTAAGATATCAAATTTTAAAAGGGTTTAGTTATTTAGATTTTTTTTGGTTTTGGGTGATAGTGATCTTTGAGAAGAGACTTGAAAATTTTTAAAAAGGGAGTGTTTCTTTTATATTACGGGGGGGGGTTGGGCCCGTACATTGCAGAGTCACTTGTTGCACAGAATGCTTTAAAGCCTCAAATGATTGTGGAAGTTTTACAGTAAAGGTCGAGAACCAAAACCAGTCAATTTTGGGAGTCTACAACCGATGACATCCCACAATTCCAGAACAGCTGTTAAAAAATTTCCACTGTCTGGAAAATCTTCCCGTCCCGCACCCAAAATCTTCTCCTGGGGGATTTCAATTAAGGCACCCAAAAAAGGGGGAATATAGCAAAAAAATTTGTTGCCGTAATAACACCCGAGGCAGCTCTGATGAAAATCCACTCACACGAGCTTTTTAAATTAGCCCCAAAAATTCAATTTAAACCAGCAAATAAAGAGCCTATAATGGAGAACACTAACCCACTTACAACAAAGATGACTGATAAGAAATGCACCAATTTAAAAAAAATATACTCAATCACAACATAATTTAGGTTCAGACTTATCTGGGGCCCCCGACCGACAATAGACTATCACCCAGGGCATCACCAAAATTTAACTTTAATAAAAAAAACTAAATGGGGCCAAGTAAACCAAGTCCTAACCCAATAATGGGAAGATAACGTACTAACAAAAACAGACCCCCAAATTTATGCCAGAACAGATTTAATCGGTGGCACTCGAGTATGCACAAGGGTTATTCCTCTAAGAAAAGGAGGAGTAGATGTAAAAAGAAAAGGACAGGCGCTCCCCTTTTTAGCACGGAAAAGAATAAGAGGCAAAAAGGTCAATATACTGAAATGCTTGGGAGACATGGTCAGAGAATACAAGCATCAACTTTAAACTAAAAGAATCCTTTAGGAGTCAGGAATCGCGGGAAGAACTAAAAGCCTAAATGAATCGAAAGAAACCCAAGTATTTTTTCTCCTATGCCAAAACAAAATCGAAAAACGTCCATATTTGGGGCCCCCACTTAAACAAAATGGGTCCTAACCCAAAGACAGCAAGGAAAAGATGAGCTACTCAAATCCCCAAAAGATCAGTTTTTAGCAACCGCTAACCAATGAGATCGAAGATCAAAATTTTTTTTTTATGAGAGACCCCAAAAATTTGATTTTAAAAAAGCCCATCCGATTTATCCCGACGCCAAATGACTTCAACAGGCGATAAAAGACATGCCCAGCATCTGCCCCCGGGGCCGATATGGAACCGTTTCATCAAGAACTGCAAAAAGCCCCCATCACGAGCCTTTTTCCCTCCAAGGAGAGGGAGCATGGCACGGGGGGCGTCCCCCACAGTTACTAAAAACAACAACATGCCCCACTCCACAAAGGGGGGGATAAAGCAACAGCAAAGAACTACGACCAAAAGCACAACATCCCCAAACATAAAAACTTTGAAAGGGGCCAAAAGCAAGATCACCACCATTAGAAACCCCAGTTTCCAAACCCCGGGCAAAAAGGGTTTAGAAAAGGGCGCCCTGTCGTCCCCAACTTTGGGCCGTACGACAAGGTCCTAAAGCACTAGAAGACAAAAAGAATGCAGATGTAATATTACAGACTTTGCAAAAAACCCTTAAATTGACCATGGCGTAAAGCCACAAAATCTTGCTAAGGGAAAAACAGGAAAAAATCGGTCGAGGGTCTAAATTTCCCCATAACCCGAACACAGAGAGTAGTCGCAAAAGAGAAAGTCCAGGGCCCCTACGGTGAAAAGCTCTTTTTTCCCAAAGGGACAGTACCGTCCCCACTTTTTCCTCACCTCATATCCGACATAGACAAAAGGGGTCACACAGCAAGTGTCTTCCCTTTGCAGAGACACTGAATCTGCATGAAGTGCTTCCTTTTCAGACATGCAAGGCTCCAGCGGGCACAACCCCAAAACTTTCAGTGGCTGCAGAAAACAATATGAAGTTCAACATGAGAAAATTTAAATTACTCAGATAGGGTAAAAAATGGGGAAATTTTTAAATCTTCACGGGAGTAAAAAACAAATTCGGCCAGGGAAATAGAGCGAAACACCAACGTAAAAGGGCCCGGGGAGTAAATTTTTCCCGGGGGGATCTCCCCTTTCCCAAGGCCCATAAAAATTGTATAAATTGCATCGGCTAAAAAATGACAGGTTGGATAATGAAAAACCTTCAAAATTTAGGGGGGGCCAAGCCCAGGGAATGACACTCTTCAGGTCATTTGTTCTATTAGGTTGGGGAAATTATTTCCTGCACTCAAACGGGCACCTTTAAAGGCGGGGTGAAATTGCCGCCCTGGGAAAAGGGACAGAAACTTTCACGGCGCGCATAACGGAGATAAAACACCTAAATTTAAATGGGAGCGTTTAGGTTTCAAACCTTTTATTCCCGGGAAACGCAGGAGGGAGAAAATTTTTTTGTTTAAATTACACCGGGAAAAACCCTTTTAGGGGGCCAAAACCCGAACTTGCACCGAAAATAAACCCATTTACGAAAGAAAAAAGACTTGGGGGAACGATGAACCATCCCCCCAATAAAAAGAAAGGGGTTTTCACTTCATTTAAGAGACCATACAAAAAAGTGTCGGGGGCCCGAGACTGTTCAACGGCCTCCCCCCACACTTTAAGGGGGATTACCAAAAACCCCCTGGCAGTCTTCAAGCGGCACTGGCCCAAGCACCTAAAATCATTTCCCCTGATCCCGGGGGGGTGGGCTCGTACGTTGGTTTGGGTGCAGCCGGGCTGAAAACACCTGGTTGTTTGGGGGGCGGCCTGATAAAAAGGAGGCCGGGGTCACAGCCCGGGGCCCGGGGGGGTTTTTGGGACCCTAAAAAAACTCTCTCCAGGTAAACTCCGGGTAAATATATATATATATATATATATTATATATATTATATAAAAATATATTTTTAAAAATATAAAATATTTATAATAAAAAGGGGTGTGTGTGTGAAAAATTTTTATATTATACATCCTGTAGGGCATGGGACATACCGTCAAAATTGACTTTGAAGATATTTCGGGGGGGCCCGGGTGGCCTGGTGGCTTAAAGTTTCCCGGTTCACAAAAGGGGAGGGCCCGGGTTCGTTTCCCCGGGGGGTGGAAACATTTCAAACCACTTTTTCCTTACCCCGGGTTGCCCTGTACCCCTAGCACAAATTTAGGTCCCTTGGTGTTAAGTCAAATGGTGTGGGTCCCCATCCTGGGGGACAAGTTTAAAAGGACCCTAATGGAAAAAAAAAAAAAAGGGTTTAGACATTTCCTCGAGACGAAACTGACTTTCTTGGGTTTTCCTGGGGGGCAAAACCCCCCGGGGTTTTTAAAAAAACCGAACGAAATCTCTTTTTCAGGAAAAAAACGTCCCACGATGTTAATTTTAAGTACATGAAAATTTTTTGAAAGTTTTTGTAGCATAGGCCTAAGTGTTGGGGCCCCTGGGATTTTTTTTGACCCTTTGGGTTTCCGTGACTTCGTTCATGAAAAACAATGATAAACAAATACATTATTTTATTTTTCTTCTATATGGTTTTCCCCCCTTTTTAAAAATTTTTGTGTGGGGAAATTTTTCTTTTTGGTGTGTATTAGGGGGGGTGGTATTATGCTTATTTTTTTCATATTTACGTCACAATTATGTGTTTGGTGTTTTTTTCCCGGGGTTTTAATTTTGAATCCCTTTATTTCAAACGAAAGTTTTAAAATTTAATTTTTTTGGCGATTTTTAAAATGAAAACCTTTGGTTTATCATTTACAAATTAATTTTTTTAGTCCCAAAATAATTTTTTTTTATTGAAAATTTTTCCCTTTCTAAAGATTTTAAAAGGGAAAATTTTAACACGTTTTTGGGTTTTTGGCATTTGTTTATTATTTAAAGGGAAAGCGGGCCCTTCTTTGGGGTTCGCCTTACCGCCCCCACCAACCCCACCACCAAACATTTCAAGTCTAAGTCGACTCACCTGTAAGACAGGCAAGTCTCTAGCAAACACCTTTTCCAAATTGTTTCTACGTTTTTAACCCTTTCTGATAATTATAACTTCAAATCGGGAATGTGTTTTTAAACCCAAATTTGAACGTTCAAATTGGCGCTACATTTCGGTAAAAAAGGGCAAGTGTAGCTGGGGGGGCCCGGGGTGGTTTAAAGCCCCCCCGCTTAAAACACGGAGGGCCCCGGGTTAGATAAGATAAGATAAGATTTCTTTTCGGTTTTTTAACCCCCGGGGGGTTAGCCACCCAGGAAAACCCCAAAAAAAGCCCAGTGCGTCACGGGGGACTTGCTAACTTTTTTCCCTTTGGGGCCCCTTTAATTTGCCCCCGGGATGCGACCCACACCAGTCGACTAACCCCCGGGTACCTTATGCGCTAGGTAAAACAGGAAAACAGGTGTAAGAAACTTTCCGAATGTTTTCCACCCCCCGGGGAATCAAAACCCGGGGGGCCCCTCGTGTGTGAACGGGAGCTTTAGCCCCCAGGCCCCCGGGGTTTTCGCCCCGGGCGGGGGGAAAAACTTTTGGGAAACGTTTTTTCCCACCTGTTTCCAGTTAAACCTAGCAGCAAGTAGGTCCCTTTGGGTGTTAGCCCGACTGGTTTTGGGTCGCATCCTGGGGGAAAAGTTTAAGGCCCCAAAGGGAAAAAATAAGTTACAGTCCTCGATACGCACTAAACCTTTCTTGTGGTTATCCGGGGTGGGAAAAAAACCCCCCCCCCCCCCCCCTTCCGGGGGTTTAAAAATCCAAACGAAATTTTATCTTATCTTAAAATCTTAATTTTAAACCATCAACATAAAACTCTGTTTTAACATCTAGGGGGTTTTTCCCTTTGGGGCTTTCCCTGAAAAATTGGGTCCCGTCACCGTTTCTTTATGCCTCCTTTTTGTATCTTAAATTAAAGGGGTATTAGTGTTTTTAAGTTTTTTGTTATGGGATGAGTTTTTGGGGCCCTTCGGGTTTGGGTTTAAGGCTGGGTTGCCCCCCAAGCCAGATTGGCATTGGGCTGGAATAGGCCTAGTTTCGGGGATCTTTTTTACAGAAAAAGGGTGGAATTTGCTTTAGAAAGACAGGTAAGTGCAAAAAGGGACATATTAAAAAAAACGCTTTGGTTTGGACCTTCGTCACTTCAACACGGGTCTAACACGGGTTTTTAAAAAAAGACATTATTATGTTAGAAGTGATTAAAGCCCAGGACCAAAAAATTTTTCTAAAAAAAGTCAAAATGTTTGCTTCTTGCCCTTTTTCTGGGCCCCATTAGGTAACTTTTGGGCCTGCCCCCGCATGGGGCCCGTAGGCCTGCTGCAGTGCTGCTCCCCATGTTTTTGTTAACCCTTTGTTGTTATCTTTACCCAAGGGGTTTTTATTATTTTTTGGGAATGCATAACTCAAATAATTAAATATATTTCCCTTTTTATTGGGTCCCTTCTTGGGGGGGGCCTTTATGCCCGGTGAAGGGCCTTGGGCCCCAAAACCTGAAGCCCCCCCCCACCTTTTCCCCCGGATCAAACCCATTTTTTCCCCCTTCCCATGCTGTTTGACTCCACAGGGGGGGTTTTTTTTTCCCATAAAAAATTTAAAATTAATATCCCTAGGAGTCCCCCCCCGGGGGATTACCTAAATGTTGTGGAAAAAAAAGTTTTAAGAAAATTTTAAAAAAAAATTTTCCACTGTTAAGATTAAAAATTTTTTTTGCATTTTTTTAGTCGCCCCCTAAAGGGTGGATATACGTGGATAGGTAAAGGGAAATGTCTGTATGGATGCATTTAAAATTTTACATAGGCTTTTTGGGTTTGATAAGGTTTTTAAAAAAGAATTGCCCACTTTGGGTTTTGTTTTTTAATAGTTTTAAGGTTTGGTAAACTACTGTTTTACTAGCCATTGAGTTGTGGTGGGCTAAAATGTGAAGTTTTTGATGAAGGTTGTGATTTAAAGGAAAACGGATCTGTTTTTTTTCCCTTTTGGGCGACCCTGAAATTTTCCCAAAAATTCCTTCCATTTTCCCAGGCGGTATGTACCCCAGGGTTTTATAAAAAGAACTGGTTAATTTTAAAACCCTTAGGTTAAAAAAAAAATTTAAAACCCAAATAACCTGCCAAGGTGGGTTTTTTTAAAAAACCTTTTTTTTTATATACTTATTCATGAAAAATTAAAGGTAGCATTACATGCTGGGGCCTCATTTTTACGTTCATAAAACCTGGGGTTTAGCTGGAATGTGTAATTGTGCCTTGTGCAGATTATTTTTAGATTTAGAGGAAAAAAAAAATTTAAATTTTTTTTGACTAAACAGCACACCTGACCCCTTTTTTGGGCACCTAAAGGGTGGGGATTTTTCTGGTTTAAGGTAAATAATCAAAATGTACTGAATCTATTTTTTTTTAATGTCTTCCAAAAAAATTTGCAAAAAAGGTTTTTTATTTTATTCCCCTGAGTAAATAGGGTTTTATGTTTTGAAAAAAGGGAAATTTTAATTCCCGGGTTTGGGGCCCAAAAAATTGTCTGTAACTAGCTGCAAAAATTTTTTATTTTTTTAAATTAAAATATTAACCCTTTCAGGGGCCCTAGGCCCTCTGAACTTGTTCTCAGGGTCCCCCCCAAAATTTTTAAAAAAAAAAAAAAATTTTTAGGGAAAAAATAGAGAATCTTTTCCCCATCAAAATGACACCAAAAAATATGAAAAATTTTATGGAAAACTTAAGGGAAATTAAGCTCTTCAAAGTTAGTTGGGCTCGACGATGTTTACGCATCAACGATTTTGCCCCCTTTGAGGGGCCCATTTTCGGGCAATTCCAGTGTACTATTTTACAAAAACCCTAATATTTTCTAAAAACCCCCATTTTTTTCTATCGAATAAATAAAGAAAAACCCCCCAATTTTTCCGATTTTAACTGTCCAGTACATGGTTTAGAATTTTTTGCAAATTTTTTCCAATTTCCACAAATTTCAAAAAATGCCAATTTCCAAAAGGGGTTTGGGAAAAAAACAAGAAAGACATTCCTGCATAAAATAAAAATTTACCCCTGTTTTATTAGTTTACGTCTCAAAGGGCCCCCCTTTCATTCTTTTGGGTTTTCCCTTTTGAATTTTTTCTCACAAAAACAGTGGACCCCCGCATAACGATTTTAAAAAGTGCAAAAGGGGTTAAATTTTTATGCGAAATAAAACGGGATGTGAAGAAATTTTTCCCCCTAAGAAATAAAGGAAATAAAATTTAAACCGTGAAGACACCCAAAAAAAATATGAAAAAAAAAAAAATTAAACCCCATGAAATGTTAATTTTAATACACACAAACTGAAAAAGGCATGACACTTACATGACACTTACTTTTATTAAATCGGTGATGATTGGGGGGATGGGGGAGAGAGGCCCTTAATGTTTAAAAGGGGGAATCCCCTTCCATTAAGACTTGAGGTGTCAAGTCCTTTTCTGGGGTTTAATTCCCTTTTTTCTTTTAATGCCACTAGGACCATTTCAGAGTCACTGGACTTCTTTCGCACAACATATCTGTCCATAGTGGCCTGTACCTCTCGTTCCTTTATGACTTCCCTAAAGTGTTTCACAACATTGTCAGTGTACGGGTTTTGCCAACACGGCTTGCAATAGCTTTTGGTAGGGTGATTTTCATCCATGAAGGTTTGCACTTCAAGCCATTTTGGGCACAGATTTCTTTTAATCTTTGTAGTAGGCAACTTCTTCAATTTCTCTCTCCCCTCCTCTGAACCAGTTTCCTCAGGTCTGGCCTCTTGCTCTTGAAGTTGATCTATCAGCTCATCAGTGGTTAGTTCTTCATTGTCCTCCTCCACCAACTCTTCCACATCATCCCCACTAACCCCCAACCCCAAGGACTTTTCCAAGGCCACAATGGATTCCTCAAGTGCATAATCCTCTCGGGGTTAGCCTCAAACCCTTCAAAATCCCTTTTGTCTACACATTCTGGCCACAGTTTCTTCCAAGCAGAGTTCAAGGTCTTCTTAGTCACTCCCCCCCAAAGCCTTACCTATAAGGTTTACACAATTGAGGATATTAAAGTGCTCTCTCCAAAACTCTCTTAGAGTCAGTTGAGTTTCTGAGGTCACTACAAAGCACCTTCAAACAGAGCTTTTGTGTACAGTTTTTTTGAAGTTTGCAATAACCTGCTGGTCCAGGGGGCTGCAGGAGAGGAGTGGTATTAGGAAAGGCAAAAACTTCACCTTAATGAAGCTCATGTCCCCATAAAGTCGCTCTGCCACGTCTGTAGGATGACCAGGGGCATTGTCTAACACCAGGAGGCACTTAAGTTCTAATTTCTTTTCAGTTAGGTAATCTTTCACATTGGGGGGAAAAAGCATGGTAACCAGTTATAGAAAAAGTCCCTAGTGACCCATGCCTTACGTTTGCCCTCCACAGCACACACAAATTAAACCTTGAGGACATTCTTTTGCCTGAATGCTCTGGGAGTTTCAGAGGGTGTACACTAATAAAGGCTTAACTTTTTCAATCACCACTAGCATGGCACACATCAACAAAGTAAGCCCGTCTTTCATAGCTTATGTCCTGGGAGTGCCTTTCCTCCTGAGTAATGTAGGTCCTGCTTGGCATTTTCTCTCCAGAACAGGCCTGTTTCATCACAATAAACACTTGTTCAGGTTTCAGTCCTTCACTGTCTATGTACTCCTTGAATTCTGCACATTTTTTTTCAGGCCGCTTTGTGGTCCGAACTGGGAGCCCACCATGCCTTATCACCTATGGATGCCACTACGCTTCTAAATCTCTCAAACCAACCCTTTTCTGGCCTTAAATTCCCCTCACATCATCACTAGTTGCAGGCATTTTTTAATTAAATCCTCATGCAACTTCCTAGCCTTTTCACATATGATCGCTTGAGAGACGCATCTCCTGCTAGCTGTTTTTCATTTTTTCCACCCAATAAGAGTCCTTTTCAACATCTTCCATCACTTGCGATCTTTGTTTTTGAAAACACAGTTAAACCTTTGGCAAAACTAGCTTCCTTGATTGTCTTTCTGGTGCCCACAATAGTACGATGGTTGATTGGGGTTTCTTGTACAACTTGACCAGGTCGGCAATACGCACTCCACTTTCATACTTATCAATGGGTCTCTTTCTTCATTTCTATTGGAATTCTCACCCTTATGGTGTACGGTTGGCACTAGAAGCTTTCTTGGGGGCCCCTGGTCACTTATTTTCCAGAAACAGCACCGAAAACACTGATAAAACGAAATATTCGATTGTATGCTTGGATGTTACCCCGGAGGCTGGCTGGTAAACAATGGCACGGCGGCACATGTGAGGCTGGCTGAGGGCGCACATTGGACGCGTCTCGGACGAAAAAACGGTGAGCGGGTTTTTAATCGGTATGCGCGGCAAAAATTTTTGCGATTTAAAGCAACGGTATGCGGATTAATCGCTATGTGATGCCATCGTTATTCGGGGTCCAAATGTATATATATATATATTAAAACATATATATTTCATGCATGGCCAGGGAGGCATACCATCTTTTAGGAGTGAAGAAGAGCAGAAGTAAGTGTGGTGGATGTACGTGAGGCATTACGTTAGAATGTAAGGGGGTAATTTAAAGCAGATGGAGCTGATGGGTCATGACAGAAATGTTAAAAGCAGGGGGGGATATAGTGTTGGAGTGGTTGGTACTTTTGTGTACTAAATGTATGAAAGAGGGAAGGTACCTAGGGATGGCAGAGAGTGTATAGTCCTTTTATAAAGGGAAAGAGTGGAAAAAGAGATTGTAAAAAATTATAGAGAATAAGTTTTGAGTATACCAGGAAAAAGTATTCGATAGGGTTATAATTGAAAGAATTAGCGGTAAGACTAGAATGTAGAATTGCGGATAGGGCAAGGAGGCTTCAGAGTGGTAGGGGATGTGTGATCAAGTGTATACATTGATGCTGTATGTGAACAGTATTTAGATAAAGGTAGGGAGTTTGTATTGCATTTTATTGGAATTTAGAAAAGGCATATGATAGTAGGGATAGAGGAAGCAGTGTGGGCAGATGTTGCAAGTATATGGAATAGGTGGAGTATTGTTACTAACTTGCTGTGTAAAGAGCTTTTATGAGGATAGTTGAGGCTTCCAGGTTAGTATTGTAGATGAGAGGGAGAGTACTTCCCGGATAAAAGTGGTTTTAGCAGGGATGTGTAATGTCACCATGGTTGTTAATCATTTGACTGTCGAGGGCCAATCTGAAGTTGTCCTGGTGTCGCAAAAATATTCGAAAAAAAAAAAAATTATTTTTCTATGAATGATTAGAGATCTTGTCCCGATTGAAAGACACCAAAAAAACGAAAATTTGTTGATGGAAAACTGACGGAATTACGCTCTCCGCGAGTTGCGACTTCGGCGTATTTTAAAAATCGCAATTTCACCCATTAGAGCCTATTTGGCTATTCCGGTTTTATTCCAGTCAACCAAACTTCATAACTATTTCTTCAGGATACTCTATTTTTCTATCGATTGAGCACAAGAAACTGCCATTTTACGTTTCAACTACCCAATAACATGGTATCATCAGAAATGAGCAATTTGGCCAATTTCACGAAAATTAAAAATACGACAATTTCAAAAATAAGGTCCAGAATGAACAATGCAGACATTTCTTGGCTCTAAAATAAGATTTTCTTTGGTCATCAGTATGTCTCCTGGTCCCTGTGATATTACTCTTGCTTTTTATTTTAAAATGTTATTCAAACAAAAATAGAAGATTTACTGTTATGCAGACTATTGCAATACTGTAATAATTGTAAAAATTACATCAACCCTTTCATGACTGTGTATTAGAATGTGCTATTTGGACTTTTTTTGGGACAATGACATTTGTTTACTTTTGAACATCGGAAATCAAACATTTTCCTGTACTTTGTGCTCCTTTTCCAGGTTAATTTTATAGTAAAATTAATCAAAATCACCTCCATTTCTATTAATAAGTTTCCATTCTATCATATGAGACATGAAACGAGAATACAACCTCAATACTATACGAAAATAGGCCACAAATTTCGGCCATTTAATTAAAAAAAACGGTCGGAGTTTTTTTTTTTTCTCATTATGCACTCTGGTGTGCTCAGGATTTTTTTTATGTGGTGCACATGCCACACAGACCCATTCTCTCACATGTGGGCCTACTAGCTTACTCCTGCCTGATTTGAGCCGCTTGAATATTTATGAGTATTTATACGTCAAACACGGTACCTCACAAACATATTACGGCCGCGCAGTCAAAAGGGTTAATATATTTATAGGATGGGGTTGTAAAAGAATTAAATGCTAGGGTGTTCGGGAGAGGGTTGGGATTAAATTTATGGGATCAAATTCAAAATGGGGGAATTGACAGTTACTTTTTGCTGATGATACTGTGCTTATGGGAGATTCTAAGAAAAATTGCAAAGGTTTTTGTGGGCTCTGAGTTTGAGGAAATGTGTGTTAAAGGTAAAGTTGAAGTGAACATAGAAAGAGTATGGTGATGAGGGTATAAATGATTTAGATAAAGAAAAATTGGATATAAATTGGGGAGGAGGAGTATGGAAGAAGTGATTGTTTTCAGATACTTGGGAGTTGACGTGACGCGCGGGATGGATTTATGAAGGATGTGGTTAATCATAGAATTGATGAGGGAATAAGGTGAGTGGTGGTTTGAGGTATATGTGGAGTCAAAAAACGTTAATCTATGGAGGCAAAGAAGGGAAATGTTGAAAGTATAGATACACACAAACTCAACATACAAGTACCAAACACACTTATATGGATTGTGGAAGCTTGGGTGGTAAATTGCAGCAGCGACGGAGCGGGTTTGGATGGCAGTGGAGATGTCCTGTCTAAGGGCAATGTGTGGTGTAAATATTATGCAGAAAATTCGGAGCGATATCCGAGTGTGGAAATTAGGAGGGGTGAGTTTTTTAATATAAAGCATTTAGTCAGAGGGCAGAAAGAAGGGTTGTTGAGGTGGTTTGGTCATTAGAGAGAATGGATCAAAGTAGAATGACATGGAAAGCATAAAATCTATAGGGGAAGGAAAAGGGGTAGGGGTCGTATTCGAAAGGGTGGGAAAGAGGGGGTTAAAGGAGGTTTTTGTGGAGGGGAGGGGTTGGACTTCCAGCAAGCGTGCAGGAGCGTGGTTAGATAGGAGGGTGAATGGAGAGAATGATACTTGGGACCTGACGATCTGTTGGAGTGTGTGCTGGGTTAATAAACATTTAGGGAAGGGAGTCAGGGAACGGTTATTTTCATATAGTCGACTTGAGTCTGGAAATGAAGTACAATGGCTGCACTTTAAAGGGGGGGTTGGGATATTGGCAGTTTTGGAGGGATATGTTGTGTATTTTATAACGTATATGCTTCTAAGCTGTTGTATTCTGAGCACCTCTGCCAAAAGCAGTGATAATGTGTGAGTGTGTGTGAAAAGTCTGAATGATGAAAGTAGTATTTTCTTTTTGGGGATTTTCTTTCTTTTTTGGGTCACCGGCCTTGGTGGTGCTCTTGCCATTTTTTGTTTACAAAAATTTATTTCCTGATTTAAACCTGTTGCCAGAAGTGCCGGCCAATCACAATGGGAAACAAAAGTGGACGTAAAGAAGGGGAGCGAGATGAGAGATGGTGGAATGTCGCCCATTTTGTTATGACGTGAATTGTTCTGGCATTAGCCACAATTCTTAAGAGCATGGACAGAATTATGGAAGACATGTACAATTCACTGCCAGATGCAGTCTGCACTGGCAGTTAAAGACATTGAAAAGTGATGGAAGAGCTCTCTTGAAAAAACTGTTACGGCTTTGGTTCGAAGATCAGCTGTAGTGTGAGGTGATGCTGGCCTAATGCTGTTTCAGAGAGTTGAACAATGAAGACCTGTTGGAGCTGGAAACCAGAGAGGAAGGACGAAAAGAAGTGGTTTGTGGAACTGCGGAGCTTTCAGGACAGACGTGATGCAGAGGGGGGGTGTCGGGGGTGGTTTGGGGGGGGTTTCGGTTTCGTTTTTGGGGTTTTTTGTTTTTCGTTTTTGCGAGATGGGTTGGTTTTTGTTGGTTTTTTTTAGGGGTGGGTTGGGTTTCTGTAAGGGGTTTTCGTTTCGTTTTTTTGCTTGGAAAGGAGGGACTGTTGTATGAAATCACCAGGACCCCCCAACCCCAATGTGATGAAATGGTGTTTTATTTAAACCAAAGGTTTCAGCAGCTGTCCCTTGTGATGCAGTTTTACACTGCTTACCTTCTCGTCCTATGAAGAAGAGAGGGAAGGGGAAAGAAAGGGGGGAGGCAAAAGGAAGGGGAGAAAACGGCCCCAGCCACCACGCCAACCACCCAGACATCCGTTTATTTTTATTATATTTTTTTTTATTAGAAGACCCGCTTCAAGAGAGAGAGGTGAGTGTGGGAGCCGGGTTTTGTGAACGTTGAAACAGAGGGTTTTTAAGCGTCTCGGAGAGGAAGATCTGATCAGTTTTAGTGTAGTTGTTGCCATTTTGACTTCAGCTGTGTGTGCTGCTACGACACATTCTTGTTTGTTTTTGTGCAAATACCCTTCATTCACTGTCCTTCTGTTTTATTAAATTTATATTATTACAAACTTTTATTCACATAAAAACCCATTTTGTATACTGGTGTACAGTAGGTTTACTAGTGAAATCGATGTTGTAGAGAAGAAGAAGTTGTAGAAGCGTCTAGGGATGGGATGTTCCTGGGATGGTGGGTGGTCTTTTTTATAATGATTAGATTTCACACAATTTTTTTCTGATACCTTCAGCATTGCTATTCCTCTTGGGTTGGTTTCATTTGATCACTATCCAGAGATTATTATGACTTTGTTTGATCTTATGGAAAAATGTAACAAATTACCAGGGACAGTATATATATAGCACATGTCAGAAGAACACTGGGCTGACCAGTTCCCAAGTTTGTTTATACTAAGCAGCAAAGCAAATGCTAGGCCCTCTGGCCTTACCCTTAACCCCACCCAAACAAAAACATAGCTTTGTATTATAATAAGGGAGTGAAGTGAATTGTGATGAAGGGGAGGAAGTAAAAGTTACCCTGCCCAGGAACTCCATAATGATAATGTTCTCCACTAATGGAAATGGTTTATTCTTCCCCGTGTGCTTTAATGGTAAATGGAAGAGGTACATGATGAGTAAAGAGAGTATAGTATGAAAGAAGTATACTTTCGGAAAATGAATGAAAAAGTAAAGTACTTTAATTCGTAAGTTATGGAAAAATGCGGGCCTAGGGGCTTTGGGGTGGGGGGGCTAAGGATCGTCGTGCGGTCTTCCTCTCTAACTAGGGTTCAAAACTTGGGAGTCTCAGTGTTTATTAAAATAAATTATTATTGTTTTTTGTCTTCTTTATTTGGAGGTAAGTAAACTGGGAGATTATTTAATTCTTCAGTAGAATTTTTTATTAGTTTTTTACTGTGTTCGTATTACAAAAGTGAATGATATCATTAGTGAGCTACATGCATGGAAAATTTTTATATCGATTACCTAGATGGCATTTCACAAAACATATTTTCTTTTGTATAATATTAACTTACTTTTGCAGTATAATTCATCGATTTTGGTTTTATACTGATGCATAATACTTTGTTTTAAAATAAAGTATTATGCTTTTAAAAACTTAGTGTTATAATATTTGTTTTAGGGGAAAAATACAAACACGGATGGACCCAAAAAATGAGGTACATTTCTCCGATCCTGATGACCAGGGGGAGGAAGTACAGTAAGTACTCAGTGAAGAAAGAAAATTTTTAGATAAGGTTTTGTTACGAAATGGTCGTGTTGAATACTACCTAAAAATGGAAGGGTTATGGGAGAGTAAGATATAGAGTTTAACACTTTATTGGACCTAAAGCGAGTATGCCTAGTCATGGAAGTTGTCTCTTCATGTGGGCAGTTGAAATACTGCTATATCTATTCCTTCTGAGAGAAATGTCACTTCCTGATAGCCTTGGCAAATTGTAGGACAGCTTTGCATAAGCTCCTTTAAGGATTTCCCTAGTTTCTTATTTTATCATTGGTTTTTAACCACCTTAATATAGAGGGTCAGTAGTGGTAGAGGGTTTTGACTAACTTTTGTGAAATATATGTATTTATTCAATTTTCGGAATGACTTTTTTGGTAATTTTTTTTTATTTTTATTATTCTCTGGTAGAAATACTTTAGGTTCTGCTCTGAATTGGTAATTTTCTTGTAGGTATTTTTCCTGTGTTCCATTTGGATTCAGCAAAATTGAATTGAATACAGACCTTGTTTACTTCTGTATTCAATTTTTCCATTGCATTGGTTTCACAGTTAGGTTGTACTGCATTGGTTTTTCAAGGAATGTTGGATGCAACTCTCTTATATTTTGTCAATTCTCTGATTGTGAAGCTATGTATCCACTTATGTGTGAACTCTTAAGAGAAATTGTCACGTGAGGCCAAACTTGTCAATTTGAGGATCGAGCCCAACATCTTGCATGTTTTTTCTAGTCAGTGCTGGCAGTTGCTGCTTCCTTCTATTTCCCAAGTGAAACACATTTTAATATCTTGACTTCATGGCTTAGGTCCTTAACATTTCTTCATGCATTTTATGATTCAAGTGCCATAGATGTCTTAGGAATATGTCGGAGTTTTTAATAATTTAATGTTTTTTATATCTGATGTTATGTAGTCTAATTTTGTGTTGTGCATTATTCAGATTGCATGATGCTTTTTAATGTTTTTTTTTTTTAATATTGCCAAGAGTACTGAATATATTACTATACAGTCAAAGCTCTCTTCAAATGTCAAAGCTAATTACAGACCTATCACTATTACCCTCTCTAGCTTTGATGCTTGGGATTGGTATTTTTTTCACATAGCTCGGACTTAGGTATTTTTAGTTTAATATAAGTAATAAAAGTTTATCCTTTACAGTGAAGAAAAACACATGGGAACCAGGATGCCACTAGATTGTCTGAAACTGATATCAGAATTTGAAGAACGAAAGAAAGATAGAAGATGCCACAAAGAAGTGAAAAAGAGAAGAAAATAAAAACTCCGCAACGATGATGCATCACAGATGATGCATGTTACCTGGAGAATGTTCGGGGGGTCAACGCCCCCGTGGCCCCGGTCTGTGACCAGGCCTCACGGTAGATCGAGAGCCTAATCAACTAGTGCACAAATAACGACTATAGGAGACAAAGCGACGAAGGGTTGGTCCAAGTTGGACCATTAACTAGTCACAAAGGGCTGTTGTGGACTAGTTAAATAGTTCCTCGTTGGACCGAACGTAGTCATAGTTTCGTCTCTAGTAGTCCGGGTTTTCGTGACTAACTGAGGTACAGGTCCACCCAAGTACATTATCATACCCAGTAATATGTGTATATATTGCCATTTACGGTATTGTGCCTTTTTATTTATATACAGCTAAGGACAGCAGGAAAAAACTATAACCCTGATTGGCTTCTTCAGGAGCAAGTGACGTGGTGCAACTAGTCCTTAATAAATGTCTGAAACTGTAATAGCCGTCTCTCCAACACATCGTCAGTATCATCACAATAATTACTTCCAGCTTAAATAAGTCTTGTGGCAATTATTACTTTTATTCTTCGGTGCATAATTACATTGTTTCGATAATTGCTCAAATTCATAACTTCCATTTGTACACTGAAAAAAAATAAAAGTAAATGAAGCGGAGAGTTCTTTCAATGGGAAGATTATTAATAAAAAAAAAGCGCGTAACTAAGCCACAAGGGCTATACAGTGCTGCTTCAATGGTAAGAATGACAGCCTGAGCAGTGTTTAATCATCAAACTATATATCTCTGGCACTGTCTCCTTGTTGCACTGCCTTACTGCCTAGGAGGTAGGTTAGGTCAGGTCACTGCAGATTTATGTTTTTGATTTGTTCAGATTTACAGAAATTTTCTGTTCACACATGTATGGTGATTTCAAACATTCATAATTTTTTTTTTTGAGCAACGAGTCTTTAATTTTGGAAATGCTCATTGTAATCCGGGTACACTCAAGCCAAGAGTTAAAACTCATTTCATATCTTTGGCATAAACGAAGTAAATCGGTATTTAACCCTTGGAGGGTTTTGGTGTACTTGTACGTCTTACGCGTAGGGGTTTTTGACGTACTAGTGCAAAATTCTAGCGGCTCAAATCTCGCAGGAAAAAGGCTGATAAGCCTAGATGTGAGAGAATGGTCTGTGTGTGTGGCGTGTGCGCAGTAGGAAAAAATCTGGGACCCAGGGTGCATTGTGGAATGCATCATAGTACCAATTTCCACGTTGCCAGAGTAAAGACGTACCTCATCTCGGCGAATTGGGCAATTTTGTTCCCCAGTGACTGTTCTAATCTGATGGAAGTGACAGTGAAGATGCGAGTTTTCAATGGTTCTGGTGAGGTTTTGACGAAAACTAATGGACCACATAATATGGGTAATAGTGAGGGAAAACAGAAACCCACAGCCTTCCATCTATGGTGCTGGAGCCGTTCGTTCGTTTGTACCGAAATCAAAGTGGGAGGAGGAAACTCCTATTTTCCAAAAATCCCGGCTCAGTTGTGAGCATTGGTGATGTTAATGATAGTGATTATGAACTACATGCTTTCAAACATCCTCGTTCCAGAATGGAGCGAGGAGGAGGAGGCAAAGAGGAGGAGGAGGCCAAGAGGGAAGAGGAGGAGGAGGAGGAAGAAGAAGATTACGTAATGATAATAATACATTAATAAAATTAATATACATAATAATACATATAATAATATAGGTATACTATGTAATATTAAATGTTCACCCATGACAGTAACAAGATAAGGGAAATAACATTGATAGTGCTGACTTTGATGAGGGTAGAGCTTATGCCAAAAAGATGAGATGATGAACAACGCCCTCCCTTTGTTTTTTCCTGGTATACTATCATTTCTGTTGTCTATTTGCCTGTCTGTCAAGTTCCCTGTCTGTCCATCTAGCTCTCGTCTCAGAGAAGCCACAAGACTGCGTCATCACTTTTACTCACATCCTTCAAGCAGAGTATAGCACTTTGTCTGGGTTTTCTTGGGTTATCTAGGTAAATTTATACATGCCTATACTTGTATTTATGTGTACCTGTGAGACAGAGATACAGACAGATAGAATGAGGGAGAAAGATAGATAGAATGGAGGAGGGGAAGCAGCATCCGACCCCTTTGTTTTGACAGGCCGGAGGGGGAAAGAGTAATGAGCCAATATGTCACTTTGACAGCTGCGGACTCCTTGTAATTTACACTATGGACGAGGAAGAGAAGGAGAAGAGGAAGAGTAGGGGGAAGAGGAGGAGAAGGAAGAGGAAGAGGAATAGTAGGAGGAAGATTAGGGGGAAGAGGAAGAAGAGGAGGAGGAAGAGGAAGAAGAGGAGGAGGAGGAGGGTGGAACACTAGTACACTGGTACTGGTACACTAACATTTCTGTCTGTCTATTTGTCTGTCTGTCAAGCTCCCTGTCTATCTGTCTATCCGTCTAGCTCTGTCTCAGAGAGCCACAAGACTGTGTCATCACTTTTACTCACATCTTCAAGCAGAGTATAGCACTTTGTCTGGATTTCTTGGGTTATCCTAGGTTATTTATACTATGTATACTTGTATTTATGTGTACCTGTGAGACAGAGATAGACAGACAGAAAGAGAGACACAGATTGAAAGAGAATGAGGGAGAAAGATAAAACACCATTGTGTATGACACCATGTTTCAGAGTTCCACAAGCTGCAGAACTAATAGGAATATGTTCAGTGACTGTATATTGGTATATATATTATAGAACAATAATAATAAACAATGTTTTGTATTGTTTGTTTTTGTAAACAAGTTTTGTAAACAATATATTGATAATTATGTTTGTGTGCTTATTGTGTTGTATACAACGAGTGTATATATGTACATTGCACCTTACTTTGGTCTCACAGGCCACATAAGTTATGTGAAAAAATAAAATAGTGAAAAAAACAACAAACCTTCAAATACAAGTAAACTAAAGTTTACCGGGTGAGCGGCAGTCGCCGCTGTTGCCATACGCGGCTCATTTTCTGCAAACTTCATGCATCCATATCTCCGTAAGTATTGATGGTAAATTTTTTTTGCTTATCCTATAATGGTTTAGAAAAAAAAAACTATTTTTTCATAAAAAATAATTTTTTTTTTTTTTTTAAATTTGGCCGACCCTGAGAACGAGTTTCGGAGAGGGCCTGTCGACCCTCAAAGGGTTAAATCTAGTTGTAGCAAAGAATATTGTTCTTTTTTCTAAGTATTCGTTACAAACAATGAAGTTATGAGATGAAAGTAATTTTGTCATAAGCCATGTAATTGTAACATTACTCTTATGCACGTAACATTCTTTTCCCTTGCAGTTCTGAACTGTGTTCGTTCATGTGGTCCATGCTATGAATGACAAAAATTAGACCTAATTCATTTCATTCAGCTGTGAGAAATCTAGCTTACATACCTAAAGGGTTATATTAAGTAAATCTAGCGTTGCCAGGTTGGCAGTAAAGATACCTAAGTGTTGTACATGTGTTATTCATCTTGTGAGTATTGTATAACATTAATATGATTATCAGGTCTTGTTGCTATGTCTGCCCAACACATTGCTACATAATCAAATCAAAATTATTCCTTTCTTAAATATGAGAGACTAAATGTACTGAACTGGCTAGACATTGGGGAGGCCAGATAGTGTTACTAGGGAGGCCACATTTTTACCTACTCTTGTTGCAGTGTCAGTAAGGGGGCAGTAATGCAAACTGTACACACATGAATTTAGTGGGACCTCAAAGCACAAACAAAAAATATGAAACTTGAAATATGCTAGACAATAATATAGGTTGAAAAAGAGGGAGAAAGGGTGGCAGAGGGAGGGAGAAGGAAAGGGGAAGGAGGGGAAAAGGAGGAGACAAGTGTCTCCCTCACTCATTACAGTCGACAATCTTCACTGTCATGACCAATTAAATCTACTACCCCCCAGACACCCTCTTAGCAGCACATACGTCCACTCTACACACTGACTCCGACACTAAAAACAGAGTTTCGACATTAAGTAGTCATTCGCGAGACTGTACAGCGTGTACGTCCCCCATACTAGAGTATGCAGCATCAGTATGGAACCCACACCAGGTTAAGCACGTCAATAAATTGGAGAATGTGCAAACGTTTGCAACAGAACTCAACCTGAAGACACTCTAGGACAGGAGGGCTAGGGGGTATGTGATAACGACGTACAAAATACAGTGGACCCCAGGTTAACGATTTTAATCCGTGCAAGAGGGGTAATTGTTATGCGAAATAATCGGTATGCGAATGAATTTTCCCCATAAGAAATAATGGAAATCAAATTAATCCGTGCAAGACACCCAAAAGTATGAAAAAAAAAATTTTACCACATGAAATATACATTTTCCCACACACAAAGAGAAGGATACATGCACAATAGTAGAGTAGTACATGCACAGTATATATTGTGCATGTACTAGTCTACTAAATGAAGAATAAATGACACTTACCTTTATTGAAGATGCAGCAATGACTGATGAGACACTGTGTCCTGGGAGTGCCTTTTCCTCCTGAGTACTGTAGGTCTGTTTGGCATTTTCTTCCAGAACAGGCCTTATCACACTGTGTATGCCACTACGATTCTTAAATCTCTCAAACCAACCTTTGCTGGCTTTAAATTCACCAATTGAGCACTAGTTCCAGGCATTTTTCCCTGTTCACCTGGGTGTTAGTCGACTTGTGTGGGTTGCATCCTGGGAGACAAGATTAAGGACCCCAATGGAAATAAGTTAGACAGTCTTCGATGACACTGACTTTTTTGGGTTATCCTGGGTGGCAAATCCTCTGGGGTTAATTGTTTCTTGGTATTCTCAATAAGCCACACCAACAACGGTGCTACAGCAGCAGCAGCAGCAGCAGCAGCTGACAGTGCAGCAGCAGCTGTACCACCAATAGTAGCGATGGTTGATTGGGGTTTATTATACAACCTGGCCAGCTCGGAGACATGCACTCCACTTTCATACTTATCAATGATCTTTTTCTTCATCTCTATTGTAATTCTCACCCTTATTGCTGTAGGGTTGGCACTAGAAGCTTTCTTGGGGCCCATGGTCACTTATTTTCCAGAAAAAGCACCGAAAACACTGTAATAATACGAAATATTCCGATTGTATGCTTGGATGTTACCGCGGAGGCTGGCTGGTAAACAATGCCACCGGTGGAACATGTGAGCGTGGCTCAGGCCGCACATTGGACGTGTCTCGGACGAAAATCGGTAAGCGGGTTTTTAAGCGGTATGTGAGGCAAAATTTTTGCGATTAAAGCAAGCGGTATGCGGATTAATCGCTATGTGATGCCATCGTTATGCGGGGGTCCACTGTACAGAGTGAAATTGACAAGGTGAACAGGGGCAGAATGCTTCAGAGACAGGATACAGGAACTAGAAAGCACAACTGAAACTGAAAATTCAGAGGAGTCGCAGGGCTGTCAGGAAGTGGAACAATCTGTAGTTTAGTATAGGCAGGATCCATACACAGGAAAATAGGGATACCTGGAGGATGTTCTGGGGGTCAACGCCCCGCGGCCCTGTCCATGACCAGGCTTCCCGGTGGATCAGAGCCTGATCAACCAGACAGTTACTGCCGGCCGCACGCAAAACATACAAACCACAGCCCGGCTGGTCAGGTACTGACTTTAGGTGCCCGTCTAGCTCCTTATTGAAGACAACCAGGGGTTCTACTGTAATCCTCCCTTATGTATTCTGGAAGGTAACAGTCTTGGGCTTCTGACGCTTATTGTGTTGTCTAAGCATACTCATGGCGCCTGTTTTCATTGGGAGATGTTGCACCCCTTGCCGAGTCTTGCTTTCATAGGGAGTGATTTCCGTGGGCAGATTTGGGGCTAGTCCCTTTAGGATTTTCCAAGTGTGTATTATCTTTCTCAACTGCATTCCAAGAAGTACAGGTCAAGGGGCTTCAACTGTTCCCAGTAATTTAGGTGTTTTATCGTACTTATACATGCAGTGAAAGTGCTCTGTATATTCTCCAGGTCTGCAATTTTGCCTGCCTTGAAAGGGCCGTCAGTGTACAGCAGTACTCCAGCCCAGAGAG
>NC_069447.1:18561185-18597409 GCF_026875155.1 Cherax quadricarinatus | reverse complement strand
ACAAGAAGGAACACTCAAAGCTTTGTTAACACATAAAAATTATTTTTTTTTAAATTTAAAATCAAAAAGAACCCGCTAAGCCACAAGGAACACACAAATTAATAATTTGTAGGTAACATGAGTGGGATTTTGTTTTTTTTAATAGTGTTTATTTTTCTCTGTGGTAAGGGGGGAAAATGGCTTTTTTTGTCACCTTTTTTATATTGTAATTTTTGATGTGTTTAGTTTTTATGTCTGGGGTATAAATTTAATATACAATACTAATGAGTTTTCCCAACAAATTTGGAAATTATATAAAGAATGTCTTTTTTTAAAAAAGTTTCATATTTTTAATGAAAATAAGTGTACATTTTTGGATTATATTGCCTTTTGTGTTATAAGAAAATGGCTGTATTTAGGTTTATAAAAACCCACAGTTTTGTACAGGTGGGGGGCTTTTTTTTTGTTAATTGTATGTTGTGTGTGCTGGGGGCATTTTGGGAGGGGGAACAAGCATTTACATTTAAAACGGTTTTTCTTTGTATAAGTTTTTTTTGGGGGGATAAGGAATTTTGAAGTTTTTTTGTTTTTTTTTTAATTGGATCCTTTTCTTGTTTATGTAACCAAAAGTATAGAAAAAACATGTATGATGGGGATTGTTTTTTTAAAAAAAAAAAAAAAAATTATTCTGGAAATTTGAAGTGAGTTTATTTGTAAAATTAAATTTGGTTTTAAGGGCAGATTTTCATAGTGGTTTTTTTTTGGTGTTTTTTTTGTGTACTTTGGGGCGTGCGTGTGATGTGTGCGAGTGGTTTGGTACGCCCCCTTTTTTCGTATGTGTGTGGGGAGAGGGGCGAGTGTGGGGGTGGGTGGCGGAAAGGGGGGGGTGGGGGGAAACGCGGGGGGGGGGGGGGGGAGGGAAAGGGGGGGAAAAAAATTTTTTTTAGGTATAAAAAAACAGTTTAAAAAGAATTATCATACATAGCAGGGGGAAAAAAAAAAAAAAAATTTTTTTTTGGGGGGGGGAAAAAACCCCCCCCCCGGGGGTCCAAAAACCCCCCCCCCCAAAGGGGGGGGGGGGGGGAAAAAAAGGGGGGGGGGGAAGGGGGGATGGGGGGGTTGGGGGGGGGAAGGGGGAAAATTTTTTGGGGGGGGGGGGAAAAAAAAAAAAAGGAAAAGGAAAAAAAACCCCCCCCCAAAAAAATTCCCAAAAAAAGGGGGTTTTTGGGGGGGGGAAAATTTTTTTTTTTTTTAAAAAAATTTTTTTTTGTTACCAAAAATTTTTTTTCCCAAAAGGGTTTTCCTTTTTAAAAAAAAAAAAAAATTTAAAAACCCAACCCCTTTTTTTTTGGGGGAAAAAATTTTTTTTGGGGGGGGGGGAAAAAAATTTTTTTTTAAAAAAATTTTAAAATTTAAAAATTTTTTTTTAAAGGGTTTTCCCCCCCAAACCTTTTTTTCCTTTTTAAAAATTTTTTTTTTTAAAAAAAAAGGGTTTTTTAAAAAAAAAGGGGGGAAACCCCTTTTTTTTTTTGGGCCCTTTTTTTTTCCCCCCGGAAGGGCGTATAGTCAAGGGGGGTGAGAGGGGTTTATGAGGGCGGAAGGGGGGTGGAGTGGTATGGTGGCGGAAGGGGGGAAGAGGGGTGGTATGGGGGGGGGAAGGGGGGGGAAGGACAAAAAGTGGCCCGGGGGGGGGCGGGGGGGATTAAGGGGCCCCAAAAGGGGGGGAAAGAGCGGGAAAATTTTATTTTCCCAAAAGCATTCACTTGAACATTTGCTTTTTCACAATGAATTTAATACGTAGAATTTAGTAATACAAATACAACCGGGTGTTTAGTAAACGTTAACCCATAGTTGTATTTGTGGGGATCGACGTAAGTTTGGTATTACCCTAAATTGCAGATAATTTGATTCAAATTTGATTGCCCAAATTAGTACATTCAATCGAACCGGGGGTTTAAACAGCGTCATTGGTTCATTATCCACAAATCAATGAAACACCATTCCGTTTAAACAGTCTTATAGACGAAATAAAGAAAATGGGGAATTCGGGATAAAAGAGAAGAGGGTTAGAGAAACCTTATGCAGTTTAGGATTCGTTGACCACTTCAATTATTACAAGAGGTTACCCTAACATTTTCGCAGTTATACGCTGAATATAATTCGCATTTATTCTATATAGAAATGAGGTAATTTTTCTGAATGAACTGGGAGGGAAAGGCCGCATGTCTGGATTCATGGGTACATTTACTCTCCAGCTTGTAGTCAACGAGAGCCCAAATTGTCTCTTGCTCTCAAGCTAGTCTAACTACCTTACTTACCCACCCACCTTAAAACAACTAATCATTTGTCCTAATGCAAAACTCAGTTTTATCAAATTTACCTGGGGAGTGGTTCTAACAAAACCCAGCTAGCATTTAATGTGGAGTAGATAAGGCCATCACTCGATCAACACCTGTTAATAGCCGAGTGACAAGGCCAGCACCTGCTAGGAGGTAGAAAATGGCAAAAGTCGACAACTGGGAATAGACATGGTGCAGGGATTATTTTTTAAAACGACGTTTCATCCAAGGCTGGGCTTTATCAAAGCCCAGCTTTGGGCGAAACGTATTAAAAAAGGAGCAACACGTTCTTAAGTTGGTTTAACGACTTCTGGATTTTATCCTTCGGAACTTATCATACCTGCTCTCTGAAGCTCCACCACTACCTCATATAGCTTTTTTGTTCTTTACACCTTGAAACTAAAGAAAAAATAACTCCATCCTCGCATCTTGTCATTTTTAATTTCTTGAACTTTTATTATTGTGACCGCAAAGTCTATGTAGTTCATTCAGCAATCAGGAGTGATGGCTGCTCGATCTTTCAACCATTAAGTGCGAGAGTATCTAGTTGTCCTTTAACACCCTGTCACTCTTTACTCATGTTTCCCCTTTTGGGTTTTTTGCATGCTGCCACCTCTTGCCCCAGGGTGATGAAGATAATTTCCCTAGTCTTTCGGCTTATTGCTTGTATCTTGTTGTAAGCCTTGGGCTATCATATAGTTAGTTTACACATGCCGGGAAAAGATGGGGTCCAGACGGGGAGTGGTACTCCATGGTGGGCCTTACGTCAATCATGTATGTTCCTAAATTTGCAGAATTTTTGTTCTGATTGATCTGCTATTTGCCAGCTTTCATTATATTGCCGAGGTGACCAAGTCCATTTGCCCCTCTTGCCTTGATTAAATAATGAGCAAGATTCGCCATGATAGTATACAGACCAAATGACTTTAGGAAAGCTTTCGATATTTGCAGACCTTTAAAATCCTGCATCTTAAATTAAAAAAATAGTATCAGATGTCGTGCTGTTGCATACCTAAAGTCCTACTTAACAGCAGACACCAATGTCTCCCTCAAGGGCATGACCTCGTCAACTTGACCCATCGACATAGGGGTGCCCCAGGGCACTGTTTTCGACCCTCTACTATTCCTCGTCATTTAAAAGATCTCCCAAATGCATTTCAATTACTCAAACCTGTTTTGTTTGTAGATGGCCAGTTTTTATCGTCTTCCCTGTTATTCGCTGTATTGGACTGAAGAAGCCATGGCTGGCGACACGTTTCCTCAAAAAAGATTCCAAATGTTGCATAGGTGCCCCATTCTTCAATTGTCGGTTTTCAAAACCATTTTCATTTCAATAAAATTGCTTGCAAAAATTACATACATGGCAGTTATAAAATTATGTTAACCTGCCCGAAATGCTCCGCATAACGAAGGCTTTCTATAAGTATCAGTTGTAACTTTTTCTGAAACTCGTGTAAACCAACTTAGAGAAATTTATAATTTGTATGGAATTTACTGACTTTTGCCATAAAAGTGGGCTCTATTAGTTCAACAGAAGGTCTGTGATTTGATAAAGCCATTTGCATGGGCGACAAGTCGTTAGTTAATATCTTATTATTACCTCACCCATCTTGTGGGCGTAGCAAGATTACAGGGCACGTATGGCCAGGATCGGGCCGCAAGTTGATAGCTGAATATTGTGGTAAAAACTATTTAATGTTTTATCGGGTGACGATCGCAATGAGTTATTAGTAGACAAATTAGGTCGCGCAAAAAAAAAAAAAGGCCCAAGCGTTATTCCCAGTGAGCATTATATTATTATAATCAAAGAGCGCTAGCCACAAGCTATACAGCGCTGCGGGCAGGAAGGAAGCGAGGCATCGGTGGCAAAAGGGAGGATGAGTAATAGTTACGGATAACAGCGGGGTAGTGGATGGTGAAAGGTTTGGGCAGCAAGAGACTAAACCCTAGAAGGTGAGGGGAGTGCGAAAGTATCATCGAGTTTGTGAGTAACCCAGTCGTTGTCAAGAAGTCAATGAGGATCAGGATTAAAGGAGGGTCCATCGCAAGAAGGAAGGTAAAGAGAGGTAGTTTATTTTATTATAATCAAAAAGAACGCTAAGCCACGGACTATACGCGCTGCAGGCAGGAAGAGTGGGGCTCGGTGGCAAAGGGGATGGATACCCAACAGGTTACGGATAACGCGGGGCGTGGATGGTGAAGGTAAAGGGCCAGAAAACTAACCAAAAAACAATCAAAATTCACAAGGGAAAACCCAAACAAAAACCCCCCCCCCCCCAAAAGGAGGGTCCTCGCAAGAGGGAGTAAAGAAGAGTAGTGACGAGACGACGTTGGGGTAATTCTGCGGCTCGTTGATAGAGAGGGCGTCTAACGATGGGGCCCTAATCGTACTGGAACTTGACACTGCTCACAGAGAGGAAACAGGGTGCCTCCCCTGAGATACCCATGAGTAAGACGAGTGTGGCCAATGCAAAGGCGGGAGAGAGTGGTCTCCCAACTCGGCACTGATGACAAGAAGATGGCCAGTAACCTATGCTCGGTTTAATAGAATGAAGTTTGTTACGAGCAGAGTGCCCAAAAGTTGTTGCCAAGGGTGCGAAGGTGGGTAGCTATTGCAGCAAATAGTCCAGAAAGGGAAAAACACCTCGATGGGGAAATTGGTAGGTCATATACTGCTGGACCGCCAGCAGTGTCTGCCGTTTCATTGCCCTGTACGTCGACATGACCAGGGACCCAACAAAAAACAATATCTTTATGTTTGGTAGAGATACGGGTACCCAAAGTTGGTTTCGGAGAACTGGGGGATGAGATGTATCAAATTTTCGTATAGCATGTAGAGCACTAAGGGAGTCTGGGGATACTACAAATGATGACACAGGCTAGATGAAATTTACGAATAAGTGCTGCAAGAATGGCTACAGTTCAGCAGTAAAAATGCTAGCTGAAGATAGTAAATGCCCTCGTACGACGCTGTCCGGAAACACTGCTGGAACCCGGGACGCCGTCTGAAGACTTAGAGCCATCTGTGTACACAGCGGTGGCATGAGAATGGGAGTGGAAGTGATCAAGAAAAGAGAGCGGGAAGCCACCGTAGGCAGTTGAGTTTTCGAGCAAGGGAGTGAAAAAGAACAGACCGAACAGCTGGAACTTCCCAGGGGGGCAGGGAAAAGTGAGATGCTACAGGGAACATATAAAGGTGGTAACTGAAGGGAAGACAAGAGTGAATGTAGGCGAAGAGAAAAGGGACGGAGCAAACAGGGGGCGGCAAAACGAATAAAAATGTCTACTAATATCGGTGACCATTCTATAAATGGAAGGATTGTGTAGATCGTGAGAGCGTACATAGTAACGAAGGCAATGGGCATCACGGCGATCAGACAAGGATGGAAATTTGCTTCTGTATAGAGGCTCTCAACAGGGGAAGAGCGAAAGCACAAGGCACAAACGTAAGCCTTGGTGATGGATAGAGTTAAGGCTAGAGAGTGCAGGAGAGGGCCGCGGAATAATCTGGTCACCTTTAATCGAGTTTCGATAAAACGGGGCTGAATGTAGGCGAAGCAGAGTTCGACGATCAGCTCCAGGAAAGATGAGCAAGGGTTTTAAGAAGGTTTAGCCGGCTGTGAAAGTTGCCTTCAGAGAGGTAATGTGAGGTTTCCAGGTTAACCGACGGTCAAAGAGAAGGCCTAGAAAACCTGATGTATCACGTTCGGGGATACGGGAGCCATAGAGATACAAAGGATGATCGGAGATAACAGAGCGTCTAGTGAAGTAATTTGGTGGTTTTGGTACTTGAAAATTTAAACCATGTGTGGTGGCCCAAGTGGAAACACGGTCGACCGCATGCTGGAGAGAAACTGCAATTGGGGGACAGTCAGCGCCTGCAAAAGGGCATTAGCGAAGTCATCAACATAGAGTGATGACCAAATATTGGGTGGAAGAACAAGGGCCAAATCATTTATAGCAAGGAGAAAAAAGTGTTGTGCTTGAACACATCCCTGAGGGACACCTTCAGCTTGGAGGGAAGTCCGGGGAAAGAACATTATTGACTCGAACACGGAAATGTCTGTCAGTTAAAAAGTTCTTAAGGAAGGATGGTAGATTGCCTCGGAGGCCTAAGGAATGGGCCTGGGCCAAAATATTATACCTCCAAGTTGTGTCATATGCCTTCTCAAGGTCAAAAAATATGGCAATAACTGAGTGATTATTCGCAAAGGCATTACGAACATACGTATCAAGGTAGTAAGGGGTTATGGTAGAACGACCCTTAGGGAAAGCCATATTGACTAGCGGAGAGACTTTTGTGGTCTCTAAATACCACATTAAAACGTCGATTTACGAGGCGTTCCATCACTTTGCAAACTGCACTTGTAAGAGCGATGGGGCGATATGGGAGGCATCATGTCCTGTAGTCCCCGGGTTGCGGAAAGGGAGAACAATGGCAGATTTCCACAGCTGGGAAGAACTCCTTGTGCCCAAATAAGATTGAAGAGGTGTAAGGAGGGACTACAAGGGCGGGACCGATGTAAAATGTTGTAACATACGAATATGAATGTCATCAGGCCCAGCTGCTGATGATCGGCAAGCTGAGGGGTTTTGCCTCCAGTTTTGAAGTGTAAAGGGCACATTATATGTTCTTCTCCGAGAGAAGAAAAGTCCAAGGGTACTAATCTCTGGCGACTTTGGGGAAAAAGAAACGAGGGCATAGATGGAGCCCTCGGGGGAAAAACGGACCAGATGTGTGCCAAGTTAATGGCAACGTCGAGGGGGGTTTGCTTATCAACACCCGTGACCCGTAGAACAGGGCCGGGTCAGGAGGTATTTACCACTCAATTTCCCACTTTTTTCAGAAATGCATCATAGAAGAGCAGAGGTGATGGTGGAAACATAGTCTCGCCAACAAGTGCGTTTAGCTTCACGGATGACACGGCGAGCGATGCACGCTTTGCTTAAAATCAACAAGTCTCTCGCGGTTTATTGTACGGTACCTGCCCATGCAGCACGTTTCAACCGTCAAAAGTATGGAGGTCAAGGTGGGAACCCAAAACATGGAGGGGGGAAACAAAAGGCCCAACTTCCTGAGAATGACCCCCCCGAGGTTTGGGGTTAATAAAGTAAAAAAGTGGGTTATAAACAGAAAACAAGTTGGATAGGAAAACTCAAAGGGAGGATTGAAAAGGAAACCACTTAAAAGGGTGGGTGTGGTAAAGATCCCCAAATTTTCCCGGAAAAATTGCAGAGAAGGGCTTTTTTAAAGGTTGAGAAAGGAGAAAAATAAAAAAATCGGGTGGGGGAAAAGCCCCCTGTATTTGGGTTTTTGGGAAAAAAGACCAAGGTGGGAAAATGGGAAAAGCAACTTTAAGACGATCCCAAGAGAGGATATTATGTAAAAGGGATTCAAAAAGGGGGAAGTACGAAATTTAAAAGGCATGGTGAGGGAGAAAAGTCAAATATGGGTGATTAAATGTCCCCCAGAGGAAAGGGGGCGATTAAAATGTAAAGAATGGGGGTAAGGTGAAAAGAAGGAACGGAATGAAATGCCTGAAGGAAAAATTTGAAATTTGAAACCACTTTTAAATTTAAAAATGGATGGGGCCCCATTTTAATAGGAGGAGGAGGAGTGGGGTAAGGGGTATGGGACAGGGAATTTGGACTGGTAACAAAGTAGGGGGACGGGAAAGGTTTTAAAGAAAGGGAAACTGGAAGAAATTTAAAGTTGGGGGGGGGCACGAAAAGGAGAGGCTGAAAAACGGTTGAGGTGGACAGGATAGAGGGAGTAAATTGGGAGGGGTGGACGGGGGGTGTGGAAAGGCATAAAAATACAGGAGGAAGGGAAAGGGTTTTTAAAATTTTTCTCAATTGTAAATTAGGGGGCCAAAAAGGGGGGAGGGGGAAAGATAATAGGTTACCAGAGATGGGAAAGGTTTTAAAGGGTGAGGAAAGGGGGAAGAGGGAAAGGGGAAGGGGCAGAAATTGGGGGGGTGGAGGGAATGTGGAATTTTTTGGGGGGGGCTTCTTGTTAGGGGGAGAAAGGGGACGATTTTGTGGGTTTTTAGGTGCAGGTTTTCGAGGTCTTGTCGATACTGGGGCTTGTGAGGAAGGACACGAAGATGTGAGAACAGACTGAGTTGTAGTCGGGTCGTCAGAGCCAAGGGGCAGCAAAAGGATTAAAATTTCCGTAGTGGCTATGGGAGGGGGTAATAACAGAGGAGGCTGCAGAAGATGGGACCCAGAAAAGGGGGAACGTTTGGAAACACGAGAATAAGGAACACAGGGTAGTCTCCCTTGGAGGCGGAGATGAGTAACTGCCCTAGCATAAGGGAGACCTTCTGCCTCTTTGAGGCAACGGATTTCACGGGTTTATTTAAGTAGACCTGGCAAAAGGCGGGAGTACGAAGGGTGAGTTCATTCAATTTTAAAGGAAAATGGAGGTTGACTGCAAGATGTATTAGAAAGGTCGGGCAGCACCACAGACTGGGCTTGGCCATAGATCTGCAATATTTCGCTGGGTGACCAAACGCCAGAATTTCTACATTGTTGCAGTGTAGGTATCACCTTTCGAACTTGTAACCGATGTCCCGCGACATATACAGAGGACGGGAGTTCTCGGCTGTCAAAAGTTAACGAGCCACATTGCAAGGGTAACGTTCCGCCCCCGGGCAGGAAGGACATAAGTGTCTACTTTTAGGATTGGGGATCCTGGAGTTCCAGCTGTTCAAAAATTTTCATTGCCACATGACTGGAAATTTGTTGGACTATGGTATGGGGCAGAATGACAGTACCACTACAAGAATGAGAGGGAAAAATGTTTTTCAACAGTGATAGGAGTAGTATCGATATTCGAAGGAGAGAAAGATCATGAGCTTGGGTAGCATTCTGGACAGTGACGATGGCGTACCGCCCCTTGAGGCGTGAAATGAAATATCTTGCCAACTGACGCAGGAGCGCTTTGGCAATACTATGGTCAGAAAGGTAGGCAGAAGAAGAAGTTGGTTTTTAAAGTAAAGAATTTAGTCCATTGTGTGGTCCGAAATGAGCGTGGAGAGGGAGTGCTTGACGTGTCGGGTTTTTTCCGAGTGAATGGGAAGGTAAAGAAAGAGCATCATCAGGAGATTGACGTTTGGGGTTTAGGTGTAGGACCAGAGTTGGTCCCGGATGAAATGGCGTGGGCGATTCGAAAATTGCCGTACCCTAGAGGGAGAAGCCGGAGCAAAAGTCAAAGGAGAGCGGAGTTCAGACAAATCGAAGGAGTCAGTCGAAGCCCCCGGGACCTGAAGCGGGTGAGGGGAAAAAGCACCAGCAAGAGGTACAGGGGCATCAGGAGTGTCCGAAAAAGTGGTCTAAACACAAGGCAGGGTCAGAATGGGGTGCGGTATCAAGAAGGGGCCGGGGGGGTAGTGGTTTCATGGACTAGGGCTGCCATGGTTAGGTTAGTCCTTTGCTTTTGTTTTTAAGAAAAAAAGAAAGAAGAAAAGAAAATAAAAAAAAAAAAAGAATAAAAAAGGGGGGAGCGGGGGGGGAATAGTTCCCAGGAGGAATGAAAGGGCCGGAAATCTCCTCCGCGCCCCAAAAGGACCTCAACACCCCTAGTAGCGCAGATGCAGCATGGAACCCGTGCCATTTCCCTACCCTTCATGCCAGTAAACCAGCAATCCCCGGGTAGCAACCTCACATCTGCCCAGCTACCTCGGTGGACAAAAAGAGGGGCGGCCGGATATCCCCCACAAAGCATACCTCCTTCGGCCACCAACCCCGGAATCCGAAAGGTGGCTTCCAGAGATACACCGTCGCCAAAAGACACCCCAAGCTACTCGGGATACCGGAGAGGGATCGAGACATCCCCAGGCAATCCAGATTCCACGGCAAACTACCCCGCCACCGCCAAGAACCTCACGGAATGGGATGGACCCGGTGTCCTTTCCCCTACCTAGGAACTAGCGCGCCTGTGGGAGAAATCCCGAAGGCCAAAACGAGGAAGGGCAAAAGGGAGGGGTGAGGAGGAGGGGGAATCGAAATGGGGAGGATGGATAGGGGAGGGGAGAATGGGGGGTAATTAGGTTCGGTCTGAGGAAGAGCCCGACAGGGTAATTCCTCAGACCAAGAGCCTCTTCACCACGCCAAGGAGCCCCCTTGAAGAGGTTCCAGTGAGCAAAGTAAGGGTATTTTTAAAGAATGGTTTGTAATATCCCACTGTGGATAATATTACTTTGACATTTCTGAGCGAGTCGTCGTTGATTCATGAGTTTTATCGCATTCCAGTACATTGACACAAGGTGTGACACTTATCATCTGGCAAAGTTTACATTTCGTTTGGTCTACATCTGGTGGTGGTGATTTAACATCCTAAAGATACCGAAAAACTCAGCCGGAGCTGGGCGGTAGTGACATCCAAGGTATTTGTTGGATGCACCATAGACATGTGGTTGGTTGCTCCTGCATGTTTACCTCTCAAGGAAGGTTCCTTGATGTTGGTGAGGGGCTCTTGATCTAGGAAATTGGATCTGTGCTCTAGTTCCTAAATTGAGCCTGAATCCCTTCCATCCCCGCCTCAAACATGCGCTGTAAAATCCTAGGGGGTTTAGCGTCCCCCATGATTATAATGGTATTTATTATAAAGTTAGCTCTGTCTTTCGGTATTTTTGGATCCAGAGGTTCTTTTTTTCTTGAATCTTGCCTGTGTTTTAAATTTAATGGATAAAACAATGGGAGTAATTAATTCTTTTGTTGGTATATCATACATAACATTATTTTAAAAATGGTTCTGGGGGCATGCACACTTTAATTATGTAGATTTTAATCTAAGATAACCTATTGAAGTCGGTGTGACTTTGCCGTTGGGAGACGGATCCCCTGCAAGCCTTTGAAGTGCACCTTATTCATTACGTTTTCCCCCATCTCTTGAGTTATTGTCATAAAACAAGAAATTAGTTGCAAGCTTTACTGTTAAAAAAGTATAGTTTTATCGAAATCCTTCCCTTACGAGGTGTGGCATTAAAAGGGTTTAATCTGCTTCCTAACCTTTGAAACTATATGTCATTGACGCTGGGATGTAGTTCAAGGTTTCTAGTCTCTTTTTTTTTAATCTAGAACATGAGAACATTAGCATTTTTCCATATTCTGGCAGTGTCCTCATCCCCGTACTGTTGATATTGAGGGCCCCCCCACACTTTCGTACCATAGCTACACGTCAGGTTCCATTTCACTTTGTTTTAGCACTTCATCCTTCGGTGTTTTGTGGTTTCCAGACTTGCTGCTGGGTTTGTCCAATATTCCCATATCGGGAACTACTCCTGTTAAATTTAGCCTCATTAAAGCTCCTCACACGTCACTCTGAAGCCTCTTGTTGCGTTCTCATGTCGCTTGTAAGCCTCGAGTTAAACTCCTCACAAATGTCGCTTTCATCTTCACCAGAGCGCGTTTTACAGGCGTTTATTCGAGCTTGTTTTAAGTACTCGTAACTTTTTTTTTTCGGGGAAGAGACCCCCCCCCTGACCCCACCGTTTAGATTAATTTGACCAATATTAGTAGTCTCTGGCCCCTTGGGCATTGTTTTATTACTCTTGAAGTTTGTGTGGAAAAATAACCTGCAATGAGGTTTACAGGGTTATTACCTGAATTATTACATGCAAGTAATTTGGGGAGGTAAATGGGACTTAGTCCCCAGTAGGTCACAGGACTGTCACTCCTTCGATGCCCACTCCTTTACCATCACAAAAAAGCTTGACCAGACATTAAATTAATAATTACAATATTTAACATTAATGCCAATAATGGTAAATCATAAAATAGTGTGGACTGTATGAAAATTAAGGAACCGATCTCCAATAAGGATTAATGGGAACACTAAGACAGACAGGGAAAGAATTTTCTAATTGGCACCAGGCACATGTGTAACAAAAGGGTAAGAATTTTCAAATTTGGGGCCCCAGGCACATGTGTAACAAAGGGTAGAAATCAAGAAATTTATATTACCACCTACCATTTATATCGTAGTTGGATCACACAACAATGCCTACCTAACAAATAGAATCCTACTGGCCCGTGAGAATCTAAAGAAAGGACTACTGGCATACATATTGATGTGTTGCATTGCGATGCTTCATTATTTCCACTATAAACCATCCAATTCTTGAGGCCCCGCAAATTCTGTTCCTATTCTTCAACAGGGGATTCCCAGTACTTATTAATTTAGTTTGAGGAGACCCATTTATTTATGGCCTCGATGTTGTCGGATTACTAGACGATTTCATCAAAACCAGTGCTCTTTACATTAATTCATATGGTGTCCTCCCTCCCTTGTACCACTTGTGGCTGCTGCACACCCTCCTTCATACAATTTCTTGAAGGGTCAAATCAGCGTCACATCTTAATACACAATTATTTATTGTATTTACAATGTTGAATTTATGAAAATTATTAAAACATTTTCCACACTGCATATTGAATTTTCGTCTGCAGTCTTTCGCGATTCCACTTTCATCCATCCTAGGGCTAAAGTAATTCTCAAAAAACCCTGTCTAATTTGTCTTCGATTTCCACCTCTGTTTGTCAGTGGTACTCTTAATGCCAAGCCCAATGATGATTCTTTTCAGATCGCTTGTCTCTCTAGGCTGGAGTTCTGCTGTACATGACGGCCCCTTTCAAGGCGGGGCAAAATTGCAGACCTGGAGAATATACAGAGCACTTTCACTGCATGTATAGTACGAAAAAAACACCTAAATTACTGGGAACAGTTGAAGCCCCTTGACCTGTACTTCTTGGAATGCAGTTGAGAAAGATAATACACACTTGGAAATCCTAAAGGGACTAGCCCAAATCTCCCCACGGAAATCACTCCCTATGAAAGCAAGACTCGGCAAGGGGTGCAAACATCTCCCAATGAAAACAGGCGCCATGAGTATGCTTAGACAACACAATAAGGTCAGAAGCCCAAGACTTTTCCCTTTCCCAGAATACATAAGGGAGGATTACCAGTAGCCCCCTGGTTGTCTTCAAAAAGGAGCTAGACGGGCACCTAAAGTCAGTACCTGACCAGCCGGGCTGTGGTTTGTATGTTTTGCGTCCGGCCGGCAGTAACTGTCTGGTTGATCGGCTCTGATCCACGGGAAGCCTGGTCATGGACAGGGCCGCGGGGCGTTGACCCCCAGAAACATCCTCCAGGTATCCCTATTTTCCTGTGTATGGATCCTGCCTATACAAAAATACAGTTTGTTCCACTTCCTGACAGCCCTGGGGACTCCTCTGAATTTTCAGTTTAAGTTGTGCTTTCTAGTTCCTGTATCCTGTCTCTAAAGCATTCTGCCCCTGTTCACCTTGTCAATTTCACTCTTTTACAGTGGACCCCCGCATAACGATGGCATCACATAGCGATTAATCCGCATACCGCTTGCTTTAATCGCCCAAAAAATTTTTCCTCACATACCGCTTAAAAACCCGCTTACCCTTTTTCGTCCGAGACACGTCCAATGTGGGCCTGAGCCACGCTCACATGTTCCACCCGGGGGCATTGTTTACCAGCCAGCCTCCGCGGTAACATCCAAGCATACAATCGGAATATTTCGTATTATTACAGTGTTTTCGGTGCTTTTTCTGGAAAATAAGTGACCATGGGCCCCAAGAAAGCTTCTAGTGCCCAAACCCCACAGCAATTTAAAGGGTGAGAATTACAATAGGATGAAGAAAAGATATTGATAAGTATGAAAGTGGAGTGCATGTCTCCGAGCTGGCCAGGTTGTTTAATAAACCCCAATCAACCATCGCTACTATTGGTGGTACAGCTGCTTTCTGCACTGTCAGCTGCTGCTGCTGTGCTGCTGCTGTAGCCCGTTGTTGGTGTGGCTTATTGAGAATACCAAGAAACAATTAAACCCCAGAGGATTTGCCACCCTGGATAACCCAAAAAAGTCAGTGTCATCGAAGACTGTCTAAACTTTTTTTCCATTGGGGTCCTTAATTTGTTCCCAGGATGCAACCCACACAAGTCGACTAACACCCAGGTGAACAGGGAAAATCCCGGGAAAACTAGTGCTCATATTGGTGAATTTAAAGCCAGAAAAGGGGTTGGTTTGAGAGATTTAAGAATCGTAGGGGCATACACGTGTGAAAAGGCCCTGTTCTGGAAGAAAAATGCCAAACAGGACCTACAGTACTCAGGAGGAAAAGGCACCCCCAGGAGACAGTGTCTATCAGTCATTGCTGCATCTTCAATAAAGGTAAGTGTCATTTATTCTTCATTTAGTAGATTTAGTAATGCTCAATTTATATACTGTGCATGTACTACTTACTATTGTGCATGTATCCTTCTCTTTGTGTGTGGGAAAATGTATATTTCATGTGGTAAATTTTTTTTTTCATACTTTTGGGTGTCTTGCAGGATTAATTTGATTTCCATTATTTCTTATGGGGAAAAATTCATTCGCCATACCGATTATTTCGCATAACAATTACCCCTCTTGCACGGATTTTAAAATGTTAACCTGGGGTCCACTGTATTTTGTACGTCGTTATCACATCCCCCTAGCCCCCTGTCCTAGAGTGTCTTCAGGTTGAGTTCTGTTGCTAAACGTTTGCACATTCTCCAATTTATTGACGTGCTTAACCCGGTGTGGGTTCCATACTGATGCTGCATACTCTTTGTATGGGGGACGTCACGCTGTACAGTCTCGCGAATGAATACTTAATGTCGAAACTCTGTTTTTAGTGTCGGAGTCAGTGTGTAGAGTGGACGTATGTGCTGCTAAGAGGGGGTCTGGGGGGTTTGTAGATTTAATTTTGGTCATGACAGTGGGAAGATTGTCGACTGTAATGAGTGAGGGAGACCACTTGTCTCCTCCTTTTCCCTCCTTCCCTTTCCTTCTCCCTCCCTCTGCCACCCTTTCTCCCTCTTTTTAACCTATATTATTGTCTAGCATATTTCAAGTTTCATATTTTTTGTTTGTGCTTGAGGTCCCACTAATTCATGTGGTACGTTTGCATTACTGCCCCCTTACTGACACTGAACAGAGTAGGTAAAAATGTGGCCTCCCTAGTAACCACTATCTGGCCTCCCCAATGTCTAGCCAGTTCAGTACATTTAGTCTTCATATTTAAGAAAGGAATAATTTTGATTTGATTATGTAGCAATGTGTTGGGCAGACATAGCAACAAGACTGATAATCATATTAATGTTTTTACAATACTCACAAGATGAATAAACACATGTACAACACTTAGGTATCTTTACTCCCCAAACTGGCAACGTAGATTTACTTAATATAACCCTTTAGGTATGTAAGCTAATTTCTCACAGCTGAATGAAATGAATTAGGTCTAATTTTTTGATCATAGCAATGGACCACATGAACGAACACAGTCAGAACTGAAAGGGAAAAAGAATGTTACGTGCATAAGAGTAATGTTACAATTACATGGCTTATGACAAAATTACTTTCATCTCATAATTTTCTTTGGTTTGTAACGAATACTTAGAAAAAAGAACAATATTCTTTGCTACAACTAGATTTAACCCTTTGAGGGTCGACAGGCCCTCTCCGAAACTGTTCTCAGGGTCGGCCAAATTTAAAAAAAAAAAAAAAATTATTTTTTATGAAAAAATTTGTTTTTTTTTTCTAAACCATTATAGGATAAGCAAAAAAAATTTACCATCAATACTTCGGAGATATGGATGCATGAAGTTTGCAGAAAATGAGCCGCGTATGGCAACAGCGGCGACTGCCGCTCACCGGTAAACTTTAGTTTACTTGTATTTGAAGGTTTGTTGTTTTTTTCACTTTTTTATTTTTTCACATAACTTATGTGGCCTGTGAGCCAAAATAAGGTGCAAGTAATATATTACACTCGTTGTATACAACACAATAAGCCCCAAACATAATTATCAATATATTGTTTTCAAAACTTGTTTACAAAAACAAAACAAAACAAAACATTGTTTATTATTATTGTTCTATAATATTATACCAATATACAGTCACTGAACATATTCCTATTAGTTCTGCAGCTTGTGGAACTCTGAAACATGGTGTATACACAATGGTGTTTTATCTTTCTCCCTCATTCTCTTTCAAACTGTGTCTCTCTTTCTGTTGTCTATTCTGCTCACAGGTACACATAAATACAAGTATACATGTAAAATAACCTAGGATAACCAAAGATCCCGACAAAGTGCTATACTCTGCTTGAAGATGTAGGTAAAAGTGATGGGGCACAGTCTTGTGGCTCTCTGAGACAGAGCTAGACGGATAGACAGATAGACAGGGAGCTTGACAGACAGACAAATAGACGACAGAAATGTTAGTGTACCAGTACCCGTTTTACTAGTGTTCCCCCCTCCTCCTCCTCTTCTTCCTCTTCCTCCTCCCCTTCTTCCTCTTCCCCCTAATCTTCCTCCTACTATTCCCCTTCCTCTTCCTTCTCCTCCTCTTCCCCCTACTCTTCCCCTTTCTCCCTTCTCTTCCCCGTCCATAGTTTTAAAATTTCAAGGAGTCCGCAGCTGTCAAGTGACTATTGGCTCATTACTCTTTCCCCCTCCGGCCTGTCAAAACAAAGGGGTCGGATGCTGCTTCCCCTCCTCCATTCTATCTATCTTTCTCCCTCATTCTATCTGTCTGTATCTCTGTCTCAGGTACACAATAAATACAAGTATACATAGTATAAATTTTCCTAGGATAACCCAAGAAACCAGACAAAGTGCTATACTCTGCTTGAAGATGTGAGTAAAAGTGATGACGCAGTTTTGTGGCTCTCTGAGACAGAGAGCTAGATGGACAGACAGGGAACTTGCAGACAGGCAAATAGACAAAGAAATGTTGTATACAGGAAAAAAAAGGGGGGCGATGTTCATTTTTTTTGGGCATAAGCTCTCCCCTCTAAAATGTCAGCATTATCAGATGTTTTTCCCCTTATTTTTTACTGTCTGGGGAACTTTATTTTTACTATTATTATTTTTTAATTTTATTTGTATTTTATTTTATGTATTATTATCATTACGTTTTCTTTTCTTCTCCCCCTCCTCCTTTTCCTCTTGCCCCCTCCTCCTTTCCCTCCTCCCCCTCCCCCTTCTTGGAAAAGTTTGAAGGCTTGTAGTTCATAATCACTATCTTTATCACACAATGTCACAACTGAGTCGGGATTTGAAAATAGGATTTTCCTTTTGATTCTGGAAACTGAACGACGGCCAGCCCCAGAGAGGGGAAGGCTGGGGGTTTTTGGGGGTTTTTCCTCACTTTTCCCCATATTATGGTCTTATTTTCGGTAAAAACCTCCCAGAACTTGAAACTCATCTTTTACTGTCACTTCCCTCTGTATTGAACTGTCACTGGGGAACAAAAGTGTCCCCCTTCGCCCAGGAGGGGGAGGAACTTCTTACTCCTGGGGCCGGGGGGAAATTGTGTACTATGTTGGGATTCCCCCAATGCACCCCTGGGTCCGATTTTTTCCCACTGCGCACACCCACCCACAGACCCATTCTCTCAATCTAGGCTTTTCGCCTTTTTCCCGCGAGATTTGAGGCCGCTAGTTTTGGTACTAGTACTCAAAAAACCCCCACGCGTAAGAGTCTAGTCGACCAAAACCCCCAAAAGGGTTTAAAAACCGAGTTTACTTTCGTTATGCCAAAATATGAAAAGAGTTTTTTAATCTTGGCTTTAGTGACCCGGATACAATGAGCATTTCCAAAAAATTAAAGACCGGCTCAAATTATGAAAATGTTTGAATCACCATTTGTGTGAAAAAGAAAATTTTGTAAATCTGAAAAATCAAAAATTAAATCTGCAGTGACTGACCCAACCTGCCCCCCTAGGGCAGTATTCGGGAGTGAAAAAGGGGGACAGTGCCCGACTTATATTGTTTTATTTAAAACATGATCAGGGCTTCATTTTTACCATTGAAGCAGCACTGTAAGCCCTTGTGGTTTGCCTTTTTTTTTTATTTAATAATCTTCCCATTGAAAAACTCCTCGCTTACATTTACATTTATTTTTTTCAGTGTACAAATGGAAGTTAGAATTTGAGCAATTATCGAACAATTGTAATTATGCACGAAGAATAAAAGTATATTCCCCACAAGATTATTTAAGCTGGAAGAAAATATTGTGATGATACTGACGAGGTGTGGAGAAGACGGCTATGTACAGTTCAGGACATTTATTAAGGACGAGTTGCACCACGTCACTTGCTCCTGAAGAAGCCATTCAGGGTTTAGTTTTTTCCTGCTGTCCTTAGCTGTATATAAATAAAAAGGACAATACCGTAAATGGGCAATATATACACATATTACTGTGTATGATAATTGTATTTGGGGTGGACCTGTACCTCAGTAGTCACAAACCCGGGACTAGGAGACGGAAAACTTATGATACGTTTCGGTCCAAACGTGAACTATTAACTAGTCACACAGCCTTTGTGACTAGTTAATGGTCCAAGTTGGACCCAAACGTCGTCGCTTTGTTCCTATAGTCGTTATTTGTGCACTAGTTGATTAGGCTCGGATCTACCGTGAGGCCTGGTCACAGACCGGGCCCCGGGGGCGTTGACCCCCGAACATTCTCCAGGTTACATGCATCATCTGTTGATGCTCATCTGTTGCTGGAGTTTTTATTTTCTTCTCTTCCCTTTTTTTTGGCATCTTCTTTCTTTCTTCGTTCTTCAAATTCTGATATCATTCTGGACAATCTAGGTGGCATCCTGGTTCCCATGTGTTGTCTTCACTGTAAAGGAAAACTTTTATTACTTAGATTAAACTAATAAATACCCTAGTCGAGCTATGTGATAAAAAATACCAATCCCAAGAATCAAAGCTAGAGAGGGTAATATGTGATAGGTATGTAATTAGCTTTGACATTTGAAGAGAGCTTTGACTGTATAGGTAATATATTCAGTACTCTTGGCAATATTAAAAAAAAAAAACAGTAAAAGCAACTATGCAATCTGAATAATGCACAACACAAAATTATACTATCATAACATCAGATAAAAAAAACATTAAATTATTAAAAGACTCCTACAAGTTCTAAGACATCTATGGCACTTGAATTATAAAATGCATGAAGAAAGTGTTAAGACCTAAGCCATAAGTCAAGTATTAAAATGTGTTTCACATGGGAAATAGAAGGGAGAAGCAACTGCCAGCAGCTGACTACAAGCAAGATGTGTGGGCTCGATCCTCAAATTGACAAGTTTGGCCTCAACGTGACAATTTCTGCTTAAGGAGTTCATACATAAGGTGGATACTTAGCTTCAACAATCAGAGAATTGACAAAATATAAGGAGAGTTATCCAACATTCCTTGAAAAACCATGCAGTACAACCCTAACTGAAACCAATGCATGGAAAAATTGAATACAGAAGTAAACAAGGTCTGTATTCAATTCAATTTGCTGAGATCCAAATGGAACACAGGAAAAATTTCCTACAATGAAAATTTTCCCAAATTTTGAGCAGAACCTAAAGTATTTCTACCAAGAATAAATAAAAATAAAAAAAAAATTACCAAAAAGTCATTCAGGAAAATTGAATAAATAAATATATTTCACAAAAAATTAGTCAAAACCCTCTACCAAATACTGACCCTCTATATAAGGTGGGTTATAAACCCAAAGATAGAAATAGAAACTAGGGGAAAACCTAAAGGAGCTTATGCAAGCTGTCCCTACTTTTTTCCAAGGCTATCAGGAAGTTTTCATTCTCAGAGGAATAGATATAGGCAGGTATTTCAACTGCCACATGAAGAGACTAAACTTCCATGACTTGCATACTCGCTTTAGGTCAATAAAGTGTTAAACTCTATACTTACTCTCCTAACCCTTCCCTTTTAGGTAGTATTCAACACGACCCTTTTTGTACACGCTTATCTAAAATTTTCTCAACTGAGTACTCCTCCTGGTCATCTGGATCCGGAGAATGGTACTCTTTTTTGGTCATCGTGTTTGATTCCCCTAAACAAATATTTTAACACTAATTTTAAAGCATTTTTACTTTTATTTTAAAAAAAAAGATTATGCACACCAAAATTTTTAAATTTACTGCAAAGTGAGTTATAAAAGAAAATATGTTTTGTGAAAGCCAGTTAGGTAATCGTTTAAAAAAATTTTCCATGTTGTAGCTCAGCTTATATCATTCCTTGATATATTTACAAGTAAAAACTAAAAAAAAAATCATAAAGAATAAATCCATTTTTACCCCCAAATAAAGACAACAATATAAAATTTAGTTTTACCGAGACCCCCGTTTAAACCCCTAGTTACCCCCCCCGCACGACCTTAGCCCGCTTTTCAATAATTACGAATTAATGTACGTACTTTTCAATTTCCGAAAGTGTACTCCATTACCATTATAGACAGGGGGAAAGATTACAATTTCATTAGTGGAGAAAATTTATTATGGAGTTCTGGGAAGGGTAACTTCCTTACCTTATACAAAGCTATGTTTTTGGGGGGGTTTAAGGGTAAGGGGCTAGCATGCTGTTAGTAAAAAACAAATGGTCAGTGTTCTTGCTGTGCTTAGACTGTCCTGGTATTTGTACATTTTTCCATAATTATCAAAGCAATTTTGGAAGTGCATGACACCCAAGGGGAAAATAGAATGTGAAGGTACCAGAAAAGAAAATTGTGTAAAATTAATCATAAAAAAAGACCCACCAAAATCCCTGACGGTTCTACAAACATCGAGTTATAGTGTAACCTATTAAACCCAAAAACAAAAGGGTTATAAATGAAATAAATTTTGTAAAAATTTAAAAATTTTAATAAAAACGACATGAAAAGGTATTGGCAGAATGTCGTAGCAGCTGAAGTCAAGGGCACTTTATTCAGACCCCTCGAGACGCGTTACCTCTTTTCACTTTTGAAGCGGTTCGGATGTCTGGGGGGGGCCCGTTTTTTTCTTCTTAGCGAGGGGTAGCAGTGTACTGCTCAAGGACAGCTGCAAAAACCCTTGGTTTACCATTTCCTTTTTTGGGTCCTGTGATTTAAAAGGTCTCCAAGCAAACGAAAACCCCTCTGCCATCACGTCTGTTAAGCCCCCGTTCCAAAACCTTTTTTTTTCTCCTTCCCCCTTTCCTCCCCCTTTTCTTGGCAACTCTTCTTTTTTTCGTTGGTTTTAAAACCCCCCACAAGCGATTTTCCCCAAAAAAAGTTTTTCAAATTTTCCCCCTTTTTTTTTTGGGAAACTAGTGATTTTCTGTTTAAATTTTTCTTTTTAAGGGAATTTTAATCCCCAAAAATTCCTCATCAATGGGGGCCCTTACCCCCCCACCCCCCCACCCCCACGTTTTCCCGGGCCGGCACCTTGGCAACTTAAACGGAATAAATTTTTAAAAAAAAAAATTCAAGGGGCCAAACCACATCCCAAAAAAAAAAACCCCAAAAAAATTTTTTCTTCAAGCTTTCCCCAATCCACATTATCATGTTTTTTTGCAGAGGTGCTCAGATTACAACGCTTAGAAGATATAGTATAAAGATACCAAACATATCCCAAATGCCAATACCCCAAAACCCCCCCTTAAAAGTGCAGCCTTGTACTTCCCATTTCCGGATCAAGCAGACTATATGAAAAAAACCCGGGTTTCCTGAACCCCTTCAAAAATATTACCCTGCTACACTCCAACAGACGTCGGGGTTCCCAGTATATTGTCCCTTCACTCCTATCAACAGTCATGCCGCTTGGGGAAAGCCCAAGCCCCCCCCCCACAAAAAACCTCTTTCCCCCTTTTTCCAACCCTTTCGAGGACGCCCCCTACCCCTTTCTTCCCCTATGATTTATTTTTTTTTCCTTTCATTCTACTTTGACATTCTCCAAAATGACCAAACCCCTCAACAACCCTTTTCTGCCTCTGAAAAATGCTTTTATTAACCCCCAACACCCCCCCTAATTTCCAAACTCCAAATTTTCTGCTTTATATTAACCCACATTCCCCTTAGAAGGAATCTCCACTGCCTCCCAACCCTTCTCGCTGCTGCATTTACCACCAAGCTTACATCCATTTAAGTGTGTTGGTATACATACTTTTTACATCCAATTTTCTTTATCTAAATCATTTGATACCTATCCCCTTACTCTTTTCTATTTTCTTTTTTTCAACTTTCTACTTTACACACATTCTCAAACTCACCACTAACCTTGCAATTTTTCTTGAATCCCCCTAAGCACGTACATCCGAACTTAAATTTCCCCATTTGAATTTGATTCCCCAAAATTTAATCCCACCCCTCTCCCGAACACCCTTTGTTTTATTTCTTTTACAACCCCTCTAAAATATATTAACCTTTGACTGTGCGGCCGTTATTGTTTGTGAGGTCCGTGTTTTGACGTATAAAAATTAAAAATTTAGGGGCCCTTCAAATAGGCGGGGAAAAAAGCTAGTGGCCCACATGTGAGGAAGGGTCTGTGTGGTCAGTGTGCACCACAAAAAAAAAATCCTGGGCACACAGTGCATAATGAGAAAAAAAAAACTCCGCCGTTTTTTTTTTAAAAAATGCCGAATTTGTGGTTTTTTTGTATAGTATTTGTGGTTGATTTCGTTTTCAGGGTTTTTTGTAGAATGGAAACTATATTTAAAAATGGAGTGTTTTTTTGTTTAAATTTTAAATTAAAAAAACCCTGGAAATGGAGCAAAAAAGTACAGGAATGTTTGATTTTTGCCGTGTTAAAAAAGTAAACAAATGTCTTTGCCCAATAAATGTCCAAATCCATCTAAACACAGTCATGAAGGGTTGATGAAATTTTTTAAATTATTCGTATTGCAGTAGTCTGCTTAACATTTAACTTTTTTTTTTTGTTTGAAAAAAATTAAAAATAAAAAGCAAGAGTAATACACGGGGACTGGGGACATAAATGAGAACAAAGAAAATCTTATTTTAGAGAGGAATGTCTGCATTGTTCATTTGGACCTTTTTTTAAAATTTGTGTTTTTTTTTAATTTTGTAAAATTGGGCCAAATTGCAAATTTCTGACCATGTTTTGGGTAGTTAAATCGGTAATGGGCAGTTTCTTGTGCCAATCGTAGAAAAAAAAAAGAGTTCTGAAGAAATAGTTATGAGTTTGGTTGACTGGAATAAACGGAAATTAGCCCAAAATGGGGTCAAGTGGGGTGAAATTGGGGTTTTTAAATTCCCCGAAGTGCTAAATTCGCTGGAGCGTAAATTTCCCTCGTTTTCCATCAAAAATTTTGTTTTTTGGTGTCTTTTCAAACGGGAAAAAATTCTCTATATTCTAAGAAAAAAAAAATTTTTTTTTTTTTTTTGATTTTTTTGCGACACCCGGAGAACTTTAGGATTGGGCCCTTTGACAGTCAAAGGATTAAACAACCTGGTGACATTAACTCCCCGTCTAAGACCCATTTTACGGGAAATACTACTCTCTTCTACAACCCTACTGAGCCTCCTATTTCCCCTAAAAACTCTTTACAGCATTTAGTAACTTACCCCCTATTCCATATACTTCAACATCGCCACATGCTCCTCTATCCACTATATAGCTTTTTAAATCCATAAAGAAAATAAAAATTTCCCCTCCCTTTATCTAAATACTGTTCAATCTGCTTAAATGTAAAACTTGATCTACCATCCCCTACCCACTCTGAAGCCCTTGTTATCCGAAAATTCTACATTCTGTCTTACCTTTTTTCTTTCAATTATAACCTATCGTAACTTTTCCTGGTATATCAGAAAACTTATTCCCTCTATTTTTTTTAAAATCTTTTTTGCCCCCTTTCCCCTTTATAAAAAGGGACTATACATGCTCTCTGCAACCCCTGGTCCCTTCCCTCTTTCATAATTTTTACAAAAAAGTACCAACCACTCCAACATATACCCCCCCCTGCTTTTAAACATTTCTGTATGTCCATCGCCCCGTGCTTTACCCCCAAATTTAGAAATGCCTCACGTACCTCCCCACTTTCTTTGCCTTCTTCACTCAAAAAAGATGGTATCCCTCCCTGGCCAGTGCATGAAATTTATAGGTAAAATTATTATATATACAGTGGACCCCCGCTAACGAGGATCACTAGCGATTAATGCATACGCTTGCTTTAATCGAAAAAATTTTGCCGGTCCCGAAAAAAAACCCGTCCGTTTTCGTCCGGCGCGTCAATGTCCCCCCCTAGCCGCCTCACATGTGCCCCCCGTGCCATTGTTTCCCAGCCAAAAAGCCCCCGCGGTAACATCCAGATCAATGGGAAAATATTTGTTTTTTAAAGTGTTTTCGGTGTTTTTTGGAAAATAAGTGCCCAGGGCCCCCAAGAAAGCTTCTGTCCCAACCGTACCCAAAAAGGGGTGGAATTCAATAGAAAGAAGAAAGAGTCATTGATAATTTGGAAAGTGGGTGCGTATTCCCGACCGGTAAGTTGTACAAAAAACCCCCAATCAACCATCGCTACTTTTGTGGGCACCAGAAAGACAATAAAGGGAAAGGTTTTTCCCAAAGGTTTAACTGTTTTTTCGAAACAAAGATCGCAAGTGAGGGGAAGATGTTGAGAGACTCTTATTGGTGTGGATAAATGAAAAAACAGCTAGCAGGAGATAGCGTCTTCAAGCGATAAATATGTGAAAAGGTGGGAAGTTGCATGAGGATTTAATTAAAAAAATGCCTGAAACTAGTGATGATGTGAGTGAATTTAAGGCCAGCAAAGGTTGGTTTGAGAGATTTAAGAAGCTTTAGTGGCATCCATAGTGTGATAAGGCATGGTGAGGCTGCCAGTTCGGACCACAAAGCGGCTGAAAAATATGTGCAGGAATTCAAGGAGTACATAGACAGTGAAGGATTTAAAAACCTGAAACAAGTGTTTAATTGTGATGAAACGGGCCCTTGTTCTGGAAGAAAATGCAAGCAGGACCTACATTATCAGGAGGAAAAGGCACTCCCAGGACTTAAGCCTATGAAAGACAGGCTTACTTTGTTGATGTGTGCCAATGCTAGTGGTGATTGCAAAGTTAAGCCTTTATTAGTGTATCACTCTGAAACCCAGAGCATTCAGGAAAAAAGAATGTCCTCAAGGATAATTTGTGTGTGCTGTGGAGGGCAAAACAGTAAGGCATGGGTCACTAGGGACTTTTTCTATAACTGGTTACACCATGCATTTGCCCCCAATGTGAAAGATTCCCTAACTGAAAAGAAATTAGAACTTAAGTGCCTCCTGTGTTAGACAATCCCACTGGTCATCCTACAGACGTGGCAGAGCGACTTTATGGGGACATGGCTTAAATTAAGGTAAAGTTTTTGCCTCCTAATAACCACTCCTCTCCTGCAGCCCATGGACCAGCAGGTTATGCAAACTTCAAAAAACTGTACACAAAAGCTCTGTTTAAAAGGTGCTTTGTAGTGACCTCAGAAACTCAACTGACTCTAAGAGAGTTTTGGAAAAGAGCACTTTAATTCCTCAATTGTGTAAACTTATAGGTAAGGCTTGGGAGGGAGTGACTAAGAAGACCTTGAACTCTGCTTGGAAGAAACTGTGGCCAGAATGTGTAGACAAAAGGGAATTTTGAAGGGTTTGAGGCTAACCCTGAGAGGATTTGCCACTTGAGGAATCCATTGTGGCATTGGGAAAGTCCTTGGGGTTGGAGGTTAGTGGGGATGATGTGGAAGATTTGGTGGAGGAGGACAATGAAGAACAAACCCACTGATGAGCTGATAGTTCAACTTCAAGAGCAAGAGGCCGGGCCCTGAGGAAACTGGTTTTCAGAGGAGGGGAAAAGAGAAAATTGGGAAGAAGTTGCCTACTACAAAGATTAAAAAAAATCTGTGCAAAGTGGCTTGAAGTGAAAAACCTCTATGGATGAAAATCACCCTACCCCAGCTATTGCAAGCCGTGTTGGAACCTGTACACTGACAATTTTGTGAAACACTTTAGGGAAGTCATAAAGGAACGAGAGGTACAGGCCAATGGGACAGTATGTTGTGCGAAAGAAGTCCAGTGACTCTGAAGCTGGGCCCTAGTGGCTTTAAAAAGAAGAAGGGAAGTAACCCCAGAAAAGGACTTGACACCTCAAGTCTTAATGGAAGGGGATTCCCTTCTAAACATTAAGACTCTCTCCTCCTCCCATCCCATCAATCATCACCAGATCTTAAATAAAAGTAAGTGTCATGTAAGTGTGCATGCCTTTTTCAGTTTGTGTGTATTAAAATTAACATTTCATGTGGTTAAATTTTTTTTTTTTTCATACTTTTGGGGTGTCTTGCACGGATTAATTTTTATTTCCATTATTTTTATGGGGAAAATTCATTCAAAATACCGATTATTTCGCATAAAAAATTTACCCCTCTTGCACGGATAAAATCGTTATGCGGGGGTTCCACTGTATTTGTGAGAATAAAAATTCAAAATGGAAAGCAAAAGAATGAAAGAGGGGCCTTGAGACGTGACTAATGAACAGAGTCAATTTTATTTTAGTGCCAGGAATGTCTTTCTTGTTTATTCCAGACCCTATTGGAAAATTTGGATCTTTTGAAATTTTGTGTGAAATTGGCAAAATTGCTAATTCTGACCACTGTACTGGACAGTTGAAATCCCGGTAAATGGGTGGTTTCTTGTACTCATTCGATAGAAAAAATGGAGTTCTAGCAAATAGTTTTGTTTTTGTAGAATAGTACACTGGAATTTACGAAAAAATAGGGCTCAAATGGGCAAAATCGCTGATGCGTAAACATCGTCGGACCACTAACTTTGAGAGAGCATAATTCCTTAAGTTTTCCCTCAATTTCATACTTTGGTGTCATTATGATCGGGAAAAAAATTCTCTATCTTTTCATAAGAATTTTTTTTTTTTTTTTAAATTTGGGCGGGGGACCCTGAGAACAAGTCTCAGAGGGCTATGGACCCTGAAAGGGTTTAAAAGTTAATAACAAAATGCTAAATATTTGCAGCTAGTTACAGACAACTATTCGGCCCAACTCTGGAAATTTAATTTACATTTTTCAACACATACAACCTATGTACATCAGGAATACATAAAGAACTTTGTGCAAATTATTTGGGGAAGACATTAATAAAATAGATTCAGCTACATTTGATTATTTACCTTAAACCAGTAAATGCCATCCTTAGGTGCCAAATTTATAGTCAGGTGTGCTGTATAGTCAAAATAAATGTAATAATTTTTCCTCTAAATCTCCCAAAAAAATCTGCACAAGGCCAATTACACATTCCATGCTGAACACAGGTTTTATGAACTGTAAAATAATGAGGTCCAGCATGTACATGATCTACCATATTTTATGCATCAAGTATATAAAAAAAAATGGGTTTTAAGAAACCCCCCCTTGGGGAGGTTATTTGGATTTAATTTTTTTTTTTAAATAAGGGTTTTGAATTAACCAGTTCTGTATCAACCTAGGTCACATACCGCCTAGGAAATGGAAGGAATGTTTGGAATCAGGGTCGATCCAAGGAAAGAACAGATCCGATTCCTTACTCACAAGGCCTTCATCAAGAAACTTCACATATTAGCACCACCACAACTCAATGGCTAGTAAAACAGTAGTCTTACCAAACCCTTTAAACTATTAAAAAAATAAACCAGTGGGCAATTCTTTATTAAACCTTATCTAACCAAGCCTTGTATAATTTATGCATACATACAGACATTTGCATACCTATCCCGTATATCCAAACCATGAGGAGGCGACTAGTAAAACTGCAAAATATATTACATCTTAAACAGTGAAATTTATTCTTTAATATCTTAAACTTTTTTCCACAACTATTTAGGTAATCACCAGTGGGGATCCTATGGATATTAATGTTAATATTTATGGGAAAGAACTAAACCTGTAGGAGTCATACAGCACCTGGGAGTGGGAGATAATGAGGCTGATCCAGGGGAAAGGTAGGGGGTGGTTCAGTGTCTTGGACAAGAGCCCTTCCCAGCATCAAGGGCACCTCCCAAGAAGGGACCCAATGAAAAGAAATATATTTAGCATTATTTGAGTTATGCATTACCACAATAATATAAACCTTGGTAATAGATAACAAAAAAACTGGTTAACAAAAACATGAGGAGCAGCACTGGGAGCAGGCCTACTGGCCCATGTAGGCAGGGCCAAGTTACCTACTGGCCCAGAAAGACAAGCAAGCAAAACAGTATGACATTTATTAGAAAATGTTTCGGTCCTCGGACTTTAATCACTTCTAAATATATAATGTCTTTTTAACCTGTGTTAGACCTGTGTAGAAGTGACGAAAGGTCCCAGAACCAAAACGTTTTCTAATATGTCCTAGTGTTCACTTACCTGTCTTTCTAAAGCATTACCACTATATCTGTAAAAAAGATCTCGATACTAGGCCTATTTCAGCCTAATGCCAACTCTGGCTTGGGGGGGCAACCAGCCTAAGCCAGACCAGAGGCCTCAAAAAACTACATCCCATAACAAAAAATCTTAAAGCACTAATACCACTGAATCAAAATACAAAGGAGGCAAAAAAGAAAAGTGACGTACCTTGTTCAGGAACGCAAGGAAGAACGCTAGTGTTAATGAGATGTTGTTGATTTTGGTAAGATTTTAAAATTTTAAGATAGATAAGATTTGTTTGATTTTAACCAACGGAGGGTTAGCCCACCCGGTTAAAAACCCCAAGAAAAGTCAGTGCGTCATCGAGGACTGTAACTTATTTCCATTGGGGTCCTTAATTTGCCCCCAGGATGCGACCCACACCAGTCGACTAACACCAGGTACCTACTTTGCTGCTAGGTGAACTGGACAAAAAAGGTGTAAGGAAACGTGTCAAATGTTTCCACCGCCGGGAATCGAACCCGGTGGCCTGGTGGCTAAAGCTCCCGCTTCACACACGGAGGGCCCGGGTTCGATTCCCGGCGGGTGGAAACATTGACGTTTCCTTACCCTGTTGCCCTGTTCACCTAGCAGCATATAGGTACCTGGGTGTTAGTCGACTGGTGTGGGTGCATCCCGGGGGAAAGATTAAGGACCCCAATGGAAATAAGTTAGACAGTCCTCGATGACGCACTGACTTTCTTGGGTTATCCTGGGTGGCTAACCCTCCGGGGTTAAAAATCCGAACGAAATCTTATCTTATTTATCTTAACCCCGGGGCCCCCCCGTGTGTGAAGCGGGACTTTAGCCACCAGGCCCCCCAGCTCACTTGCCCCTGCCAGAGTGTTTGCGCCAATAGAAGCGTTTAATTAGGATTTAAAAAACACATATCCTGATTTGAGTTATATTATCAGAAAGATTAAAAATTTGATAGGAAACAATGGTACTGGTGTTTGCTAGAGACTTGCCTGTCTGGGCAGGTGAGTCGACTTAGACTTGAGTGTTGGGGGTGGTGGTGGTGGCGGCGGTTTAAAGGCGACCAAAAGAAGCCAGCTCCTTCAATTAATAAACAAATGCAAACCAAAATGTGTTAAAGTTTCCTTTCAAAAATCTTTAGAAAGGAAAATTATCAATAAAAATTATTATTATGGCACTAAATAATTATTAGTAAATGATAATACCAAATGGTTTTCATTTTACATCGCCAAAAAGATTAATTTCTAAGCTTTCGTTTGATAATAAAGTATTCAGATTAACCGCGGAAAATAACACCAAACACATAATTGTGACGTAAATATGACAAAATAAGACATAATACCACACCCCTCTAATACACACCAAAATGAAATTCCCGACACAAATTTCAAAAGGGAGAAATCCATATAGAAGAAAGATAAAATAATGTATTTGTGATCATTGTGTTCATGATGACGTCACGACCAAGGCTCAACACACTCCCAGGCCGCAACACTTAGGCCTATGCTACACACGTGCAAATATACATGTACTTATATTAACATCGTGTTACGTTTTCTCCTGAATAAGAGATTTCGTTCGGATTTTTAACCCCGGAGGGTTAGCCACCCAGGATAACCCAGAAAGTCAGTGCGTCATCGAGGACTGTCTAACTTATTTCCATTAGGGTCCTTAATCTTGTCCCCCAGGATGCGACCCACACCAGTCGACTAACACCCAGGTACCTATTTGCTGCTAGGTGAACAGGACAACAGGTGTAAGGAAACGTGTCGAAATGTTTCCACCCGCCGGGAATCGAACCGGGCCTCCGTGTGTGAACCGGGAGCTTTAGGCCACCAGGCCACCGGGCCACCTGAATAGTCATCAAAGTCAATTATGACGTGTATGTCCATAGACATACAGGATGTATATATATATATACACACACACACACATTTATATATATATATATATATATATATATATATATATATATATATATATATATATATATATATATATATATTACCTGGAGTTTACCTGGAGAGAGTTTCGAGGGTCAACGCCCCCGCGGCCCGGTCTGTGACCAGGCCTCCTGGTGGATCAGCGCCTGATCAACCAGGCTGTTGCTGCTGGCTGCACGCAAAACCAACGTACGAGCCACAGCCCGGCTGATCAGGAACTGACTTTAGGTGCTTGTCCAGTGCCAGCTTGAAGACTGCCAGGGGTCTGTTGGTAATCCCCCTTATGTGTGCTGGGAGGCAGTTGAACAGTCTCGGGCCCCTGACACTTATTGTATGGTCTCTTAAGTGCTAGTGACACCCCTGCTTTTCATTGGGGGGATGGTGCATCGTCGGCCAAGTCTTTTGCTTTCGTAGTGAGTGATTTTCGTGTGCAAGTTCGGTACTAGTCCCTCTAGGATTTTCCAGGTGTATATAATCATGTATCTCTCCTCCTGCGTTCCAGGGAATACAGGTTTAGAACCTCAAGCGCTCCCAGTAATTGAGGTGTTTTATCTCCGTTATGCGCGCCGTGAAGTTCTCTGTACATTTTCTAGGTCGGCAATTTCACCTGCCTTGAAAGGTGCTGTTAGAGTGCAGCAATATTCCAGCCTAGATAGAACAAGTGACCTGAAGAGTGTCATCATGGGCTTGGCCTCCCTAGTTTTGAAGGTTCTCATTATCCATCACTGTCATTTTTCTAGCAGATGCGATTGATACAAATGTTATGGTCCTTGAAGGTGAGATTCCTCCGACATAATCACTCCCAGGTCTTTGACGTTGGTGTTTCGCTCTATTTCGTGGCCAGAATTTGTTTTGTCTCTGATGAAGATTTAATTTCCTCAGTTTACCATATCTGAGTAATTAAAATTTCTCATCGTTGAACTTAATATTGTTTTCTGCAGCCACTGAAAGATTGGTTGATGTCCGCCTGGAGCCTTTGCAGTGTCTGAAATGGAAGACATGTCATGCAGATTCAGGGGGTCATCTGCAAAGGAAGCACTGTGCTGTGGCTGACATCCTTGTCTATGTCGGATAGGGAGGATGAGGAACAAGATGGGAGGGGCGAGTACTGTGCCTTGTGGAACAGAGCTTTTCACCGTAGCGGCCTCGGACTTTACTCTGTTGACGACTACTCTCGGGTGTTCTTTTTGTGAGGAAATTATAGATCCATCGACCGACTTTTCCTGTTATTCCTTTAGCAAGCATTTTGTGCGCTATTACGCCATGGTCACACTTGTCGAAGGCTTTTGCAAAGCTGTATATATTACATCTGCATCTTTTTGTCTTCTAGTGCATTTAGGACCTTGTCCGTACTGATCCAATAGTTGAGACAGACAGGAGCGACCTGTTCTAAAACCCATGTTGCCTGGGTTGTGTAACTGATGGGTTTCTAGATGGGTTGTGATCTTGCTTCTTAGGACCCTTTCAAAGTTTTTTTATGATATGGGATGTTAGTGCTATTGGTCTGTAGTTCTTTGCTGTTGCTTATGCCCCCTTTGTGGAGTGGGGCTATGTCTGTTGTTTTTAGTAACTGTGGGACGACCCCCGTGTCCATGCTCCCTCTCCATAGGATGGAAAAAAAGGCTCGTGATAGGGGTTCTTGCAGTTCTTGATGAACACAGAGTTCCATGAGTCTGGCCCTGGGGCAGAGTGCATGGGCATGTCATTTATGCCTGTTCGAAGTCATTTGGCGTCAGGATAACATCGGATAGGCTTGTGTTAATCAAATTTTGTGGTCTCTCATAAAAAATTTAAATTTTTATCTTCGACTCTCAGTCTGGTTTTGCGGCTTGCTAAAAAAATGAGTCATTTGGGACTTGAGTAGCTCATCATTTCCCTTTCTGTCATCTGTGTAGGACCCAAACTTGTTTAAGTAGGGGCCAATACTGGACGTTGTTCTCGATTTTGATTTGGCATAGGAGAAGAAATACTTTGGGTTTCTTTCGTTTTTATTTATGGCTTTTAGTTCTTCCCGCGATTTCCTGACTCCTAAAGGATTCTTTTAGCTTAAGTTCGATGCTTGCTATCTCTCTGACCAGTGTCTCCTACGCATTTCAGAATATTGACCTCTTTTAGCCGCTCTTATTCTTTTCCCCTCGCCTGTAAGGGAGCGCCTGTCTCTTTCTATTTTACATTACTCCTCCTTTTTCTTAGAGGAATAAGCCTTGTGCATACATCGAGTGCCACCGAGTTAATCTGTTCTAGGCATAAGTTGGGGTCTGTGTTGCTTAGTACGTATATCTTCCCAGCTTATATCGGTTAGGACTTGGTTTACTTGGTCCCACTTTATGTTTTTGTTATTGAAGTTGAATTTGGTGAATGCTCCCTCGTGACTAGTCTCATTATGTCGGTCTGGGGCTCCACGCATACATGTCTGAAACCTCAATTATGTTGTGATCTGAGTATATTGTTTTTGATATGGTGACATTTCTTATCAGATCATCATTGTTAGTGAAGATGAGGTCTAGTGTATTCTCCAGTCTAGTAGGCTCTATTATTTGCTGGTTTAAATTGAATTTTGTGCATAGATTTAAAAGCTCGTGTGAGTGTGAGTTTCATCAGAGCTGCTCCTGGTGTTATTACGGCAACAATATTATTTGCTATATTCCTCCATTTTAGGTGCCTTAAGTTGAAATCCCCCAGGAGCAAGATATTGGGTGCAGGAGCTGGAAGATTTTCCAGACAGTGGTCAATTTTTAACAGCTGTTCCTGGAATTGCTGGGATGTTGCATCCGGTTGTAGACTACCAAAATGACTAGGTTTTGGTTCTCGACCTTTACTGCTAAAACTTCCACTACATCATTTGAGGCATTAAGCAGTTCTGTGCAAACAAGTGACTCTGCAATGTACAGGCCAACCCCCCCCTGTAAATATAAAAGAAACACTACCTGTTTATAAATTCAAGTCTCTTCTCAAAGATCACTTACTCACCCAAAACCAAATAAATACTGAATAACTGAACCTTATAAATTGTATATCTTAAATGTTTCTCATAATTATATCACACAAATGTTAAACCTAAGACCCAATCTAACTTTGTTATTTTTTAAATACACTACCTAACAGAATACTTAATTCTACTGAATGTAACAGCAATACATGCAACCATATGACCTGTCTTTGTAATACTCATTTGTGCTTTATTGTTATCTGTTTACAATAATGTTTTATCACTGATTACATCATTGCTTAGTTAATCTTAAGTTAATTTTAAGCCTGCCCGTAATGCTATGCATACAAGTGGCTTTGGCATGCTGCTCTTACCTGTATTTTTTGTACCTCTGTATGTTCAAATTATTAAATAAATAAATAAATGTCCTTGCTCACTCTGTACTACTTTCTACTCTAAACCTACATACTTCACTTGTGGTATGTGTGTATGGGAATCAACAATAAGATGTAAATTGCTTTAAATTCATTGTTGCTGCCACCAAAGTTTCCAGAAGTGGTATGTAATTACTAGACCAAACAAGGAAAATAGAAAAACAAATAGGTAAGAAAAAGGGGTAAGTGGGAGACTGCCTATCAGAAGAAAACAAAAGGCACTATCCATCAGTCATGTTGTCCATAACTTGATGAGCAGTGTTATTTCTTCAGAATTAATTCAGTAAGGCCTAGCACAAATGCTTGTTTAGGCCAAGAGTATCCATGAACCATTTGGCTAATCATGTATAAGCCTACCCAGGAAGGAACACCAGAAGTCTTACATCTTTTGTCACCACTTGTGGACCGAGACAATATCAACTAGAACCTGCCATAAAATTATTTATTTACAATGTTTCAAACTGTAACTTGTTAACCAATTGCTTGTTAATTCAATTGCTGCTAAACCACTAACTACCTCTGTTGAAATAAAAAAAAAATGATGTGGAATTCGAACCAACTGATATATATGCCTAGTATTAAGTAGTCAGTTAAGCATTAGGTTTAGTCTGCCCGAAATGCCCAGGCATGATAGTGACTTTGTTTGTACTTAACAAATGAAAATTGCAATTATACATTGTAAACTATGTAAGGAAATAAAACCTTTAATCCTTACGTAGTGCTGAATGTTGAAGACAGAGTAAAACAACTGAAGCTAAATCATGTTCATAAAATTGCTCACGAACAGTGTCCAGAATATCTTGCTGTCAATTTTGTCAAGGTTGGGAACCAAAGCAATCATAGTACTAGGGGGAGAGAGCACAACTTTGTAGTACCCACAGTCATTGGCCAGGCTTCAAACACCTTTTATTGTACAGCAATAAAGGAATGGAACAGACTGCCCGCACATGTCAAAGCCAGTCATAGCATGAACCAGTTCAAGAAGAGTGCCAAAAAGTGTCTGATGAATGAAGCTACAGAAAGGGAGGGGAATGATTTTCTATTTTTTAGCTAAAATACGTGTAAATTTTACCTTATCCCTAGTAATGACCCTCGTATTGTAGATAGTCTTAATGACCCTCGTGTAGTAGATAGTCTTTTTAGTATGATAATAAGATGTTATCTTCATTGTAGAATAATAAGAAAATATTATAACCTTTATATTATAATAATAAGGTAAAAGGATCCCAATGGAAATAAGTCACTCTGTCTGACTTTTTTGGGTTATCCTAGGTTCTCTACACATATGCTGCTATGTATAATAATTCTATGTAACTGTATTTGTGTATACCTGAATAAATTTACTTACTTACTTACTAACTAGCAGACACCACAGCATAACCACCTCTTCCTTTCTTTCTTTGTTCTTGCTTTCTTTACTGGGTTTATCAGGGCCACTGACAGTATAAGCCGTATTGAGGCCGGTTTCTCGATGGTATTTATTTATTTATTTGAATACACAGGAAAAATTGTTGCCCAAGGCTGGGCGATGAGAGAAAAGGAACAAAAGTTCTTTTGTATATAGAGATAGAAACTAAGTTTCCAATTAGATCCGGTAGACCCCCTTGCCAAGTCCCAGCAGAGCGGGACGTCCACACTCCCACCTGAGTTCAGTAACCGGCTTCCCACCAAAGACCGATAAAGAGGTTTCCGCAGAGCGGAAAAATGGAGCTGGCTAAAAGTAAACCGATGAACAGGTGCCCCTCCTGTAGAGTGCCCGGCGGGCAAAATAGATGAGGACAAGTGTCCCAGACAGAACGGTGGAAATTGTCACCGATATCTCAGGCGAGAGAGAGACGTCCACACACACCCGACGAAGGCTGGCACAGAAGTCCGCATCACCACCTCCACTTATTTAACCCTCTTCTTGTTGGGGTTTATAGGGCTACTGACAGTTTACGACGTATTGAGCCTTTCATCGGTAATGTTCATCTTGGTTTAAGTTTGGCCAGGCGCAAGACACAACTCAATGCTAAGTGTTACGTATACCTGTACCTAAATAAACTACATAGTTTAATAACATGCAACCGAAATAAATTTGCTGCTTCCATTATCTCTCAAAATTACAATTTACACAAGAAATGACTGAATGACGTACTCATTGTTCAGGAACACCAGGAAGTAAGTTTATTCAGGTACATAAATTCAGTTACATAGATTATCATACATAGCAGCATATGTAGAGAACCCAGGATAACCCAAAAAAGTTAGACAAAGTGACTTATTTCCATTGGGGTCCTTTATGTTCTGAGATTTGTTGTCCAAAGCTGGGCGAAGAAAGAAAAAGAACAAAAGTTCCTTTGTAAATAGAGATTGAAACTAGTTTCCAA
>NC_069447.1:18535561-18560685 GCF_026875155.1 Cherax quadricarinatus | reverse complement strand
TAACGCTTTGCCTTTTTTTTTTTTTGCGCGACCTAATTTTTTACATAAATAACTCTTGCGATCGTCACCAATTAAACATTAAATAGTTTATTCCCACAATTTTTTTCCTATCAAAATTTTTCGGCCCGATCCCTGGCCCCATTCGTGCCCTGTAATTTTTTGCTATGCCCACAAGAGGGGTTGGGTACAAAAAGAATTAAACTAAAGACTTTTTCGCCCATCACTGGGCTTTTCAAATCCAGACCTTCTGTGAACTAATAACCCCACTTAGGGGGCGAAAACAAAAATTTTCCATAAAATTATAAAATTTCTTAAGTAGGGTTTACCGGTTTCAGAAAAAGTTAAACTGAACTTTATAGAAAGCTCTTCGTTATGCGGAGCATTTCGGGCGGGTTTAACATAATTTTAACGCCATGAAAATTATTTTTTGCAAGCAATTTTTAAAATGAAAAGGGTTTTGAAAACCACAAATTAAAGAAATGGGGCCCCCCCTATGCAACATTTGGATCTTTATTGGGAAACGTGTCCCCAGCCCAGTGGCTTTTTTCAGTCCAATACAGCGAATAACGTGGAAGACGATAAAAACTGTGCATCTACAAACAAAACTTTTTGAGAAATTGAAATGTTTTTGGGGGAATCATTTATGTGTACGAGGAATAGTAAGGGTCGAAAACAGCCCTGGGCCCCCCTATTCGTAGGTCAATTTGACGAGGTCAGCCCTTGATGGAGACTTTGGGTGTCTGCGTTAAAGGTAGGATTTTAGGTATGCAACAGCCGACATGTACTAGTTTTAATTTTTAAATGCAGGATGTTAGGTCTGCTAATAAAAAGCTTTCCTAAGTCATTTGTCGTATACTTCAGGGGGAATCTGTCATTATTAATCAAGGCAAGGGTCAAATGGACTTGGTCACCTCGCAATATAGAAAGGGGGCAAATAGCAGATAAATCAGAAAAAAATTCTGCATTCAAGACTATACGTTTGACGGGGCCCCCCATGGAGTACCACTCCCACGGGGACCCCATCTTTCCGGGCATGGAAAAACTTACTATATGATAGGCCCAAAGGCTTACAACAAATACAAGCAATAAGCCAAAAGACTGGGAACTTATCTTCATCACCCGGATTCTAGGGTGGCAGCATGCAAAAACCAAAGGGATACTTGAGTAAAGGGGTGACAGGATTTAAAGGACAACTAGATACTCCGACTAAGGGGTTAAAGATCGAGCAGCCATCATCCTGATTGCTAAAATTGAACTACATAGACTTGCGGTCACAATAATAATGTTCAAAAATTATCAAACAAATGCTGGGATGGAGTTAGTTTTTTCTTTTTTTTCAAGGTAAAAAGAAGCAAAAAAGCTTATGAGGTGGGGGTGGGCTTCAGGGAGCGGGTATTAATTTCCCGGGAAGGATAAAACCCAAGTCTGTTAAACCAACTTAAGAAGGGTTTTTGCTCCTTTTTAATACGTTTCGCCCAAAGCTGGGTTTTGATAAAGCCCCCTTGGATGAAACGCGTATTAAAAAATAATCCTCTGCTACCATGCTATTCCCATTTGTCGATTTTGCCATTGTTACCCCTAGCGGTGCTGGCCCTTTTCACTCGGCTATTAACGGTGTTGATCTGAGTGATGGGCCCTTACTACTCCACTGTAAATGCTGCTTGGGGTTTTTTTTGAACCACTCCCCGGGTAAATTTGAAAAACTGGTTTTGCATTAGGACAAATGATTAGTTTTTTAAAAGGGGGTAGGGAATAAGGTAGGTGATAGCTTGAGACAAGAGACAATTGGCTCTCGTTGATACAAGCTGGGGAGTATAATGTACCCCTGAAACCAGACATGCTGGGCCCTTTTCCCCCCAGTTAAACAGAAAAAATTTCCTCATTTATATAAGGGTAAAAAGCGAAATTTAAATTCACGTAGTAATGCGAAAAAGTTAGGGGAACCTTTGTAATAAATTTAAGGGGCAACGAAACCTAAACTGCATAAAGGGTTTTTCAAACCCCCCTTTTCTTGATCCAAATTTCCCTCATTTACTTTTTTTCGTCTTAAGATTTTAAATGGAAGGTGTTTCATTGATTTGTGGATAATGAACCATGACGCGAACCCACGGTTCGATTTAATGAGCTAATTTGGTCAATCAAAATTTAAATCAAATTCTCAGATTTGGGTAACAAACTTAGTCGACCCCAAAAACAATATGGGTTAAGTTTACAAACACCCCGGGTTTTATTTTTTTTTTCGTAAATTTACGGTATTAAATGCATTTTGAAATCAAAGTTCAGAGTGAAAGCTTATGGGAAAAAAAAAATTTCCACTCTTCCCCCCCCCCGACACCCCCCATCCCCCCCCTCACGCTCTTTCCTCCCCTTCCCCCTCATACGCACCTCTTACCCCCTTCCGCCATCATACGCATCTCCCCCCCTTTCCCGCCACTCATACGCACCTCACCCAAGGGAAATAAGCCCACGGGTTTTTTTTGGGTTACCCTAGGTTCTCTACACAATGCGCTATGTTGAAAAATTTATGTAACTGTTTTTGTGTATACCTGAATAAACTTACTTATTCCGCCACCATACGCCTTCCCCCCCCCTTCCCGCCACTCCCCCGCCACTCCCGCCACCCCCCCCTTTCCGCCCCCCACACAACTCCCCCCCCCCACACACTACAAAATGCGCCACGCAAACGCACCCACACATGCAACGCACGCAACCAAAGTACAAAAAAAATACACCAAAACCACTAGTGTACTCTGCCCCTAAAAAATTTAAAGTAACAAATAAACTCACTTAAATTTCCAAAATAATTTTTTTTTTTTTTTAAAAAAACACAATAACATCATAATTATGCTATACTTTTTTAAAAAAACAAAGAAACGTGACCCTTTAAATAATAAAAAACAAAACAACTAAATTTCCCTTTACCCCAGCACAAACTTATACATAAGAAAAACACGTTAAAACTGAAAATGCTGGTTTCCCCCCCCAAAGTCCCCCAACCAGCACACCAACTACAGAAAACAAAAACACCCACACCTGTACATACGGGGGGGTTTTATTATACCCAAAAAATACACCCAGATCTTATAAAAAAAAGGCAATATAATCCAAAGAATGTCACACTTATTTACATTTTAATAAAATTTTTAAAAAAAAGCATTTCATAAAATCCAATTTGTTTTCCACTATTATTTGTATATTAAAATTTTACCAGACATAAACTAAACAATCAAAAATTACAAATAAAATAAAGGGGGACCAAAAAGCCCTTTCCACACCTTACCAAAGAAACTAAACCTATTAAAATAACAAAGATAAAACTATTTACATAGCCATTTTAATTTTGTGTGTTTCCTTGGCTTAGCGCTTCTTTTTTGATTTTAATAATAAAATAATTATTATGTGTTAACAAGCTTTTGGGGTTCCTTTTTGTAGTTTTCTACCACAAAGAAAATTTTCCCTTTTTAAAACAGTCTCAATGACCTCTGTCTTTTTAACACATGGTTAAACTAAAACATACACAAGAAAACTCTCCAATTTTACCACATCGACATGTCAACCCCTCCCATACAATCTCATGACACCCTACCCCTTTACTATCCTTTATTATTCAAATCGCTCAGAAAAGGAAAAATGGTCCCTTGTACTTAAGTAGCCAAATTACTGAGTCCCCCCCTTACCCTTTTTAAATTTTTATGCCTCCGGAACGCAGTCGCCCACCGTTACCATAAATAGTTTTTTCTGCAAACCCCCTGCATAAATTCCTGCGCAAAAGCCCTTACCCAATCCCCCCGGGTTTTTCCCTTTAAGCCCCAGGAATAAAAAACAAGAAATCGCACAATTACAAGGCTCTTTTTACAACCTCAGAACACCCCTTACTCTAAATTTTGGGGCCCGCGGGATTCTACATTGCCCCCCCCATTAACTTGAAGACTAGCCAGCCCACCCGTACCTGCCCCAAAACCCCTTTACAAAATTTTAACGGATGAAAAGCTGTTTCGTTCCTCAAAATGTTCGCTTTTCGCTTCCTTTACCAAAAAATCACAACAACCCTGCTTTGCGCTAAAATCCCCTTTACAAACCTATAAACTAACTCCCTTCCCCAGGCATTAATCAAATTTTGGAAAAACATGCCAAATCGACCCCAATCAAAAAAGGGGTTTTACCCCCCCCCCCTTGCTCATTCGGGTTTTTCCACTCATCCTACTAACCTTCCCACCTTGAGCTTTTTTTTTCCCCACCTATACTAAAATAACCCTTAGCATATTCTCACATTCCATCAAGTCCTTTTCCCCCCCATCGTCGTACTCCCTCTCACCCCCCAACCTCACCCCTTTTTAAAACCCCCCCCCTTATGTACTTTTGTTTAACTACATGGCCTTTACCCTCGGCCCTCATCAAAAGCCCTACTCCCCCTCTGCGACATTCGTCATAACCCCCTTTTACTTTTCCCTCCGTCCAAACCCCCCATAAAAACGAACACCCTTCCTGTACTCCTTTTTTTCCGTTTCCCCTAAAAGGGTACACCACGCCACGTTCCCCACTTTACTATAAACCAAAGAATTTATTTTTATTGCCCCTTTGCTTTTGAGTAACATCCTTCGCTCTTGGTTCCTAAACCGTTTACAACTTTCTTCCCACCCAATCCTTCCTCCGCCTAGCCTCTTGCCATCTGCCAATTAAAAATCCCAAAATTTTTCAGTGTTCATCACTCCCACCCGACTCCACCCCCATTCTACCCCCCACCCAATCTCCTATCTCTAAAAATTTTCGATTTAGCCCTGTTGACACGCATGCCTGACGCCTCTCCAAAAAACTCATTACTCTCTCCACCTTTCGAAAACCTTCGACATCATTGACAGTATTGTTGTGTCATCTACAAAAACCAACTACCTCTGTAAACCCTTACCCTCCTCCTGTAACGTTGTTGCTTCCTCAGCCATTCCATAAAACGGGTGTTGCATACATGCAAACAGAATTGAGACATAGGACACCCCTGTCTCAAACCTTCCCCATTTTCAACACGCTACCCAACCTACCATTAATTTGCCCCTGAATCGAAAGCTTCTGCATACAAGGTCTTCACCCTTTTACTATTCCCTCCCCAAAACCCAAAGCCTTAAAGTGTCAACCATGTACTCTCTATTCAAAACCGTCATAAGCATTCTCCCAATCAATTTGCCCAAAATTCCACCACCCTTACAAACCCTGCAAAAATTCCCTAATACGACTATGTCCATCCCTCATACTACGACCCGGAATTCCCAACTGACCCTTGTGCACCATACTACCTATTACCTTTTTCATCCTGTTCCCTAAAATCTTCGCAAAAATCTTATAATCAGTACACATTAAAGATAGGCCCTGTACGTGCCAGTGTTCTCCCCTCGCTTTTTTTCTTTACAAGCACGGCCACACCCCTCCTCTGTGACGTTCCCAATTTCCCTTCCTTTAGCATACAATTCAATACCGAACCAAAAAAACATTTATGGTTTCAAAATGCACTCTGTAAAAATCATTGGAAAGCCCATCATTCCCGGTGCTTTTCCCCTTTCTTAAATTGAACACTGCCTCTTCACTTCTTCCATACTTAATTATTCCCTCCAATCCCCCTCTGTCCTCCCCTCCTTTCCCCCAAAACCTTCATCCCTCCTCTTTCTTTATTAACTATCCCCCCATTACCTTTTTCCCCTTTCCTTTTAAAAACCCAAAAATGTCCACATAATTAACTTATCCCCCCAGTTGTCACCAACATTTGCCCTTATTATAACCTTCCAAATCGTCACTAACCTCTAAAAGTATTATAGTGGACTCCTGTTGTCTAATGCGAAAACTTTTTAACACACTACCCGACGGGTTTTTCTCCCCATAGCTCGGCATCCATACCTGCCCTTACCCTTAATTCATCAAATCTTCATTATGTATGTCCCTTAGTCTCCCTCTTAGCCCTGATATTTCTTCAAAAGACTTCCCCTCATCTCTTGCATAACACTCATTGAGCTGCTGTTCCAAATAATTCTGTAAACCGTACCTCCACCTCGCCTCCTCCCTTCCTTTATATTTATAAAACCCCGCGATACCAGGTTTAGCCCTATTTCCCACCAATCCAAAATACTCCCCTACCCCATCCCTTGCCCTCCACAAGTGTCTCCACCAGTCTCTAAACTCTGCGTTCACCACCTCACTCCTCACCAACCTCGCATTTAACTTCCAGAAACTTGAATATACCTTTACCACTCCCTCCCAATCCAGTTCTACCAAAACTGCCCTATGATCCGAAAACCCTACGTCCACTGTTTTTACCCCTCCTACCCTAACTGCCTCCATTATATAAATCCTATCTAACCTCGCTGAATAATTTCTCCTAACAAAAGTGTAATCCACTCTCCAAGCCTCACTCCCCTCCACGTCCCTCACCCCTGCATCCTGTAAAACATTGCGTAACGACCGTAACACACAACCCGCCCCCCTTGGCTCCACGTCCCCCCCCCCTTATAACACAGTTCCATCCCCCCCCAATTACAGTGACTAGAGGTAAACCCCTTAAAAAATACACTAAACGTCTCTCACAAAATCCTCTTTTACTTTGATTATATTCTCTGCTGGCATATAAACCCCAATGAAACATACTACGAGATGCTCCCCACTCACCATCCCACCCTCACTACCCTCCCCCCCCTCTTCCCACTTTATAATACGAAGGGACTATTTTCCTTCACAGCCACCGCCACTCCCCCTTTTAACCTAACAGACCCACTTACATACAATTTATAACCTTTTAATGCCAAAGCACAGCCTATCTTATAATTATGTTCTTGTATAAAGCATACATCCACATTATATCTCCTCAAAAACCATTCCATCCATACTCGTTTCACTTCATTCTTCAATCCATTTACATTTACTATCATGAATTATTTTAATAGTGGTGGTTTACCCTTTCTTCTTGGCACACACCCTCCTATACCGTCCTGCTGTATGGCATCTTTCTTGACAGCTTGCTTATTCACCCCCCCTATCCCTTCATTATCCCTAGAACCATTGAACCCTACATTACCCCTTCCCTCTTTCCCCTTATGACATACATCCTTTCTCCAAGATTTTACTCCTGTTCTTTGTGCTGGAGTAAGAACATCGTCCATCTCAGACGTTCCTGCAGTTCTCTTACGAGAACTCCCCTCCCCACACACCTCGTCACCTGTCTTTTCCGCCCTATGGACCTCTGCCACAACGTTGTGCACAGAGTATTCCTAACCTCCTGATCTTGCTGCACCGTTGCCTGCACCAGGTTACACCCTTCATCCACCTGTCCCTCTTCAACGTCATGCAAAAAGGAACTAAGTACTTCCTCCAGCAAGCCATCCTGTTGGCCCGTACCCTCCTCATCAGACGTCGATGTCGTCTGCCCCTTATCAACTGTTAGTGTTACACTTTCCTCCATGGCCGCCTCAGCCCTATCCACTTCGTCACTCCATCTCCATCGGCAAGGAATCTTGTTTGGCCTTACTCCTTCCTCCGACACATCCAGAGCATTCCTCTGTTGTAAGATCACTGGTACCTGTTCCCTCCGTCCAGCTTTTTTATAGCATTGGGCCGCCATATGTTCAAAAGAACCACATAATCTGCAAGTCTTCCGCTGCCCTGAGTAGTACACGTAGACCTGCGTTCGGAAGACCTCCATAAATACGTATGATGGAATTGGCTGCCTCAACGTCATTTTCAGCGTAAATGATCCTTCAGCTTCAGGTAGCCCCTCATAAGGTCCATTTTGCCACACACCCATCACTGCTGAGTGGATTTTCCCATAGCTGCTAAACACCGCCGTCACATCATGCTCCGTCGCCTCAAAAGGCACGTTTCGTACCTTCACCCACGTCACATAGCTGGACACATCATTTAGCAGACTTCCACCATAGTGTTCACTGCCAGCCTCTTCTCTTGATATTTGTTGACTATGCTTGTGTAGAATCCTGCGTCTTTAAACTTGATGAAAATTCTCGACACACCATTTACTGCTACTCCATATAATTCTAAGGTCGGTATTCCATATACCTCACTGATGATGGCATGCAGTAACACGTGCATGGTTGTTCCTGTAAGCGTGCCACGCACCAATTCCACACAAACAGTGCTCACCCGGCGTCCAATGCGATCCGCCATGTTGTATGCACAAAACAGGAAAACTGCGCAGTAAACCAGTTGTATCAGGAGCTACTGCGCAGCCTGTCCGCACGGCACAATAGCGATGCGAACAATTTATAATTATTTTGTGTGGAACTTCCCTTCACAAACCCAGAACTACTACAGACATAACACATTCCTGGGACTAAAAAGACCCTTCCTTACTACGATTGTTTGAACAGCCAAAATATGTCCAGTCACCTCACAGAAGTTCACGTTACCATTACATACACAGCACTGGCATCTACCTGCACCTCCCACGAAAATTCTTATATACCAACAGAAGAAAGAATTCACTGATCGATATCACACGAAGAACACGAGGTAGATGTGAAGAAAATGTAACTGGTGGTTTGCTCTTTGATCCCGTTTGTTTGCTGCCGCATTTCCAAGGCGGAAGGATTCACAGATTTCTAATATTGCAGTTTCCATCTGTCCATATATTTTTTTCATGAACAGAATTACGCAAAAATATAAAATAAAAACTATCCTGTCTTACGTGATGTTAAGATGTGATAAATGCTTGTGAGAGAGAGAGAGATAGGAGTGTAGAGGGGTGGTGCAGAGGCAGGTGTGACCTGCAGTTAAAGCAGATACATGACGCTGCCACATTAACCAGGACACATTTTCACTCAAACTTGTGCCATTTCTGTTCTAACTTTCTAGTCTGTTATTAATGAATGTTAAATTCACGTTAAACTGCATTAAAGACTTTTACACTATTGCCCTTTGACACCAAATGTCACACTAGTTTTTGTCAAGATTGAATCCTGACATTGTCATTACAGTCGAAATAATCAGCTGGTGATTCGTTCATGGATGTAAGGTATACCTCAGTGCGTGCGACAGGTTGAAACTAGTCTACAAACACTAATTGGTTAGTTGAGAAACTACGCAATAAGTGTAAAGAAGGAGGAGGTAGATGATGGAGACTCACCATGGCAGTGGACGAGGCTGGACTCAGCCTACGGTACCTCCTCTGTAACATACAGTTGCCAGTACGCTCTACTTCCTTCTAATTTGTATTCACTTCTTGTCCCAAGTTTCTTCTCCTTTAGAGATTGTAGTGACTGAAAGAATTCCAATATTGCTATTTCATCTGGCAGTTAAAGTTCTATAAGTGATACTGGTAAAGCGAATGGAAAAATTATTTAACAAGACTAAATTTCGACACTTAGATGAGGTTACTTCCTTTTACTACACCACAGCTCTTGTAATATATACATAAACACTATATACCTTTTTAATTTATCATTTCTTACTTTCATAGTTGTGTCTAACTACATAATTTTATAGCAATTTTCTTATTTTGGTGCAGTATAGCTTCTCGATTTTCAGAAAGTGTAAAACCAAATATAAACATTTAATTTGATGTGGCATCTCTGCTGTACATAATAATGGAGTTGCCAGCGCAGTGTACCATGCTCATTACTGCAACAAAATGCGTCAAGAGTATATACACAGAGAGATACCTATCTCTAAATGTGTACATGCTGAAATTGTACTTTGGACAGTATTTTAGGGACTGAAACATTGTTGAGTGGTTATATAAAGGTTACATGCAGCCTTAATGACCCTGGTTTAGTGGGTAGTAATATTGCAAGCAAACTAACACATCGCTACAGAGCCTCGTCACATGATATCATGTGTCAAAAATCTTAAAAAAGACACGTTTTTAAGACTAGAATAAACAGACTGTGACCTTGTTGTAGTGTACACACGTGTTTGTTTTCCAGTGCACATATATAGATAGTTCTTGCAATAAAGGTCATGCAACCAGTATTAACGTCGTCCAAGTTTTGAGGTTTTGATTGAGGTTTTGTACGTTAACGTATAATACATTACTTAGGTTTAACCCATGATAAGACAAGTCACTGTGACTTAATTTTATTGGCTTGCTTCCACGCAAAGGGAAATATTCTGCCCTTAACCTGGCGGCTGACAATGGACGGAGGATCAAGCTTACATCAGTCCTTAACGTTGAATAATCCCACACGGGTTGAATGCTTCACACCAAAAACTAATAATAAAAAAATTCAGGTGAGTACCTTCATGTCGGTGCAGGGCTCTTGATCTAAAGAACTGGATGTCAGCCACAGCACCGTGTCTTCCTTTGCAGATGACACCCGAATCTGCATGACAGTGTCTTCCATTGCAGACACTGCAAGGCTCCAGGCGGACATCAACCGAATCTTTCAGTGGGCTGCAGAAAACAATATGAAGTTCAACGATGAAAAATTTCAATTACTCAGATATGGTAAACACGAGGAAATTAAATCTTCATCAGAGTACAAAACAAATTCTGGCACAAAATAGAGCAAAAACACCAACGTCAAAGACTGGGATTGATCATGTCGGAGGATCTCACCTTCAAGGACCATAACATTGTATCAATCGCATCTGCTAGAAAAATTGACAGGATGGATAATGAGAGCCTTCAAAACTAGGGAGGCCAAGCCCATAAATGACACTCTTTCAGGTCACTTGTTCTGTCTAGGCTGGAATATTGCTGCACACTAACAGCACCTTTAAGGCAGGTGAAATTGCTGACTTAGAAAATGTACAGAGAAACCTTCACGGCACGCATAACGGAGATAAAACACCTTAATTAACTGGGAGCGCTTGAGGTTCCTAAACCTGTATTCCCTGGAACGCAGGAGGGAGAGATACATGATTATATACACCTGGAAAATCCTAGAGGGGCTAAATACCGAACTTGCACACGAAAATCACTCACAACGAAAGGGAAAAGACTTGGCAAGACGATGCAACATCCCCCAATGAAAAGCAGGGGGTCACTAGCACGTTAAGAGACTATACAATAAGTGTCAGGGGCCCGAGACTGTTCAACTGCCTCCTAGCATACATAAGGGGGATTACCAACAGACCCGTGGCAGTCTTCAAGCTGGCACTGGACAAGCACCTAAAGTCGGTTCCTGACCAGCCGGGGTGTGGCTCGTACGTTGGTTTGCGTGCAGCCAGCAGTAAACAGCCTGTAGATGAATGGTTCAGAGGACCGACATGTTGATAAATTAGACACATGTTGTCTAATTTATCAGTAACAGCCTGGTTGATCAGGCTCTGATCCACCAGGAGGCCTGGTCACAGACCGGGCCGCGGGGGCGTTGACCCCCGGAACTCTCTCCAGGTAAACTCCAGGTATCCTTTCTTTCCGTGGATCTAATCTGATGGTCTGTTCCCAAGACGCTGTATGACCCCTTACGAGTTTAGCACTTCCCGGTAAATTCAATACTCATAATAAAGTCTTGTTTCAGCTTTTACGTAACTTCATCCAGCCGGCGAAGGGGCTCTTGATCCAAGGAATTAGGCCTGCCCTCCCCTTTTCTTGGGTCGAACCCTTTTGCCTCCCATTTCTCCAGGCGCTATATGACCCTTACGGGTTTAGCGCTCCACGTGAATGTGGCATAAGCTTGTAATGCAGTTAATTAGCATTGAAGATTTGAGGGGAATCAGATTTGGCACTCACACGTTACCATTATACAATGAAGAATTAGTACGTGCAACATTCTCCAGTAATTAATCTGAGTAAAACAATTTTAAGTTTGTAACTGACAGACTAAACTTATGAGGTATATCATCTTACAAAATACTTGCTGTACTTGTGGCTTAGCGCTTCTTTTTGATTATAATAATAATACAAAATACTTACTTCATAATTAATATTTTGAAGCCGATCAGCAGCAGCATTCTTCGATAATTGAATATAAATGAATATGACTTAATTCAATCAAATTGGCAAATTATGACTTATGGCAGCCAATAACAGCATAAACCACGTGTTCAGGAAACCACAACAGTGGTAAAAATTTTAAGCCCATCACATTCTCAGGTTATGGCGCAGATTCTATACATTCAGATTGTTTTTAATTATTTTTTTGCTTCAAAAAATTTGCCTGCACACAAACAAAAGTTAATGGTTACTATCCTCGCCGTAAGCTGCATCAGCCATTAAATATTGAAGTTGCTCAGAAGAGACAAACTGAGATTTATTTAACTTGATTGAACGGGAATAAATTGAATAAATGTGGACCTATACACTTTAATTTCACTCTCTTCCATCGTCGAATTAGGAGGCACCTTTATGGAACGTTTGGAAGGTTTTGGATATTATCCCAGCCATTCCAGGATGATGGGAATGTATTCAACAACTTTTGTCATAGGGAACCTACATATGCCAGTTGTTCCAAGAATCTGGCCCCAGTGACCATGCACAAGAGTTGAAGTTTTGAAGCCGATTAGATGAGGAATTCTCAAGTTATGAGCTACCGTCCACGGGTAGAGCGGCAGCAGTCGTGCTACTCCACCTTATAGAAAGTGAATAATTTTATATTGGGTCAAGTGACCTTTCAGTGAAACATCGGGGAGCCTTCTGGTAGGGCATCTGTTGATGGTAGTATCCTGCATTCCATAACAGTAGTATCAGTCCTAGAAAAGGACAAGCTGTTTGAGAGGTGAGAAGCGAGAACTTAGGGTAATATTTTTTTCACTCAGGGCGGTTGGAAAGTGGAATGATCTCGGTGAAGAAGTGATTAAAGCAGGTTCAATACATAGCCTTATGGGCCTTACCATACAGGTACGGCAAAACCCATAAGGCAAGGAGGGAGTGAATCTGTCAAGTAGCAAGTTGAGAGGAGGGGCCAGGATCTGAGACTCGACTTTTGCAGCCACAAATAGGTGACTATGTATTCTATCAGCCTTAGTAATTCACACGTATGTTGCTATGTAAAACAGATGTAGTCACCCAAAACATGTATAATTGTACTTATGTGTAAGTTTGCCTAAATATACTTAATTAACAATAGGTATACATAAATGAGGTTGCTTCTTATCTTAACTTATCCTCAGCACCGGTAAGCATTACTTGATACGGCGTAAGCTGTGAGGAGCTCTATAAATCCTAAACACGGAGACCATTTGCAGCTCTCAGTGACTGAATATACGGCGTATGCTGTCAGTGGCCCTAAAAACACCAACACCAAGAAGACTGAACGGAAGGTCATGTTTGGACTTCTGCGCCAGCCTTCATCGTGCGTGGACTCTCTCTCGCCTGAGTATCAGGAACAAATTTCCCCCATTCTCTCTGGGACACTTGTCCTCGTCTATTTTGCCCGCCGGGCACTTGACAGGAGGGACACTTTGTCATCGGCTTATTTTAAGCCAGCTCCATTTTTCCGTTCTGCGGATAATTCTTTAACGGTCCTTGGTGGGAAGCCGGTTACTGAACTCAGGTGGGGGGATGTGAGTGTCCCTCTCTGCTGGGACTTGACAAGGGGGTCCACCGGATCTAATTGGAAACTTAGTTTCTATCTCTATTTACAAAGGAACTTTTGTTCTTTTTCTTTCTTCGCCCAGCTTTGGACAACAAATCTCAGAACATAAAGGACCCCAATGGAAATAAGTCACTTTGTCTAACTTTTTGGGGTTATCCTGGGTTCTCTACATATGCTGCTATGTATGATAATCTATGTAACTGAATTTGTGTACCTGAATAAACTTACTTCCTGGTGTTCCTGAACAATGAGTTATGTCATTCAGTCATTTCCTTGTGTAAATTGTAATTTTTAGAGAGATAATGGAAGCAGCAACATTTATTTTCGGTTGCATGTTATTAAACTATGTAGTTTATTTAGTAGAGTGTACACTAACACTTAGCATTGGAGTTGTGTCTGTGCCGCCTGGCCAAACTTAAACCAAGATGAACATTACTCAACGCGATGAAAGGCTCAATACTCCAAACGTCAGTAGCCCTATAAACCCCCAACAGAAGAGGGTTAAATAAGTGAGGTGGTGATGCGGACTTCTTGTGCCAAGCCTTCGCGGGTGTGTGTGGGACGTCCTCTCTCTCTCAGCCTGAGTATCGGTGTCAAAATTTCCACCGTTCTGTCTGGGACACTTGTTCCTATCTATTTTTGCCCGCCGGCACTCTACAGGAAGGGGCACCTGTTCATCGGTTTACTTTTAGCCAGCTCCATTTTTTCCGCTCTGCGGAAACCTCTTTATCGGTCTTTGTGGAAGCCGGTTACTGAACTTGTGATGCTCAGGTGGAGTGTGGACGTCCCGCTGCTGCTGGGACATGGCAAGGGGGTCCTACCGGATCTAATTGGAAAGCTTAGTTTCTATCTCTATATACAAAAGAACTTTAGTTCCTTTTCTCTCATCGCCCAGCTTGGGCAACAATTTCACTGTGTATTCAAATAATTAAATAAATACCATCGAGAAACCCGCCTCAATAAGGCTTATACTGTCATGGCCCTGAATAAACCCAGTATGAAAGCAAAACAAAGAAAGAAAGGAAGAGGTGGTTATGCTTGGTTCTGCTAGTAAGTAAGTAAGTAAATTTATCAGGTATACCCACAAATACAGTTACATAGAATTATCCATACATAGCAGCATATGTGTAGAGAACCTAGGATAACCCAAAAAAGTCAGACAGAGTGACTTATTTCCATTGGGGTCCTTTTAACCTTATTATTGAAATATAAAGGTTTATAATATTTGTCTTATATTCTACAATGAAAGATAACATCTTATTATCATACAAAAGACCAACTACGTACACGAGGGTTCAATTAAAGACTTCTACATACGAGGGTCATTACTAGGGATAAGGTAAAATTTACACGAATTTTTAGCTAAAAAATAGAAAAATCATTCCTTTATTCCCCTCTCTTCTGTGCTTCATTCATTCATACACTTTTGGCACTCTTCTTTAACTGGTTTCATGCTATGAACTGGCTTTGACATGTGCGGGCAGTCTGTTCCATTCCTTTATTGCTGTACAATAAAAGGTGTTTGAAGCCTGGCCAATGACTGTGGGTACTACAAAGTTTGTGCTCTCTCCCCCTATTACTATATTGCATTTGTTCCCAACCTTGACAAAATTGACAGGCAAGATATTCTACACTGTTCGAGAGCAATTCTATAAACATGATTTAGCTTCAGTTGTTTTACTCTGTCTTCAACATTCAGCACTACGTAAGGATTAAAGGTTTTATTCCTACAATAAGTTACGAATGTATAATTCAATTTTCATTGTTAAAGACAAACAAAGTCACTATCATGCCTGGCATTTCGGGCAGACTAAACCTAATGCTTATCTGACTACTTAATCACTAGGGCATATATATAAGTTGGTTCGAATTCCACATCCATTTTTTTTTTATTTCAACAGAGTAGTTAGTGTTTTAGCAGCAATTGAATTAACAAGCAATTGGTTTAACAAGTTACAGTTTGAAACATATGTAAATAAATAATTTTTTAATATGGCAGTTCTAGTTGATAATTGGTCTCGGTCCAAGTGGTGACAAAAGATGTAAGACTTCTGGTGTTCCTTTCCTTCCTGGTAGGCTTAACTGATTACCAAATGGTTAATGGATACTCTTGGCCTAAACAAGCATTTGTGCTAGGCCTTACTGATTAATCTCTGAAAGAAATAACACTGTTCTTCATCAGTTATGGACAACATGACTGATGGATAGTGCCTTTTGTTTTCTTCTGATAGGCAGTCTATACCACTTCTGGAAACTTTGGTGGCAGCAACAATGAATTTAAAGCAATTTACATCTATGTTGATTCCCCATACAACACATTACCACAAGTGAAGTATGTAGGTTTAGAGTAGAAAGTAGTACAGAGTGAGCAAGGACATTTATTTATTTTTATATAAAATTTGAACATACAGAGGTACAAAAAAACAGGTAAAGCACATGTAAAGCCACTTGTATTCATAGCATTACGGGCAGGCTTAAATAACTAAGATTAAGAACTAAGCCAATGATGTAATCAGTGATAAAACATTATTGTAAACAGATAACAATAAAGCAAAAATGAGTATTACAAAACAGGTCATATGGTTGCATGTATGCTTTACATTCAGTAGAATTGAGTATTCTGTTAGGTAGTGTATTTAAAAAAAAACAATTTTAGATTGGGTTTAGGTTTACATTTGGGGTGATATTTTTTAGAAACTTTTAAAGATATACAATTTATAAGGTTCGTTATTCAGTATTTTTTGGTTTTGGGTGAGTAAGTGATCTTTGAGAAGAGACTTGAATTTATAAACAGTAGTGTTTTTTTTATTTTACAGGGGGGGGGGGTTGGCCTGTACATTGCAGAGTCACTTGTTTGCACAGAACTGCTTAATGCCTCAAATGATGTAGTGGAAGTTTTAGCAGTAAAGGTCGAGAACCAAAACCTAGTCATTTTGGTAGTCTACAACCGGATGCAACATCCCAGCAATTCCAGGAACAGCTGTTAAAAATTGACCACTGTCTGGAAAATCTTCCAGCTCCTGCACCCAATATCTTGCTCCTGGGGGATTTCAACTTAAGGCACCTAAAATGGAGGAATATAGCAAATAATATTGTTGCCGTAATAACACCAGGAGGCAGCTCTGATGAAAACTCACACTCACACGAGCTTTTAAATCTATGCACAAAATTCAATTTAAACCAGCAAATAATAGAGCCTACTAGACTGGAGAATACACTAGACCTCATCTTCACTAACAATGATGATCTGATAAGAAATGTCACCATATCAAAAACAATATACTCAGATCACAACATAATTGAGGTTCAGACATGTATGCGTGGAGCCCCAGACCGACATAATGAGACTAGTCACGAGGGAGCATTCACCAAATTCAACTTCAATAACAAAAACATAAAGTGGGACCAAGTAAACCAAGTCCTAACCGATATAAGCTGGGAAGATATACGTACTAAGCAACACAGACCCCAACTTATGCCTAGAACAGATTAACTCGGTGGCACTCGATGTATGCACAAGGCTTATTCCTCTAAGAAAAAGGAGGAGTAGATGTAAAATAGAAAGAGACAGGCGCTCCCTTTACAGGCGACGGAAAAGAATAAGAGCGGCTAAAAGAGGTCAATATATCTGAAATGCGTAGGGAGACACTGGTCAGAGAAATAGCAAGCATCGAACTTAAGCTAAAAGAATCCTTTAGGAGTCAGGAATCGCGGGAAGAACTAAAAGCCATAAATGAAATCGAAAGAAACCCAAAGTATTTCTTCTCCTATGCCAAATCAAAATCGAGAACAACGTCCAGTATTGGGCCCCTACTTAAACAAGATGGGTCCTACACAGATGACAGCAAGGAAATGAGTGAGCTACTCAAGTCCCAATATGACTCAGTTTTTAGCAAGCCGCTAACCAGACTGAGAGTCGAAGATCAAAATTAATTTTTTATGAGAGAGCCACAAAATTTGATTAACACAAGCCTATCCGATGTTATCCTGACGCCAAATGACTTCGAACAGGCGATAAATGACATGCCCATGCACTCTGCCCCAGGGCCAGACTCATGGAACTCTGTGTTCATCAAGAACTGCAAGAAGCCCCTATCACGAGCCTTTTCCATCCTATGGAGAGGGAGCATGGACACGGGGGTCGTCCCACAGTTACTAAAAACAACAGACATAGCCCCACTCCACAAAGGGGGCAGTAAAGCAACAGCAAAGAACTACAGACCAATAGCACTAACATCCCATATCATAAAAATCTTTGAAAGGGTCCTAAGAAGCAAGATCACCACCCATCTAGAAACCCATCAGTTACACAACCCAGGGCAACATGGGTTTAGGTCGCTCCTGTCTGTCTCAACTATTGGATCAATACGACAAGGTCCTAAATGCACTAGAAGACAAAAAGAATGCAGATGTAATATATACAGACTTTGCAAAAGCCTTCGACAAGTGTGACCATGGCGTAATAGCGCACAAAATGCTTGCTAAAGGAATAACAGGAAAAGTCGGTCGATGGATCTATAATTTCCTCACTAACAGAACACAGAGAGTAGTCGTCAACAGAGTAAAGTCCGAGGCCGCTACGGTGAAAAGCTCTGTTCCACAAGGCACAGTACTCGCTCCCATCTTGTTCCTCATCCTCATATCCGACATAGACAAGGATGTCAGCCACAGCACCGTGTCTTTCTTTGCAGATGACACCCGAATCTGCATGACAGTGTCTTCCATTGCAGACACTGCAAGGCTCCAGGCGGACATCAACCAAATCTTTCAGTGGGCTGCAGAAAACAATATGAAGTTCAACGATGAGAAATTTCAATTACTCAGATATGGTAAACATGAGGAAATTAAATCTTCATCAGAGTACAAAACAAATTCTGGCCCAAAAAAAATAGAGCGAAACACCAACGTCAAAGACCGGGGAGGATAGTCGGAGATCTCCCCTTAAAGGACCATAACATTGTATCAATCGATTGCTAGAAAAATGACGATGGAAAAGGGAAAATTTAAAAAATTGGGAGGCCAAGCCCATGAGACACCTTCAGGTCACTTGTTTATCTAGGCTGGAATATTGGCACCTAACAGCCCCTTTAAAGGGCATTTGAAATTCCCGACCTAAAAAATGTACAGAGAACTTTCACGGCGCGATAAGGGAGATAAAACCCCTCAATTACTGGAGGTTTGGGGTTCCCAAAACCTGTATTCCCCTGGAACACGGAGGGAGAGATACATGTTAATACACCTGGAAAATCCTGGGGATATTTTACCGAATTGCACACGAAAATCACTCAACCGAAAGCAAAAGCCCCGGGCAGACGATGCACCATCCCCCCAAATGAAAAGCAGGGGTGTTATAGCGCCTTTAAGAGACCTACAAAAGTGTCAGGGGCCCGAGATTTCAACTGCCTCCCAGCATACAAAGGGGGGGTTTCCACAGACCCTGGCCGTCTTTACGCTGGCACTGGACAACACCCAAAATCGGTTCCCTTTTAGCCGGGCTGTGGGTTTGTCGTTGGTTTTCGTGCAGCCCCAGCAACGCCCGGTTGATCAGGCTCTGACCCCAGGAGGCCCCGGTACAGGGCCCCGGGGCCCCGGGGGGGTTCCCCCGGAAATTCTCCCCGGTAAAAACCCCGGGGAAACAGGGGGCAAACAGCACAATTTGAAAGGGCGCAAAAAGCCTTGTTAATTTTTTTTTAGAAATGTTCTGGTGTGGTGTTAAATTTTGTTTGATGTCAAGGGTTTACCCCAAGGAAATTTTCCATTTCGTTTTTCGTTGGTGTATTATTTATTATATGTTCAGATGAATAAGTTTAGCTGCGTTTCCCAAAAATTACGTTTGGGTTTTTCAGTTTTTAATGGAGTTTATTATTTTGATCCAAGTAGATAACTTTCCAAGTTCTGTTAAAATATCTTGGTGTTGCCAGATCTGCATTTTAAAATTCGTCTTTGGGGGATTGATGCACCTTAGCATGTGTTGATGTAATTACGGTTTTAGTCCAACTGATGACTGACCTTGTCAAACTATTGGGGTTTTGTGTGTTTGTTGGGAAAAGGGGTTTTTAAAAAGAGTAAATTTGTTTTAAAATTTTTTTTTTTTCTTTCAATGTTATTTTAAATCTTCAATAATTGTTTAAAAAACAGTCAGGTTGTGAGTTCTGATTATTGGTTTAGTTTTTGGTATTAAAAATTTAATTTAATATTTTTCGGAGAGGCACTGTGAAGCAATTTGGTGCCTCAAGACAGGCCAGTAGTACATACCCTCAAGGGGTTAAAAAATTTTCTTGAAGAATTTAACTTGTCACTCTTCCACAAATGATGGAGGGGGGGAGGGGTAATACCGAAAATCGCAATAGGAGAGAGGAAGAGGCCCCAATGGGCCCATTGAATACATAAAGCAAAATCACTTTTGTCAAATGTACTTTTACCTTGTTTTTTTTTACCTGTATACTGAACAAAGTTTATGGATGTTAATGAAATGTTTTTGATGGCTGTAATTTATTTAAAAGAAAATCACAAGAGAAAAAAAAATCATTATATGTAAGTTTCCACTATGTAACACTTGGAAATTTTTTTAGTTTTATTTTACCATAATACATTGAACACCTGGTTATTTGAATTGGGCAAGTCATTTGTTATTGCAGACACTAGAAATATTATGTTTATTGTAATACTAAAATTAATTGTAAAACATGCAACTTATAAATAAAAAATTAATAAAAATTCCATTTATGATAAATTAGTTATTTTTTAATTAATTTTAGTGTATAGCAACACTTACCTCTGATATACCTTTGAATTTCAAGAGTCTCACCACTCTCGGAGCCTGGCCATGGGCCAGGCTCATCTGATGCTTGTCTGGTCAACCAGGCTGTTGCTGCTGGAGGCCCACTGCCCCACTTGGGTATGAATACAGTGAAATATTTAATGAACTAATAATAATGAACAATTCTAGAAACAATGGATTTTGTTTGTTAAATCCAAAATAAATTTAACCAGCAGATTAACGATAATGAACAGTTCTGGAAATAACAGACTTTGTCCATTATACAGTTGATCGCCACCTTTCACCAGGGTTAGATCTCTGAAAACAGAGCTATACATAAAAAAGCAATGGGTAGAGTGTGCAACCTGTGGGATAAATTAGGTTACATTCTATGACACATCTGTGAAAACTTGCATTTGTGGTCACAGTGGGATGCATGCCAACCTCTCTATGGTGTATAAATATACCTAATTGGATGAATCTTATTGTAGCCAACTGGCCCATTGGGTTACGTGCTGGCCTGGAATTTTACGACTCTGCGAGTTCAGGCCCCACCAAATGCCAGATCAACCAGGCTGTGATGGATATGTGGAACAGTAGGCCTCCAGCAGCAATAGCCTGGTTGCCCATGGCCAGGCTCTGAGATTGGTAAAACTCATGAAGCTAATCAAAGGTACCTATACCATGATTTTTTTTACACTGAAAAAAGCCAAACAACTTTCTAAAATAGTAATTCAGCTAAGATAATCAGACAATTATTTTTCAATGGTTGTGAAAGCTCTCCTGACATGGGCACATTGTAATGTAAGTACAGTACATGATATAGAATTAACCTAAAATGGTTTAACTTAGGATAAACCAATGAAGTTAATCTGAATAATGTATATCTTACCTTAATTTGTAGTTATTGATGCATGATGGGGTCCAAAGTAAATAACAGGAGATCTTAGGATGTTGTAGATGACTGGGGTTTGTGGGCCAAGGTGTATGGCTAGGGTTTGTGGGCTGAGGTAGACGATTGGGGTTTGTGGGCTGAAGGTGGATAGCTGAGGTTCATGGGCTGAAGTCGACAGTTAATACTGTAGCCCTCCCTCAGTATTCTGTCAATTCATATCTGCTGTGTATCACAGTGTAAGTCTATACAACTGATAGTAAGACGTTGCCTGAGCCAGAATGAATTCAGAGCAGTATTTCTAGATGTTCTGAGGTGCTCTTCGGTGAGAAAGTACGCAATTTTAGCAACAACCTGGAACTGCTTATGTAACTGTTGCAGTGTAAGACGTGAAAAATGAAAAATGTAACAGCTGCATTACTGTTCAGTAGCACAGTACCGATGCTTATGTAAATAAAACTACTTTCTGTTAATTGAGTCTTTTTTTTTTATTTAAAAATATTTTTAGTTGGTGTTTTGCTTAATAGCATTTGCTTATGTTTGCAAGAAATTGTTGTAAACTGTGTTGATATCTGGGGAGAAACCCATAATCTCACATCAGTGATACTTGATTATAGTTATGAAAAACATTTACAATTCTACCATTCACAATGAGTGGCCAAATTTTTACACTTCTGAGGAACACCTTTATATCATGTAGAAAGTAGTTTTTATTTTGGCAGGCAAGCAATATATTTCTAATGGTTAATAATTATTGTGTGTGTATTGTTTTATGAAGGCAAAATTTGTTTAATGAAAAGGATTTTTGAAATGTATTGTACCTGGATAAATGTGACCATAATTGGATCCGTTTTGTGTTCCAACCATATCCACATAGGGGAAGTTCACTGTATATATTTTGATTGCTAATCTATTCAGCTACTTGGCATTTTTATTTATTTTTTTTTCAACAAGTCGGCTGTCTCCCACTGAGGCAGGGTGACCCAAAAACAAAGAAAATCCCCAAAAAGAAAATACTTTCAACACTTTCACCTCACTCACACATAATCACTGTTTTTGCAGAGGTGCCCAGAATACAACAGTTTAGAAGTACTATATATGTATAAAGATACACAACATATCCCTCCAAACTGCCAATATCCCAAACCCCTCCTTTAGAGTGCAGGCATTGTACTTCCCATTTCCAGGACTTAAGTCCGGTTATATAAAATAACTGGTTTCCCTGAATCCCTTCACTAAATATTACCCTGCTCACACTCCAACACCTCGTTAGGTCCCAAATACCATTTGTCTCCATTCACTCCTATCTAACATGTTCACGCATGCTTGCTGGAAGTCCAAACCCGTCGCCCAGAACGCCTCCTTTACTCCCTCCCTCCAACCTTTTCGAGGACGACCCCTACCCCACCTTCCTTCCCCTACAGATTTATACGCTCTCCATGTCATTTTACTTTGATCCATTCTCTCTAAATGACCAAACCACCTCAACAAACCCTCTTCAGCCCTCTGACTAATACAGTGGACCTTCGAATTTCATAATCCCTTTTCTGAATGTAAAACTATAGTTATTCTCCATAAAATGTATTTTTTTGTTAATATTTTTGGGTGTCTGGAATGGATTAATTGGATTTACAATTTTTCTTATGGGAAATGTAAACAAAAAATACATTTTATAGAGGATAACTATAGTTTTACACACAGAAAAGGGATTATGAAATTCGAGGGTCCACTGTACTTTTATTAACTCCACACCTTCTAATTTCCACACTCCGAATTTTCTGCATAATATTTACACCACACATTGCCCTTAGATAGGACATCTCCACTGCCTCCAACTGCCTCCTCGCTGCAGCACTTACAACCCAAGCTTCACACCCATATAAGAGTGTTGGTACTACTATACTTTCATACATTCCCTTCTTTGCTTCCATAGATAACATTTTTTGCCTCCACATATACCTCAATGCGCCACTCACCTTTTTTCCTTCATCAATTCTATGATTAAACTCATCTTTCATAAATCCATCTGCTGACACATCAACTCCCAAATATCTGAAAACATTCACTTCTTCCATACTCCCCCTCCCCAATTTGATATCCAATTTTTCTTTATCTAAATCATTTGATACCCTCATCACCTTACTCTTTTCTATGTTCACTTTCAACTTTCTACCTTTACACACACTCCCAAATTCATCCACTAACCTTTGCAATTTTTCTTTAGAATCTCCCATAAGCACAGTATCATCAGCAAAAAGTAACTGTGTTACTTCCTATTTTGTATTTAATTCCCAATAATTTAATCCCACCCCTCTCCCAAACACCCTAGCATTTACTTCTTTTACAACCCCATCTATAAATATATTAAACAACCATGGTGACATTACACATCCCTGTCTAAGACCTACTTTTACTGGGAAGTAGTCTCCCTCTCTTCTACACACCCTAACCTGAGCCTCACGATCCTCATAAAAACTCTTTACAGCATTTAGTAACTTACCACCTATTCCATATACTTGTAACATCTGCCACATTGTTCTCTATCCACTCTATCATATGCCTTTTCTAAATCCATAAATGCAATAAAAACTTCCCTACCTTTATCTAAATACTGTTCACATATATGCTTCAATGTAAACACTTGATCCACACATCCCCTACCCACTCTGAAGCCTCCTTGCTCATCTGCAATTCTACATTCTGTCTTACCTCTAATTCTTTCAATAATAACCTTACTTTTTGTAAGATTGCAAAATGTAGCTTTACACATTTTCTTTATATTTTTCACTTGTTAAAAATAAAGCAGATTAAAAAGTGTACAGTAGTTTTGTACATTTCCTTATTTTTTTCTTGCCTTATTGAAAAAAAAATTATTTTTTGCCCTTGTTCCTGTCTTCAGCAATTACTTGCTTAAAAATTGCTTGTCATATTAGACTTGTTAATATTTTTATGCAGTATTTATAATCATACCAAACAAGATGAACCTAAATCTAACTTGAGAATGGTTAAAATTATTGTTATGCACTCATTTCTTTTAAATTTGGAAAAAAAAATCTACCTGCAATTAATTGTTTTTGTTAGTTGGTTGACATTGGTCTAGAGGTAGTGTCCCCACTAAGTTTTGTGTTGGGTACCAACTGTTTAATCTGTTTTCTTTAATACATTTATGTACTGTAATTGCTGATAAATTAGACACATGTGCAACTCTTGGGTATCTTTATTGAGGAAACGTTTCGCCACACAGTGGCTTCATCAGTCCATACGTAGGAGAAACTTGAAGAACAGGAGGAGAATGAGGTCATCAGTCCCTCAACCTTGTTTCAGTAGTGGTACGTGTTGTTTGGTCCAGCCCTCGAAACACGTAAGCTAAATCTGGGGTTCCTAAGCATTCTCACCATAGAAGTTTAGCCAACAAATTATAGATTTCTTAGCAATTCCTTCATTATACGTATTAGTACAAACTACAGTACTAAACATTACTGCTTGCTTGTTCTCTTTGTATTGTAATGCTTAAATTTGTTGTTTGTATACTTTTAATGTCCTTATAAGAAAATAATAATTATTGCCATTGTATTCTTAAGTTAGGCTTAAGCTTGCCTGAAAACCTCTGCATAACCATGGACTCTGCATGCACAATCAAATGTCACCCATATCTGTACAAACATTGTATCAAGTGGAAATAAATCTTTCATTTTGACTTTGAAACAGTTTTCCAGTTGAAGGTATAGTTAAAGACTCAAGAAACTTCCATATGCAGTACCATGTTTAAATGATTAAATATTTTTTTCCTGTTGAGCAAAGATGAGATTCCTTGCTCACCAGTACTGAAAAGTACCAAAGACTTCATGGTCACAATAACAGATACTGTATGATCCTTTCATGTTTAGTGCTTTCCTTTAAATTTAGTAAGTCAGTCGGCATCAGGCAGATTACACAGAAATGCAGGAACCCTCAGGTATTTGGGAGGAAAAGAGTATCGCCAAAAGAGAGAATGTTAATACAA
>NC_069447.1:18518061-18528061 GCF_026875155.1 Cherax quadricarinatus | reverse complement strand
GTACAGTGGTCAGAATTTAGCAATTTTGCCAATTTCACACAAATTTCAAAAGATGCCAATTTCCAATAGGGTCCGGAATAAACAAGAAAGACATTCCTGGCACTAAAATAAAATTGACTCTGTTCATTAGTCACGTCTCAAGGCCCCTCTTACATTCTTTTGCTTTCCATTTTGAATTTTTATTCTCACAAATATATATATTATATATATATATTTCATGCACTGGCCAGGGAGGCATACCATCTTTTAGGAGTGAAGAAGAGCAGAATGTAAGTGTGGTGGAGGTACGTGAGGCATTACGTAGAATGTAAGGGGGTAAAGCAGCTGGAACTGATGGGATCATGACAGAAATGTTAAAAGCAGGGGGAGATATAGTGTTGGAGTGGTTGGTACTTTTGTGTAATAAATGTATGAAAGAGGGGAAGGTACCTAGGGATTGGCGGAGAGCATGTATAGTCCCTTTATATAAAGGGAAAGGGGACAAAAGAGATTGTAAAAATTATAGAGGAATAAGTTTACTGAGTATACCAGGAAAAGTATACGATAGGGTTATAATTGAAAGAATTAGAGGTAAGACAGAATGTAGAATTGCGGATGAGCAAGGAGGCTTCAGAGTGGGTAGGGGATGTGTAGATCAAGTGTTTACATTGAAGCATATATGTGAACAGTATTTAGATAAAGGTAGGGAAGTTTTTATTGCATTTATGGATTTAGAAAAGGCATATGATAGTGGATAGAGGAGCAGTGTGGCAGATGTTGCAAGTATATGGAATAGGTGGTAAGTTACTAAATGCTGTAAAGAGCTTTTATGAGGATAGTGAGGCTCAGGTTAGGGTATGTAGAAGAGAGGGAGAGTACTTCCCGGTAAAAGTAGGTCTTAGACAGGGATGTGTAATGTCACCATGGTTGTTTAATATATTTATAGATGGGGTTGTAAAAGAAGTAAATGCTAGGGTGTTCGGGAGAGGGGTGGGATTAAATTATGGGGAATCAAATTCAAAATGAGAATTGACACAGTTACTTTTTGCTGATGATACTGTGCTTATGGGAGATTCTAAGAAAAATTGCAAAGGTTAGTGGATGAGTTTGAGAATGTGTGTAAAGGTAGAAAGTTGAAAGTGAACATAGAAAAGAGTAAGGTGATGAGGGTATCAAATGATTTAGATAAAGAAAAATTGGATATCAAATTGGGGAGGAGGAGTATGGAAGAAGTGAATGTTTTCAGATACTTGGGAGTTGACGTGTTGGCGGATGGATTTATGAAGGATGAGGTTAATCATAGAATTGATGAGGGGAAAAAAGGTGAGTGGTGCGTTGAGGTATATGTGGAGTCAAAAAACGTTATCTATGGAGGCAAAGAAGGGAATGTATGAAAGTATAGTAGTACCAACACTCTTATATGGATGTGAAGCTTGGGTGGTAAATGCAGCAGTGAGGAGACGGTTGGAGGCAGTGGAGATGTCCTGTCTAAGGGCAATGTGTGGTGTAAATATTATGCAGAAAATTCGGAGTGTGGAAATTAGGAGGTGTGGAGTTAATAAAAGCATTAGTCAGAGGGCAGAAGAAGGGTTGTTGAGGTGGTTTGGTCATTTAGAGAGAATGGATCAAAGTAGAATGACGTGGAAAGCATATAAATCTATAGGGGAAGGAAAGAGGGGTAGGGGTCGTCCTCGAAAGGGTTGGAAAGAGGGGGTAAAGGAGGTTTTGTGGGTGAGGGGCTTGGACTTCCAGCAAGCGTGCGTGAGCGTGTTAGATAGGAGTGAATGGAGACGAATGGTACTTGGGACCTGACGATCTGTTGGAGTGTGAGCAGGGTAATATTTAGTGAAGGGATTCAGGGAAACCGGTTATTTTCATATAGTCGGACTTGAGTCCTGGAAATGGGAAGTACAATGGCTGCACTTTAAAGGAGGGGTTTGGGATACATTGGCAGTTTGGAGGGATATGTTGTGTATCTTTATACGTATATGCTTCTAAGCTATTATCACACTGGCCGATTCCCACCAAGGCAGGGTGGCCCGAAAAAGAAAAACTTTCAACATCATTCACTCCATCACTGTCTTGCCAGAAGGGTGCTTTACACTACAGTTTTTAAACTGCAACGTTAACACCCCTCCTTCATATATATATATATATATATATAATATATATATATATATATATATATATATATATATATATAATATATATATATATATATATATATATATATATATATATATATATATATATATATATATATATATATAATATATTATATATATATATATATATATATATATATATTATATAATATATATATATATAATATATATATAAATATATATATATATATATAATATATAAATATATATATATATATATATATATATATATATATAATATATATATATATATATATATATAATATATATATAATATATAATATATATATATATATATAATTATTGCGCTCGACTATCATTCGAGTAGTGATAGTGAGGAATCATATTCACCAGTGAAGCGTCGGTATGTTCGCCGCTGCATGCGCTCGGGTAGTGTACCCTATGCTGTGCCCAGGGACGAAGTACATCCCGTGGCCCAACACCAGTTTTAGGTAGTGATAGTGAGGATGATGTGGCTACACTTGGCATGGATAGACCACAGGCATCAGTGGATGGTGTTAGTGGTGATGGTAGTGGCACTGCCTTGCGTGACTCACCAGGCCATGCTGGGACCCACGCTGCTGACTCGTCAGTTCAAGGACAAAGCGGAGCGCCAGCCACCAGCCCACCACAACCACCCGCACAACCAGCCTATGATGTCCAGTATCCACCAGCAAACCGTTTGTGGGATTGGCAGCAAAATCCCAATTTTATTCCCAAGCCTCACCACTTTGATGACTCTCAAAGTGGAATTTTACCTACTTGTCCCCTTGGAACCACGGCTAATGAACTGGAATTTTGAATTATTCTTTGACCAGCAATTGATGGAAATTATTGTCAGGGAAAGTAATAAGTATTTTGAGTACACCATGGCAAATACGATCTTATCACCACAGTCAAGACTACACAGGTGGAAAGAGAGGACTGTTGCAGAAATGTATTTGCTTTTTGCAACAATAATGCTTATGCCTCACGTCTATAAGCATAATATAAAAGCATACTGGTCCACAGATCGGCTAATTTCTACCCCGGTCTTCAGTGAAATCATACCAGTGAACAGGTTTATCTTGCTCTTATGTATGTTGCACTTCTCTGACAAAACCAGGCCTGACAGAAGTGACAGGTTATACAAGATTAGAAATGTTTTCATGTATCTCAAACAAAAGTTCAGCATATACTTTTATCCATTCAAGAATCTTGTAATTGACAAGTCTTTGATTTTGTTCAAAGGTAGACTGTCATTCAAGCAGTATATACCGAGCAAGAGGAAACGCTTTGGTATAAAACTGTTTGTACTCTGTGATTGTGACAGTGGCCTGGTGTTGGATATTGTTGTATACACGGGTAGTAAAACATTGAAAGATACCAAGATGTTATTGGGTATCTCAGGTGACGTAGTGAGAAACATGATGGCACCTTATCTTGGTAAGGGGCATACATTATACAGTGGACCCCCGCATAGCGACCTTAATCCGTGCAAGAGGGCTGATTGTTATGCGAAATGTTCGGTATGCGAATGAATTTTATTTATTTATTTATTTATTTATTATAAATTTGAGCACACATACAGAGGTACAAAAAAATACAGATAAGAGCAGCATGCCAAAGCCACTTATACTATGCATAGCATTACGGGCTGGCTTAAAATTAACTTAAGATTAACTAAGCAATGATGAAATAATGAAGAAATAATGGAAATCAAATTAATCCGTGCAAGACACCCAAAAGTATGAAAAAAAAATTTTACCACATGAAATATACATTTTCCTACACACAAAGAGAAGGATACATGCACAATAGTAGAGTAGTACATGCACAATATATATTGTGCATGTACTACTCTACTAAATGAAGAATAAATGACACTTACCTTTATTGAAGATGCAGCAATGTCTGATGAGACACTGTGTCCTGGGAGTGCCTTTTCCTCCTGAGTACTGTAGGTCCTGTTTGGCATTTTCTTCCAGAACAGGCCTTATCACACTGTGTATGCCACTACGATTCTTAAATCTCTCAAACCAACCTTTGCTGGCTTTAAATTCACCAATATGAGCACTAGTTCCAGGCATTTTTCCCTGTTCACCTGTGTGTTAGTCGACTGGTGTGGGTTGCATCCTGGGAGACAAGATTAAGGACCCCAGTGGAAATAAGTTAGTCTTCGATGACACTGACTTTTTTGGGTTATCCTGGGTGGCAAATCCTCTGGGGTTAATTGTTTCTTGGTATTCTCAATAAGCCACACCAACAACGGTGCTACAGCAGCAGCAGCAGCAGCTGACGGTGGTACAGCAGCAACAGACGATGCCACAGCAGCAACAGACGATGCCACAGCAGCAGCAGACGATGCCACAGCAGCAGCAGACGATGCCACAGCAGCAGCAGACGATGCCACAGCAGCAGCAGAAAGATGCCACAGCAGCAGCAGACGATGCCACAGCAGCAGCAGACGATGCCACAGCAGCAGCAGACGATGCCACAGCAGCAGCAGACGATGCCACAGCAGCAGCAGACGATGCCACAGCAGCAGCAGACGATGCCACAGCAGCAGCAGACGATGCCACAGCAGCAGCAGACGATGCCACAGCAGCAGCAGACGATGCCACAGCAGCAGCAGACGATGCCACAGCAGCAGCAGACGATGCCACAGCAGCAGCAGACGATGCCACAGCAGCAGCAGACGATGCCACAGCAGCAGACGATGCCACAGCAGCAGCAGACGATGCCACAGCAGCAGCAGACGATGCCACAGCAGCAGCAGACGATGCCACAGCAGCAGCAGCAGACGATGCCACAGCAGCAGCAGCAGACGATGCCACAGCAGCAGCAGACGATGCCACAGCAGCAGCAGCAGACGATGCCACAGCAGCAGCAGCAGACGATGCCAACAGCAGCAGCAGCAGACGATGCCACAGCAGCAGCAGCAGACGATGCCACAGCAGCAGCAGCAGACGATGCCACAGCAGCAGCAGCAGACGATGCCACAGCAGCAGCAGCAGACGATGCCACAGCAGCAGCAGCAGACGATGCCACAGCAGCAGCAGCAGACGATGCCACAGCAGCAGCAGCAGACGATGCCACAGCAGCAGCAGCAGACGATGCCACAGCAGCAGCAGCAGACGATGCCACAGCAGCAGACGATGCCACAGCAGCAGACGATGCCACAGCAGCAGACGGTGCCACAGCAGCAGACGGTGCCACAGCAGCAGACGGTGCCACAGCAGCAGACGGTGCCACAGCAGCAGACGTGCCACAGCAGCAGACGGTGCCACAGCAGCAGACGGTGCCACAGCAGCAGACGGTGCCACAGCAGCAGACGGTGCCACAGCAGCAGACGGTGCCACAGCAGCAGACGGTGCCACAGCAGCAGACGGTGCCACAGCAGCAGCAGACGGTGCCACAGCAGCAGCAGACGGTGCCACAGCAGCAGCTGACGGTGGTGCAGCAGCAGCAGCTGACGGTGGTACAGCAGCAGCAGCTGACGGTGGTACAGCAGCAGCAGCAGCTGACGGTGGTACAGCAGCAGCAGCAGCTGACGGTGGTACAGCAGCAGCAGCAGCTGACGGTGGTACAGCAGCAGCAGCAGCAGTGACGGTGGTACAGCAGCACAAACAGCAGCTGACGGTGGTACAGCAGCAGCAGCAGCTGACGGTGGTACAGCAGCAGCAGCAGCAGCTGACGGTGGTACAGCAGCAGCAGCAGCAGCTGACGGTGGTACAGCAGCAGCAGCAGCAGCAGCTGACGGTGGTACAGCAGCAGCAGCAGCAGCAGCTGACGGTGGTACAGCAGCAGCAGCAGCAGCTGACGGTGGTGCAGCAGCAGCAGCAGCTGACGGTGGTACAGCAGCAGCAGCTGATGGTGGTACAGCAGCAGCAGCAGCTGACTGTGGTACAGCAGCAGCAGCAGCAGCAGCAGCTGACGGTGGTACAGCAGCAGCAGCAGCTGATGGTGGTACAGCAGCAGCTGACGGCGGTACAGCAGCAGCTGACGGTGGTACAGCAGCAGCTGACGGCGGTACAGCAGCAGCTGACGGCGGTACAGCAGCAGCTGACGGCGGTACAGCAGCAGCTGAACGGGGGTACAGCAGCAGCTGACGGCGGTACAGCAGCAGCTGACGGCGGTACAGCAGCAGCAGCAGCAGCTGACGGCGGTACAGCAGCAGCAGCAGCAGCTGACGGCGGTACAGCAGCAGCAGCAGCAGCTGATGGCGGTACAGCAGCAGCAGCAGCAGCTGACGGCGGTACAGCAGCAGCAGCAGCTGACGGCGGTGCAGCAGCAGCTGACGGCGGTACAGCAGCAGCAGCAGCTGACGGCGGTACAGGGAGCAGCAGCAGCTGACGGCGGTACAGCAGCAGCAGCAGCTGACGGCGGTACAGCAGCAGCAGCAGCTGACGCGGTACAGCACAGCAGCAGCAGCTGACGGCGGTACAGCAGCAGCAGCAGCTGACGGCGGTAAAAGCAGCAGCAGCAGCAGCTGACGGCGGTACAGCAGCAGCAGCAGCTGACGGCGGTACAGCAGCAGCAGCAGCAGCTGACGGCGGTACAGCAGCAGCAGCAGCTGACGGCGGTACAGCAGCAGCACAGCTGACGGCGGTTACAGCAGCAGCAGCAGCAGTGACGGCGGTACAGCAGCAGCAGCAGCTGACGGCGGTACAGCAGCAGCAGCAGCTGACGGCGGTGCAGCAGCAGCAGCAGCAGCAGCTGACGGCGGTGCAGCAGCAGCAGCTGACGGCGGTACAGCAGCAGCTGACGGCGGTACAGCAGCAGCTGACGGCGGTACAGCAGCAGCTGACGGCGGTACAGCAGCAGCTGACGGCGGTACAGCAGCCTGACGGCGGTACAGCAGCAGCAGGGAGCAGCAGCCCGACGGCGGTACAGCAGCAGCAGCAGCAGCAGCTGACGGCGGTACAGCAGCAAAGCAGCAGCTGACGGCGGTACAGCAGCAGAAGCAGCAGCTGACGGCGGTACAGCAGCAGAAGCAGCAGCTGACGGCGGTACAGCAGCAGAAGCAGCAGCTGACGGCGGTACAGCAGCAGAAGCAGCAGCTGACGGCGGTACAGCAGCAGCAGCTGACGGCGGTACAGCAGCAGCAGCAGCTGACGGCGGTACAGCAGCAGCAGCTGACGGCGGTACAGCAGCAGCAGCAGCAGCTGATGGCGGTACAGCAGCAGCAGCTGACGGCGGTACAGCAGCAGCAGCTGACGGCGGTACAGCAGCAGCAGCAGCAGCAGCTGACGGCGGTACAGCAGCAGCAGCAGCTGACGGCGGTACAGCAGCAGCAGCAGCTGACGGCGGTGCAGCAGCAGCAGCTGACGGCGGTGCAGCAGCAGCAGCTGACGGTGCTGCAGCAGCAGCAGCAGCAGCTGTACCACCAATAGTAGCGATGGTTGATTGGGGTTTATTATACAACCTGGCCAGCTCGGAGACACACACTCCTTTCATACTTATCAATACTCTTTTTCTTCATCTCTATAGTAATTCTCACCCTTATTGCTGTAGGGTTGGCACTAGAAGCTTTCTTGGGGCCCATGGTCACTTATTTTCCAGAAAAAATCACCAAAAACACTAATAATACGAAATGTTCCAATTGTATGCTTGGATGTTACTGCGGAGGCTGGCTGGTAAACAATGCCACCGGCGGAACATGTGAGTGTGGCTCAGGCCGCACATTGGACACGTCTCAGACGAAGGGCGGTGAGCGGGTTTTTGGGCGGTATGCGAGGCAAAATTTTTGTGAAAAAAGCGAGCGGTATGCGGATTGTACGGTATGCGATGCGTGCGGTATGCGGGGGTCCACTGTATACCGATAACTGGTACACAAGCCCATTACTAAGTGATTTCATGCGAGTGAACAAGACAGATGTGTGTGGCACAGTGCGTTCTAATCGTAAACATATGCCCAGGCTCAACGCAGGTGCTCGTGGTGATGACGTGCAGGTGTTTACTGCCAATGACATCATGACATTACGGTGGCATGACAAACGAGATGTCACATTGTTGACAACCATTCACCATAATGAAATGCAAGACAGTGGCAAAGTTGATCGAGTGACTAATGAACGTATTCGAAAACCAGTGACAGTGATTGATTATACACAAAACATGCGCTTGGTTGACAAATGTGACATGCAGATTGGTTTTGTTGACTGTGTTCGTAAGAGTTACAAGTGGTACATGAAACTTTTCTTCCATCTCGTGGACATTTCAATGCTCAATTCATATATGTACCAAATAAAGACTGACAACAGACCACCGTATGGTGAATTTTGTTTGTCTGTTGTCAGACAACTGATAATGAAGTACCAGGTAACAACACCTGCTATACAACACGGTCCTCGAATTCCTCAGGATATACCCAAGTGTTTGAGGAGGGAAGGTGATCATTTCATAATACAACTTCCTTCAACTCAGAAGAAATTTGCTCAGAAGAGATGCTTCGTCTGTGCACAAACAAAAAGACGGCAACAAAGACGCAAAGACACTCGGTTTATGTGTGAGGAATGTAAGGTGCCTCTGTGCATGGTGCCTTGTTTCAAGGAGTTCCACAAGCTCCAGCAGTTCTAAAACCATGTCCAGTGATTGTAAATATGTAAATATATGATAGAACATTAGTATTATACAAGATTTGTGCATGTTTATTGTAATAAGTGGTAAACAATAATGATAATAACATTAGTGCGGTTATTGTGTTCAATACAGTGAGTTTATGTATATACAGTATTGGTCTCTCAGGCCCCAAATGTTAGTAGGAATAGAAAAAAATTGGAAAAGAAAAGAAAAAACAAAAAAAACCGCAAAATGTAATGCGCGTATGTGGAATTCGTCGATGTTGCCGCCACCACATCATTTTCAACAAACTTCTTGGCACTGTATCTCGGTAAGTACTGATCAGAATTTTTTTTGTCTTATTACCTTCACAAAAATATGCTCTTTAATTCTAAGATTTTTTTTTTTTTTTTTTTTTTTTTTTTTTTTTTTTTTTTTTTTTTTTTTTTTTTTTTTCAAAATTTCTTGGACACTGGAGCACCACTTCAGATTTTGGCCTTGGACCCTGAAGGGGTTAACCTCTCCTCGTAGGACATACCTCTTAGCTCTGGGACTAGTCTTGTTGCAAACCTTTGCACTTTCTCTAGTTTCTTTACGTGCTTGACTAGGTGTGGGTTCCAAACTTGTGCCGCATACTCCAATATGGGCCTAATGTACACGGTGTACAGGGTCCTGAACGATTCTTTATTAAGATGTCGGAATGCTCTTCTGAGGTTTGCTAGGCGCCCATGTGCTGCAGCAGTTATTTGGTTGATGTGCGCTTCGGGAGATGTGCCTGGTGTTATACTCACCCCAAGATCTTTTTCCTTGAGTGAGGTTTGTAGTCTCTGGCCCCCCTAGACTGTACTCCATTTGCAGTCTTCTTTGTCTATGTCTATGGGCTAGACGAAGCTAAAGGGGAAACTTACGATGAAAGAAAGCAGGAGGAGAAAAAAGTGATTGAAGATATCATGAAGGTGATAGGCGAGGGGGACATGACCCAGGTGGCAAATTTTCGGAGAATTGGGTGGTTCACAAAGAAAAGGAATCGGCCTCTCAAAGTAATTTTCAAGGCAGAATTGACCTGAACCATGATCCTGCAGGAGAAAGCACGGCTGAGAGGCAAGCAGGAGTTCCGGAGTGTGTACCTCGATCGAGACAGAACACAGGACGAAAGGAAGACGAAAGAGAGTTCAAAAACGAAAGGAGAAATGGGAGGAAATGAAAAAGGAGAGCAGAATAACCCAGGATCAATGGAAAGGGCAACCACCCCCAAAACACCTGCAAAGGACTCCAGCCATGACACCCCCCAAAGGGAACCCCAAAAAACCATA